>CM019168.2:15118085-15660399 GCA_009739505.2 Apolygus lucorum | reverse complement strand
AAAAAACCGTCACAGACCCTAAAAATCCTTTATTATTCATATTGTATGTCCAAAATATCCATGTAAAAAGAAAATCCGCCTTCTAGGCCAGTTTTGCTTTCTAACGATGACCAAAATTAATTAATTTATATGGAGTCTAGTTTTGCCCCAAAACTGTTGACTCTTAGGGTGGTAAAGGAGAGGAAATTTTTGAAAACCATCAACTCTAAAAAATCCCAAGAAAATGTTATTAAAAGGGAGGGCCTGAACAATGACGGAAACATGACCTTGAATCTCACAAAGAGGTCTAATTGCCGTTCAAACTTAACCTGATTTCACGTGATGTACCTACAGGTGTTTTCATGTCGTAGAATTTGATGCTACTTTGATTTCTACTGGATGTTCATTACGGTGGGTAACTTCGGGGTAAATAGATACCTGTTAGGCTCTGGGGAACAGTGTTCAACGAAGAGAATGGTCTTCTATATGAAAAATAATAACCCGTTGCGTAAATATTAGCAGCGTTTGGTTCCTGATGATAAACTATTATTTATTCTTCTAAACCAGAAGATTGCAGGGTACCTTACAAAAAAGTTACGTTCAAAATGGCTGTTACCTTTTGAGCTACCTAAGCAATTTTCAAAGAAATTATGAAAATTCTCTGCTGATGAGCTGTTCTAAGCAACTGCTTCTTAAGGTATCATCAAAACATCTTTACTCGGATAAGAAATTCTTTGTAGGAACTTAATATTCTCCTGTTACTTGAGACCATCACGTTGAAAAACAATTACAAACCTCTTCTTCATTTGTTTCCAATCATTCTCTTTTCGTTATTCTTTTTTTTCACTTTAGTTTTCAATCATCATTCTACTGTCCACCGATGAAAAGAATGAACGTGAGGACCCTACCGAATCCTAAACTGAAAACATCCGTTCAACCTCCTCCGAGCTTGTCACGCGTCCAGGGAAATCCCATTTTCGGTCACTTCCGCTCAAATCCTTTACCTGACTTTTCGCTAGGTAGACGCTAGGTGAAAATGAAGAATGATATTCATGAAGGAAAGGAATACGGTGGTGATTTATCACTTGAACGCCTTCAGGAATTTACAATGGAAGCTGTGGAATATGACTGGAAATCCTAAGTGGGCCACATTAAGAAGATTGAGAATGATTATTGGTGGAGTGCCACGCACGGCACGTGGACGGCAAAATCAATAAAAGTGGCAAGAAGTCTAAAAAATCACCAAAATTCGAAATATTAGTTTGAAGAACTTTGTCTGCCAAATCTACATGTGAGCTTTACTCGTTTTTGTTAACAAAAATGAATCGATGAGAAAAAAATTGTAATGAAAATTCAAAGTCGTGCAGCACGACCGCATGAGCGAATTTTTTTGAAACGTTATTAAAATACAACTTTTGCATTTTAAGCCATTTTCCGACGTTTAGAGCCCTTTTATGCTATGTGAGAACAAATTTGCGCATGAAAATGTGAAACAATCCTGTTTACAGCCCACGTCATTTTAAGCAATTTCTAATCACATTTTTCAATGTTTTGAGAACTTTTTTGCCTACTTTAATTTACAATTATTCAATTTATGCCCTAGAAATTTCTCTACAGAGAAATTTGCTTCCATTTAAAATATTCAATCTTTATGGCTAATTATGGCAAATTTTTGAAATTTAATCAATTTCTGGTTTTAAAAATTGTAAAATCTAGGAATTGTTTGAAATGCTCCTAAACGGATTTCTATAGAGTTATTTCTATGAGTTATTTTATTACTTAATTACGACGGGTCACTATTCTTTCCCGATCACGAATTCGTAATGTATTTTTCTTGCCCAGGTATCATTGGACAGAAGTGACTGTAGATATTCGAGAAATGACCTAAAAACGAATGTGAGATGGGGGTAACAAGGGAAAGGAAGAAAGTATGACTCACGGCAGGTTCAGGGGTGTTGGGATAAGGTCAGTACTACCTGTGAACGTATATTTGTGGAAAAGGGTGTAGTTCTACGTTGAGGATACCCAGCTCCCTGTCGGGGCCTCGCGTTCATTCTTTTCATCGGTGGACAGTATTTGCATCATTCCTTTTCACTTCTGTTTTCAATCATTCATCATTCCTTCTCACTTGTGTTCTATCATTCATCATTCTCTTATCATTATTCTTCTTAACTTCTGTTTTCAATCATTCATTAGGAGGGGTATCGATACTCGATATTTCTAAATATCGATACAGTACTCGCGGAAAATTCAACATAATGGCTAAACAATTAAGAAGGTAGATTCTTTTGGGTCATTACTCTTTTGTTGCACAAATAACGTTAATATCATGGAAAAATTACTGCTTGGATAGTGAAAATTGAATAAAAATTATTGAAGAAATTATTTATTTGGGAATATAGTTTGTGACACTTAAGTATCGATACTCATGCCCAACAATGCTTGGTATATCGATACTCGGATACTATACAGTATCGATACAAAATATCGAGACTTTTGTAAAGATACCCATCCCTATCATTCATCATTCTCTTATCATTATTCTTCACTTTTGTGTACAATCATTCTCTTTCCATTATTCTTCTTCACTTCTGTTTTCACACTTTCAATCATTCTTCAATTCTGTTTTCAATCATTCATCATTCTCTTTTCATTATTCGTCTTTCCTTTTGTTTCAATAATTATCTTTCCATTATTCTTCTTCCCTTCCGTTTTCATCGTTCTTTTTCCGTTCTTCGTCTCCTTCGCCTGTCTTCATTCAAATCTTCTCTCTTTATTCTTCTTCACTTCTCTTTTCATTCAAATTATAGCCCCTTCTTGATATCTCTTGTTATCCAAATCACTCTCATTAAGTAGTCGTCTTCTCATTTTTCCAATAATTTTCTTCTAATCATTCATCCCTTATTATCTTTTCATGCAAATTATAACCTCTTTAGCTTCTCTTCTCTGCTCATTCAGATTATAATTACCTCTTGTTTCCATCCAACGCTGTTGCACCGTTTGAAAAAGTGGGGAAAAAACTTGAAACCCTTTCCTTAAATTTTGAAAAAATCGACTAGTTTTCAATGGGCGTGACAACCAACCTGGTATCGAAAATTTCACATTACATTTCTGTTATTGTTTCGAGGTGATAAGTTGGCTTGAAAGTTACAAACTTCAATGTAGGCTGGGTGGATGGAAAGTTCAACTTGCTGGTCGTTTTTAGAGAAAGAAGAATCCAATCTTAGCTTTCCTTAAAGAACGAACTCATTTGGAGGATGTTGTCTTGGTATGTTGGGTAGAACTTCGCAAAATTAAAGTTTGTTCTCCAATTACAAATTACCGTAGGAGGAACGTGGACTAAGCTGTGAACTAAATCACGAAACGCAAGCGAATTTGTTGAAATCACTTCTCTGATCGGTAGTATCCTCTGACAAGACCGTCCTGTACAGTTGACTTAATGTGATATAAAAACTGTGATATTAATCATGTAAGTAAGAAATAATTTACTTTGGGCCAAAGAATATCGAGTATTTGAGCCCGTTTCCAACATACGTTGGCACCACTGGTGATTTTATCGTTTCTAACGAAGAATATTCAACTCCTACGATTTACATACGGCGGAAACAAAACCCGAATTACGACTTAACCAACGACTATTGTTTCCTCAAGGTAATGCCGACAGGATTTTTCAGAATGATGCAGCTGTGATGTTGGTTCGTCATTTCCACATGTCGCTAATCAATAAATATTCGATTTTTATTACAAGAAGTTTTATCATTACTTTCCTCCACCCTTGCTTTGGAGCAGACCAGCACTTGGAACGGAAAAGATTGCCAAATTTCTCCCTTTATGAGAAAAACAATGTATCATGGATGTGTTTAGGTATTATTTTCCCTTTAATTAGAAGAGGTTTAAGGGGGTCTCAGTCGGTCGCGCGTTCCGGGTTAGTATTTCACGAAATTATTTGAAATTCATTAGCAGGGGCGTTGGGTGACCTCCGAAAGCAGTGGGGCACCAAACCAGAAAATACAAGAACTTGATCCTAGGATCACACAAACATACTTTTGCGTCGAACGGAGGACTAAGTGGGGAACAATCACATCTCAACTACTTCATTCCAGTTAATGATGGGAAAAAAATTCATTTTTGGAACTCGAAAAGATAAAAAAATGTTAATTTGTTACTAAAACGTAAAATGTTCATTTTTTGAAACGAAAAGCACATAATTTCTCCATTATAAAGACGAGATCGTAGAAAAAGTGTCTTGAAAAATTCTACATATTCCCTTTGATAACTTTGAATGGTCTTTTGCAACGCCTCTGTACTATATTAAGAAAAGTTGTGGTACTGACGAGCACCTGGCTGCCTATTGTATTTCCCCATGATGAATATAGAATAGAATCGAAAAAATACGAAAAGTAGTAATCAGTGGTCAACTCCATCATGATCGTATTGCAACAAAAAGCTGGGTTCACATGAGCGCGGTTGTGCGACGAGGCGGTTACGCGTTCGAACATTTGATTGGTGGCGCCTCAGCCGCCGAGTACCTACTTTTGGAGTGGACTGTCGCGTTTCAAAAATTCTGGTATTCGACGCGTAACCGCGTGCCCTTTGTTTACATTTTTTGTTATCACGACTTGTTATCAACCACTTCTTCCAGCACGGGTATCAACTGGTGTGTTGTGATTTTTCCGGAAGCTTGATCCCAAATGAATCAAAGTTTTGGTTAAATTGTAATTGAATTAGTTTAGGAGAGAAGAGAGCTGTGTGTTTACGTTAGGGGTCGACGAGTATTTTTTACTTACTAATTTTTATAATTTTCGTTTTATAAACTAAAATAAATTTTATTTTATAATATTTTTATTTTATCGTTTGTAAATAAAATTTTGGTCTCTTGTAGACATTTGATGAATGCATCGTAATGAAATAAAACGTATACCGATCTAATAAATAAGATCTGTGATTTATTTATGTAATTTCCAAGATTTTTTTGCATAATTAGCACCTACAACGAAATTATAAAAAATTACGCTTTTCATAGGAATATTCTACATCATAATTCACTTTGATAATAATCATTACAATAAAATAAAGCTATCAGAATTCCGATTTATGGAATTGGTAGGTAACGTTATCTATCTCGATTCAGTAAAATACTGTTTATCTTGATGCATTTAAAAATGTAATGGAACATCGTAAGAACAGAAAAAATGTACCTACTTGATGTACCCCCCAGTCTCCCTTGATGAGGAGGTACATTGTTGATTTTATAGTGATTAATATAGTTCGGACGAGCTGAATTGAATCACAATGTGAAAATAAAAATGATAGGATTCAAACCAGCTAGGATTCAAAACATGATAGGATTTCTACTGAAGCGCGGGAAAATAGAAGTCGAAAAGCTGTCGCGCAACCGCGACCATGTGAACCTCTAGAAACCAGCCGCGTCCCGAACGCGTAACCGCCTCGTCGCACAACCGCGCTTGTGCGCGAAAGACACCAAGACGACTTGAAATGCAGGAAAATTGACTGGAAAACCCAAAATGGTGAGAGGACCAGGAACATAACATTTCGGAGGCACAATCCCTAGCATTTTGAAGATGAAAACTTCAACAATATTTTAAAACTTAGTTCAATAGTTTTAACTTATTTTCATACATGTGAAAAAATCTCCCTCTTGCAAACGCCATTCACAACAATGATAACACGTAAAATCATAATTTTGCTGTCAATCAGTTTCATGTCACCTGCCCCCAATGAAAAGAGAGGCAACGGACTGTGAAAATCTGTTCAAGTGCTATTTTTTAAATCCCATCCATAACTGATATCTCTGAAGTTGAATCGTACTCCAAGCGCTAACATGCAATGGATTCCCCATTTTCCACAGAACAGAACTTTCATGGCAACCTGAACAGAGAATCCATCCATCTACTTGGATCAAAACATTTCTGGATCAGAGAGAATCGATTATGTCTTTCCCGGCAAGTGCCGAGAAAGGGAGGGGGTAAACTAAAATAACACTACTGCGCATGCGCGGACGGGGCAAAACTAAATCACAAAAATTAAAGAAAAGAAACCTTTTTAACCATACTGGCTTCACACCTTCACAAAAATTCCAAATCATCAACTCAATTTTAAATGCTTGCATACGAGTCTGCAACACATTGGGGCATAGTCAACCACTACACAACAAGGTAGCGAAGTAAGGTTGTTAGTTCAACCCAAGCATCAAAGTTTTCGTGACGATTTTTCCATTTCATGTGCCAAAGCAAAATGTAAGGTTTGTTGATTGTTCTCTACGCAACACAGTGAGTCTATTTTATGTATTTATTGGTCGCGTGAGCAAGATTTGCTTAGTTTTCGTGACGATTTTTTCAGTTCATGTGCCAAAGCAGACATGAAAATGTCAAAATAAAAAACGTTGGCATGACGTCTCTGGGGTCTAGTCCCAGATCATGAAAATTCTTTCTTCTTCTTCTCTCTTAGAAAGAACTAGACTAGTTCCTGGCAGTGGAGGCAGCCTTGGGCATGGACCTAGTAGTAGGCATGGCCTCAGGTTCCACCATGCATGTTTGACATAATACCTGCATGTCAGTGTAGAATTATTTCACACTTGTAAAAGATCCATCCTTCCATGGATCAAGAGTGAGTTTTGAGGAAAAAAACTTTCTGCTAGGGATTTTTTTTCTACTTTGGGGGGAACACTTTTTGAAGGGAGTTTTTCCAACTTGGGGGTAAAAATCTAGCTTACAGAGATAGAAATTTTGCCGCCCAGAGTGGCCTTATGGACGTGGCGTGGCGCCCCTGTTCATTAGTGCATCAATCTAGGGAATTGACTCCAATACTTTAACAGGGTTCTGATGTCGTTGAACATTATAACTTATCAATGTAGACAATATTCAAGAATGAGAAACAGCGTCAAGAGAATTCAAATTCACCGTATAACTGCAGATAGACTCTCAGAATCATAACAACTCGAGCAGATAATAGGGTGTGCGCCGGAGTAGGAAAAACTCTTTATTGTTAGGTATTTTTAATCTAAGGTAGACCTCATTCTGAGAATTTTGACTCCAACCGCGACCTTCTAGCGTGTGTAAATCTTTTCCTATAAATTTTTAAAGTTTATGACGTCATGGAAGTTTTGACTGTTTATGACGTCACAGCGGGTTGGGGGGTCCCGCCCACGCGAGAGGGGCGCGTGACGTCATAAACGGTCGAAACTTTGAAAAATCATAGAAACAGATCTACTCACGCTAGAAATTCGCGGTTGGTGCCAAAATTCTCAGGACGTAGTCTACTTTCGATTAAAAATCTAAAAAAAAATCAAGGCGCACCCCCACAACCATTACAACTACAGGTTGCCCTTTTGTAACCTTGACCCATTTTCAGAATAAAACATTAAGTAATGCATGCGTTCCAGGGGACGTCCCATTGGATAAGCATTAGATCAGTTTAACCAGTAGGTAAGCGATAAAACTTGCATTTTATTTACCTTCCTTCTGCCAAAACTGTCTTGCTCAATGTAATTTAGTTTGTACCTACCTTAGAGTGAGAAATTGTGGACCCCTCACTCACTCTTATCCACCATAACATTTCTAGCGGCATGAGAGCCTCGAATTCGACTTCAACCCCTCAATGGTGCCAGTCTGGACGATGATTCGGGAAATGAACGAAACCTGTGGTTTCTTTGATTCTCTTTTATTTCTTATAATTATTCAATTAACAACATAATCATACCAGCATCGCGGGGGAAGACAAATTAATATACAATTTATACAACATTCGAGAGAGCATTGTTAGGTACTACTAAATATCACAGCCTTTCCATGTATTTACATTTATGTACAAGACTACATGCTGGTATACAATTCGATAAATTTACAAAAATCGAGTCAAATTATTAGCACTTGGTTCGAACTAGAATTATTTTTCTTCTTATTTTCAACACGGGATTGACGATAAATTCGAATTTCCTACGACCAGAGATCATTTCTTCTTAGTGACGATTCGATGCGATATTTAATATCGGAAGACAGTACGATTCGATAAAATACAGGAAGAAAAATATTGATGTGACATCGTCACTGATAACGAATATGTTATTGCAGCTTTTTTTAAATCAATATCAGTGAACACGATAAATATCGAAAGAAAAATATCGATTTCAATGATATCGAATGTTTTTGCATTGTTTTTTTCAATATCAGTGATCACGTTAAAATAACGAAAATATCGATTTCACTGATATCTAATAAGTTTTTGCATCGTTTTTTATCAATATCAGTGATCACGATAAAATATCGGAAGAATTATATCGAATTCACTGATATCGAATATGTTTTTGGATCTTTTTTTTTATCAATACCTATCAATGATCACGATAAAATATCGAAAGAAAAATATCGATTTCACTGATATGGAAAAACATATGTTTTTGCATCTTTTTTTATCAATATGAGTGATCACGATAAAATATCGATTTCACTGATATCGAATAGGTATGTTTTGGCATCTTTTTTCTATCAATATGAGTGATCACCATAAAATATCGAAAGAAAAATATCGATTTCACTGATATCGAATATGTTTTTGCATCTTTTTTCTATCAATATCAGTGATCACGATAAAATATAGAAAGAAAAATATCGATTTCACTGATATCGAATACGTTTTTGCATATTTTTTTCATCAATATCAATGATCACGATAAAATATCGATATCATTAAGTATCGAATCGTCACTATTTCTTCACCCAACGCCATAAAAAATTTACTCCACCATAACGCTGCCTTACATCTTCTATAAATGCTATTGTTAACATTAAATTTCGACAAAATCAACAACAATGTACAATGAGCGGGTCTGGTAGCTCCAATCCCTTCAAAATATCGCAAAATTATGTTAAAAAATATAAGAAAATACAAAATAACAACAATTAAACAAGATCGAGAGTTACAATATTGCAAGATTTTTTCAATGTTTTTCACATCGAAATTTGACGTATTTACAGGGTAATTTCGGGTTAAAAAACGCCCAAAATTAGAATTATATGATGGACTAATTAGGGTTTCGCCAGATCGTCAATTTGAATTCATTGACCGATATTGGTTTTGATAGAACGATAATTCAACGTTAACCCTAATTGGACCATGGTGTCGCTAGTGTCACCGAAAACATCTAGGAATTCCACAGCTGTCCTAAGGTGTCACTAGATGATTAACTAGATTAAAATTGCAATTTAAAAAGTAATAGACAGAGCCGAACTTTTTAACAATTTTTTTGTAAATTATTTAAAATTACAAAAATTTTGAAAATTTTTCATTGATTTTTTCGGAAATTTTTCATAACTTTATTTTGAGACCTCCAATGGCCAACAAAAAATTCTGTTGTCCAATAAATTTAAAACTGCAATTTAATTTTGGTTACTAAGGTGACACCTGGGGACAGCAGTAGATTTCCTGACATGTTTTCGGTGACACTAGTCCACCATACTCCAATCAGGGTTAACACGTAGGAACCTCATTTCAGACAACAAAGCATCATTATGAATACGGCGGATTATTGCACATTTTTTGACATGGAATTCGGATCCTGAGGAAGGCAATTCCTTGGGGAAATGAAGGAACTCCTTTCAAAACATGATCTTGTTCTCGCCAGGTCACCTCGGGCAGAATTTGAAGTACGGGAAGAGGAAACAGTGCAGAGACAAGAACCTGCGAAAAATACGATACAATTGATATTAAGATTAATCAATACGGTACAATTAATCAGTGAGAACCGAATGAATCCACCAATGGGCTCTTAACCTTGGGTACTTCAACAAGATTTTGGTTTATTATTTTCAAAAATGAACCTTTAGAATCGACCATGAAACTTTTTTTTTTTTTTTTTTTTTTTTTTAAGCGAATTTTTAAAGAAAATGAAGCTATTGCAATGGACTCAAAATTTTTAGAATAGACTTTTTCGAAAAAATTTTACACTGAAATCCGTTTTGGAACATTCTGAAACGATCCCTGAAGTTTTTTCAAAAATCGTGTGTGTGTGTGTGTCATTCCGGACGATAACTTGAGTAATTGTTTAGACATTTTTAAAAAGTTTTTGCCAAAATGTTCGTAACAACAAACAATATGTCAAGTTCGTTACCCAGCAATTTTGACAATCCAAAGCAGTCCAAATTTCAAAAAGTCCCAAAAAATGGGGTTTTCCCGTTTTTTGTGGTTATTACCTTCAAAATCATGTTAATATATGGTATATTCGGATTCAGCACAAAATTTCTGATATCAATAGGTTTTTCAAAAATGAAAATTGTCCAAAATTAACAAAAGTATGTATGTATTTATATATATAATGAATACGTGGGTATATTTGTTGTACCCAGAAATGCAGTAGCCGTGTGGGTACTCTATGAGTTCGCGGAGACGAGTAGAACGTGAATATGGACTCCTAATATCTTCAAAGCATACGCGGTGCATACAGTATGTTGGTATGCTATACTGAAAATCGAAAGAAACCAACAATAGCCGTTTGGGTACTCTATGAGTTCGTGGAGATGAGCAGAACATGAATATGGACTCCTAACATCTTCAAAGCATACCCAGTGGGTACAGTATGTTGGTATGGTAGGTACTACACTGAAAATCGAAAAAACCAACAATAGCCGTTTGGGTACTCTATGAGTTCGTGGAGACGAGTACAACATGAATATGGACTCCTAACATCTTCAAAGCATACCCAGTGGGTCAGTATGTTGGTATGGTAGGTATAGGTACTAAAAATCGAAAAAACCAAGAACCGTGTAAAAAATAACTTTCTAAAAGAAATTGCAACACCATTGTTCCTTTTCCTATCCATACTTTCAACTGAAAGATTTCTTTGAAAATTCGCTCATTAGTTCATGCTGCATGAATGGACTTTTTCATTTTGGTTCACTCATTCTCTGAATAAGTTTTTCGAATCGGAGGAGCCTTTTTGGTAGAAAGGAACTGACTATGTATCTATTTCGATTCTGAAATAGATCGATGCATAATCTATCATAATTTTCTATAGAAGGTGTGAATAACTCTGGGTGAGATGAGTTGCATTAACCCTAATTGGACCATGGTATCATTAGTGACACCGAAAACATTTCAAGAACTCCACCGCTGTACTCCACGGGAGTAACCAAAATTAAGTTGCAATTTTAAATTTGATGGACAGCAGAATTCTTTCGGGCTATAGGAAGTCTCAAAATAGAGTTGTGACAAAAATTTCCGAAGAAATCGATTAAAAAAACCCAAAATGTTCGTCTTTTGACTTTCAATTATTTACAAAATTTAGTTTGAAAAAGTCACCTTTGTCTATTAATTTTTAAATTGCAATTTAAATCTAGTTAAACCGGTGAAACCTTGGGACAACTGTGGAATTCGTAAAATGTTTTCGGTGACACTAGTGACACCATGGTCCAATTAGGGTTAAAAATTCAAAATCACCTTCGGACATACGAGCGAAATTTAGGAATAGTTCTCCTTCCAAGGTTAGCTCCGACGAAATTGCTCGTGAAAAGTCTCTCTGGCTGAGAAAATCTCTTTGCCACATCTTTCTTTTTCACCTTCTTTCTTCACTGGCTGCGATAATCACGACAGCAGCAGTAACGACGACCTCTTCCTGACGATACATTTCGAGAGCAACTGCTTCCAAATCTCGAGAGCAACCTCTGGCAAGAAATGTTGCTCGCAATGTGGAATAGTTGCGGCAATAAATATTGCCTTGAGTAGCAGGGCTACTTTTGTAGAGCAACTTTTCCCAATTCTAGCAATACATATGTGGCTAGTGTAAAGGGGCCTTTGGGTTGATGTCAATCACTTCTAGAGGTTGAAAAATAAGGGCTGAAATTTTCAAAATGCCCTAGCTCAAAATCTTTCGATATGAAGGTATGTTTTTTCATCAATTTTAAAATAGTATTGAATTTTAGAATCGAATGAGACCACCCAGAGCTCTGTAGGACCAACCGTTCGCACCCCGTCACAACTTCAGGGTAAGACTTATAATGAATCAGAAACACGAATGCGAATCTCAAAAGAGGCCTAATTTTCGTTCAAATTTTAGCAGATCAAAACGCGATCATTGTTTGTTTTGGTTTATTATTTTCAATAATCAACCATTGGAATCTAACCAAAAAAATTAACCTAATTTTTAATAATTTAAAAAGTTTACGTTTCAAGGTACGTTCAATACAAAAATCTATTGAACATTTTTCCGTCCGTCCGCCGTACGCGGCACTTTCCTTAGTTAGCATTGACCGATTTTGATGAAATTTGGTATATGGAATCGAAAGAGACCAGTGGCGGCTCTGATAGATCATTACAGGGTAGGCGACAAACGTAAGCTTAAAAGGGGGGGGGGGGGGGTCGGTAGATGGACTCATGGAACAAGAAAGCTACTGAATCTCAGACAACGATGCAATTTCAATGAACTGACAATAATTTCATGAATTTATTGATCACTAATTTATTTATGTTAATCAATGATACATCTGGTGCTCAGCAAGCCCTTTCAATGTATAAAGGGCCAGTAACCAGGACACGCCCCGGGGAGGCGCACCAGATCCGTGTCCCACCCGATCCACCCCAACCACCCATCCATGTGGATCTTACCAAAAGACAGATTAACCATTTTATAGGAAACTGAAGGAAGGTACGTTTGGTCCCGTCAGTAGCTTACTTGTTTGAAATTAGGTGACTTTGGTAAACTAGGTAATTTGCATTATCACAGCATAATTGTTTTTTTCAGACTGTGTTATCAGACCTCCTTCAGTCTATTGACTTCATTATTATACTTCCAATAACTCAACCACTCTTAAATATTCCTCTTAGTAGGGGTTAAATACCTAATGATCTTATAAGATCAGAGATACCATCGTACATACTAGATATGGCATGCATCTGAATTGGGATCTGATCTAGGTAATATTATATATATATGTGGTAGCACCCATCCTACAAGAGAGGCGTTGTCCTACAGGCTTTGTTAGTAGATGAGTCCAATCTTCCAATCTTTAAGATAGGCATACTTCTCTATAACTACTTCATGACTAGAGTTAGAAGATGAGATCAATCTTTCTGCCTTTAAGATAGGCATACTTCTCTATAACTACTTCATGACTAGAGTTTGAAGATGAGATCTATCTTTCTGTCTTTAAGATTAGCATAATTCTCTATAACTACTTCATGAAGAGCCCCATTCGCTTTTAAATCCATCAATAATCTCTTTTCTATGGAAAACGTCGCCAATGCACTAAGTCTTTCTTGGCCCATCGTATTTCTCAAATACGTTTTTACCCGTTTCAAGCATGAGAAGCTTCGCTCTGCGGACGACGAGGAAGATGGTATTGTTAAAATCAATGAAAAGAATTTGTGACCCTCGCTAAGTACGCCTTGTAAATCCTTTTCAACCAGATATTTCAGAATATTTTGTGGGGACAGTTTGTTCATGTCTTTATCGTGATAGATGAATGATAACTCATTTTTCAATTTAGTTAGATCTAAGAATAAAGAAGGATAGGCAGTGCTAAGTGCTTTCAATGCGTCAGAAGGGAAGTTATCACAGTATTTTGAAAAAGAGGAAGTATCTGCCAATTCAAAAAACTTCAGCTTATTCATATCACCAAACCTTAAAGATATTTGAGAGGTAATAAAATCAATAATTTCAAAATATAAACGTTTTAAATTAAATTTATGCGATTCTGGATTTGACACTCCTCTTTTGCAAGGAATATCTAAGGTTTGAGATATCAGGTCATAGAATTTTTGAAAATGGTCTTCACTTCTCTTAATTTCAATCAAAATTTTGGTTTCATTAATTTTTCTCAAACAGTACGTGACATCCAGAGATTTTTTCTGAAGCACATCAAAAAGAATATCAGTATGGATGAATATGTCATTGAAAATTTGTGCCATAAATGCAAAATCAAAATCATTAAATTTTCCCAAAAATCCATCTGCTCCAAGAGTGGTTTCATTCGTGGAGGACGGATCTTGGATTAATTCCTGAAAAACTAGTATGAAACTTTCCCACTCTGATGTTATCAATGATATGACTCTGGACCTAGAGCACCACCTGGTCGCTCCGACTTGTGGTACTCTCCTGCCAACAATTCTATCAACTACCTGTGTCCTTGTTGACGAACCATGAAAATAAGTGGAAATTCCAGAAAGGGTAGCAAAAAATATACGGCATTCGCGAATACCTTTACAGCTGTCTTGAAGTACGAGATTAAGTCGATGAGCATAGCAGTGAACAAACAATGCTTGTGGGACAACTTCTTTCACTTTACTCTGCAGACCATTCAGATGACCAGACATCACACTAGCACCGTCGTAACACTGGGCAACAAGCTTATCCTTATAACTGTACTTCGAAAGTTGATTGTTGAGATGTACAAACATACTCTGAGCATCTCGGCCTGTACTAACATCAACGAAGCCCAGAAAATGTTCAACAATTTCACCAATAGGATTAACGAATCTAACAATCATGGTACATTGGCATTTTTGGGTGATATCAGTAGTGTCATCTACTTGAATAGAAAAGAATGGAGCCCCATCAATAGCACATGTTATTGATTCCTGCAAGACTGTGTTTAAAACTTCAATAATTTCATTCTGTATAGTTTTGGAATTTCCAGAAAAAATGGACTTCATAGAATTGTAATGAATTTTCACATCAGCTGAATTGTGATCAATAAGAGTTTGTAATGTCTCAACGTAATTACCTTTGTTCAAAGATGTTGTTGATTCATCATGACCCCTGAAAGGCTGCTCAGTTTTTCCAAGAAGAATAACTGTGTCTATTATATTTGCCATTACCCTACGATTCAGACTAACTTTATCATTAAATGCAGCCTTGCTGATTTTATGATGGACATCAAGCATTTCGGCAACGGTTGAACAGTTATTTTCGAGTCTTTTCAGACAAACTGTGGCACCTAAATGATCTTTCGAGTCATTGTGTTTTTTTATGGCAGTAGATACATTTTTGAGGTCAGAATAGCCACAAGAATTCCACGGACTTTTACAATTATTCAGCAATAAACACGGCCAACAGAATAATGCATTTTTGGAAGAACTTATACAAATCCATTTGTATTTATCGAGCCAGGATCTAGTGAAAGTACGAGTATAGGTTTTACCTTGTTTGTGGTCGTTACTAGATAAATTAACCTGCGGAATTGGCCGTCCATTTCTCACCAAGATTTGCTTATCTTCTTCTTTCCATCGCGAGAATGGCTGATCAAGCAGGGCTAAAATAACATCCATCACGATATCACGATCACAAACGCGAATGCCACAGAGAAAATTAAAACGGAAGGTAAACAGTCGAAGGCAAAGGGCAGAAAGTTCAGACCGAGTTCTGATAAGAAAGGAGGGGAAGGGTAAATACGAAGAAGGCATGAAGTACAGAGTTGCCAACCCTATGGGTAGATTTCTCCATACTCAAGCCTAATTAACCCTTGAAAAATCCGAGATTAAGAGTGAAAATCCTTACGTTTTATAAATACTATACAAAGCTCGAGAGTTCAAAAATGAATCAAGTCAAAAAATCCCTTGATTTTGATGAAAAATCGGTTATTTGGGATGAGAACCAAAAATTCGTAGATATACGGATTTATCAGTAGGGTTGTCAACTCTGGGAGAAGTTAACACTGGGGTGGAGAAGTTAACAGAGGGGAGGGCGAAATCGGGAAAGGCGAAACTCCCCTCCAAGCTCCCATCGCCTAACTAGTGGGAGGGGATCGTCTATCTTAGCCTATTCTTTATCAATGGATTCTTTTTCTGATGAATGGCATGTCAGGCGAAAACGCGCTTTCGCCTAAGGAGCCTTTGTTCCTCGCTCTTATGGCGGGGGGAAGGGGGGTGTAGTTCATAGAACAGTTCCTTTCTGCTGGTTCATAGAACGGTTCATAGGACGGTTCCTTTCTGCTGGTTCATTCCACTTTCAAGTTGACTTTATTTCCCATTGAGCAAAGTGAGATTGAGTTCTATAACCATTACTCAGCAACTTCGAAGAATAATTAATTTAATGTAGAAAAAAAAACTCAACTTTTTTTCAAAAATTTTATTTATTTTTATTTTTTTAATTAAAATATTTTTTTTTTTCAATTAAGCGTTTTTTAAGTATAGATTGCAGGTTAGGCGGTGCCTACCTTGCCTACCCTGACCAGCCGCCACTGAAAGAGACCACCCAGAGCTCTGTAGGACCAACTGTTCTCTCCTATGACTACTTAAAGATTGAACTTACGATAAATCAGAAACTGTGTGAATCACAAAAGAAGCCTAATCTTCGTTCAAATTTTAGCAGATCAAAATGTGATTATTTCACTTACCTGGTTGGATCGATTCGCGTGTCAAATCCATCGATTCGCACGACGTTCATTTCGTCTTTCGAGTATCTCGAATAACTGAACGTTATCTGAAACAGATGGAAACAATAGTTGTATGAAATCTGGAAAATTTATGATACTGAGTAGATCCCGGAATTGGTACCTGATAAGGAATAAGGACATTTGAAGTTCACTGGTAGATGAGTCGAGATAATAAACTCGAAATCAAGTCACTTGTTTCGCGCGTTTTTTAATTTTTTTATTCTAAATCAAAAGTGGTAAACTGTAATTAATTTCCAACATTCTTTCACAACAGGTGAGGTTTGTGATGTTCCGATGGGTGGGTAACGATGCCTCTCCATCTTTCGGCTTTTGTACGGATTAGATTGGAACGCACCAATTTCGAAACGATTTTTTGAAATCAAGGCCGAATCGAGTAGGAAAAAAAGTTGATTTGAACGGGATATCGAAGATCTACATTCGCCTAATCACTATCATCAGAGTTCCCAGCCGAGGAGGGGCTTACGGCTCCAGAGTGGACCTTCCTCAGCCAATATCCTTTTCTTTTCGACAGGCCGTAATTAAAAACTACTTTCAGCCCTCAACTTCTACTTTTTTTCTACCCTTCTAGATTGCGGGGGCTGTAATCAAAAGAGCTACCGGTTCGGAGGTAAAATGTCAAAAGTTGCCGCTCTAGAAAGCCGTCCCTCGAAACTAAGAATCAAGTCAAAAGGGAAGAGTAGGTAGAAGGTACCTAGCAAGTAGGTTCTTATTAGATACGATTGCAAATACCGAAATAATGACCGAACCGGGAGAGAGAAAAATTGGCCTGAAGAGTAAAATTTGAGTTTTTTTTTCAGTCGTTTGAAAGGACTAGTAATCATACTCGATTGATTCCCACTGCAACCCCAAAATTTGAACGAAAATCGTTTCCAATATTTTTATCTGTGGAAAAAACCCCTCTTGAATGCGAAAAAACGTGATGTTTTTCCCAAAGAAATCTACGGTTTGACTTGAGGATTCGGGGATTTGATAATTTCACTGCAACCAAGTAGGTGTAATTAATCGACATTCTCAGAGATTTTACGGGTTGGAGTGTGGATGATCCCCTATGAGGTTAGTGCAAGGTACTCAGAGATTGGTGTTTTGAGATTATGCACCTATTATGCACCGAATCATCTATACAGTCGGGTTATGTATAGAGGAAGCCATATGTCACACCCACTTGGCAGATTTTTTGTTCATAACCTGCGGATGGTCCCGATTTGCCGTTGAGTATAGGTGTAACACGATCTTTCACTCCTACAGTATGTTTCTCACATATTGTACCATGTTGAAAATACTGAGAAAAAAAATCATGTATAAGAACAAAAATGAACGAACCTGATCGTGGAACGTCTCTGGGCGAATAAACTTCATGGGCTCCAAGTGAGAGTGGAATTGGTCAATGACGGTCAAAGGTTTCTTGAGCAAATGTTCTGAAAAACACCACAAAAGCTTAAACATTTATTCGGTTAAAAAAGTAAAGACACCAATGGGGGGTGCCCCCAAGAATAGGTAAGTCTTTCTATAATAATTGAAGACACTGCAGCAAAAACGAGCCAACTTCAAAATAATTGCCGTTTATGAAGACAGCGATACCACAAAGGCCACGTCCAAAAACGGAGTTTTACGAAAAACACAAAAAAGTTTTCACCAGTCCGAAATTTCTAAAATAATGGCTTTGGTATTATACTAACCTCAATAATTTATCAAGCAATTTTCAAGCTATAATCTTCACTAAGGTCAATAATAGTTTCGTTAAATTTGAGTTTTTCTGAAATTGAAAAAAAAAATTGGATGATGGAAGGACATAATTGTTCTTATTATGTGCACATTATGCACGCGAGGTATTTAGTGGTGACGCGAGAAACGATATGCTGACCTCCTAGTAAGCTAAAGCTCGTTGTTGCTGCGGAGTCCTCAAAATGTAGATTTACTACACAATTATCCTTATTTTTACATGAATCTACTCTAGCCAGGTACATGATTCACTCTACGTCGACTCAGAAAGCTTTGAAGGTTTCATACCCTATTTCTCCACATAGAAGTTATTGACGGGCGGGGGGATTAACTTTATTTGGACCATGGTATCACCAGTGTCACCGAAAACATGTCAGGATCTCCAAGATGCCCCAAAGTGTCACCGGAGTAACCAAAATTAAGTTGCTATTTTAAATTTAATGGACAGCTGAATTATTTGAGGGCTGTTGGAATCCCTCAACATATAATTATAACAAAAATGTCCAATGTAATTGATGAAAACGTTTTCATATTTTTCGTCATAACATTTTTTGACTTCATCAACTCACAAAAAAATAGTTCAGAAAATTCAGCTCTGTCCATTAATTTTTATATTGCAATTTAGGTATTTCTAGTTAATCTGGTGACACCTTGGGACAGCTGTGGAATCCCCAAGATGTTTTTGGTGACACTAGTGACATCATGGTCCAATTAGGGTTAACCGCTAGGAAATTTGGGGTTGCCTAACAAATTCCGTCAAGTCTTCCCAGGAACACGTTTTTGGGACATTTTTCTCTTTTGGCCTCTAATTATCACACAAATTGTACGCGATAATTCCAGCATACAGTAGACTAGTTTCCAAACACGAGACGTATTCGGATTTTTTACTTCATATTTACTTCAATCATTAAAATATTATTATTATTATTATTTGTAACATAATAGATGATGTCGTGTAAGACTTGTTCTGATTAAATTCATATGGTTAGATTTGAGAAGAATATTCTTCCAAGCTTAGATAAACCGGATGAAAGTATGGGGCGACACTAGTGCCATCTCTCATCTCAGAATCATACGAGACCTCCGTCCACTTTAGCCTTAGGAGTATTGTTAGACATATACTTGAGAGAAATATGAGATATTCAATGTAGGTTCTGGACCGTCTCTTACCAATGATATATCCCATAGTCACATCATCGGGAAGACGAATTTTCTCACCGATCCCCATAAAGCGACCGCCACTGAAAAAAAAACAAAAAAACCACGGGTTTTATAACCACATTAAATTGCAAAAACGTATAAATTATTTAAAATACAAAAAGTAAAAATTTAGAGAGATATTTAGCGACAAAACAGCCTTCGACCCCGACAATTAATTCTCGGGAACACATTAGAACCTGTTTCCTCATCTCCATTCCAAATTAATGAACAAGAGAGAGTGGTTGCTGCATTAAGACGACATGCTGCATTCGTAATGCGACTTAGGAGCTGGTTGTAGTCGGATGTATTGAGAAAATAACACAAAAACCCCCCAACATTGTTTTATTGTTGATTTTTATTGTTGAAGACTGAGAGCTTAGGTAATAAATAAATATTTTATTTGGCACGGAGGACGACGTACAAGGCGTCAGACGAGAAAAAGTCTGCTAGTAAGTACAGTGGAATATCAGACTTGGTTGGAAAACAGAGATTTTCAGGAGAGTTCATTCGAAAATTTCAAAAACCATTATTTTACTGCAATTTTGGTGATATTTTGAAATGTTTTAAGAACATTCAATTTAGATTTTGAATTTTTCAGGGCACTCTTAAAGAACTGGGCACTGAATAAAAAAGTATTTCACTAAAATAAAATTTACAAGGGAGAGCGTTTAATCTTTTAGACCCACGGCACCAGTACAATTGGAATTTCGAAATCAACACTCGTTTGAGAAATGATGATTCTCTTTCCTTTATTACAAGAATGAATTGCTTCTGATTTAATAGTCACCACCAATTAGGAAAAGATTGGACGGTTCCCATCTGTCGGGTAGATCTCTCCCGATAAGAGATGGACTCAGCCACAGCACTCAGCTCTACCTCATCCGACCTCTAATGAAGAGGTTCTCTTAAGAGCAGATTTGGGTAGTGATTCTTGGTTCGGCCCAATTAGAGGTTATGACACCCAATCGAGTAAAAACGTCTACTGAGTTTGGATCCCAATTATAGAGGTGCTGGCACTCCACTGGATGAGCTGTACGAAAAAAGTTTAATTCACACCAGAGCAAATGGAAAACGCTGCAAATCATTGCTCAAAGGTTTATTATTTTTTGTATAGATCACCCTTCTGTATAGATCACTGGTTCTCCATCAATAGCACCTACCACCATCTGTATTCTCCCTTGACCTTCCCTCTCAAATTTCAGCTTCCTGCGTTCAATAGGATTGAAAATGACTTCGGAGCTTACTCAGCTGATCAGTGATCTGAAGAGTGAAGAAGATCTCCTCGAATGCTGGAGACACCTGGAAGAGCTCTTCCATTCAATAGGATTGAAAATGGCTTCGGAGCTCACTCAGCTGATCAGTGATCTGAGGAGTGAAGAAGATCTCCTCGAATGCTGGAGACGCCTGGAAGAGCACTTCCATTCAATAGGATTGAAAATGGCTTTGGAGCTCACTCAGCTGATCAGTGATCTGAAGAGTGAAGAAGATCTCCTAGAATGCTGGAGACGCCTGGAAGAGAACTTCCATTCAATAGGATTGAAAATGGCTTCGGAGCTCACTCAGCTGATCAGTGATCTGAAGAGTGAAGAAGCCTTTGAGCAATGATTTGCAGCGTTTTTTACCCACCAACATTTTTTTTACCTACCAACTTTTTTTTACCTACTAGCCAGGTACTACCTACCACACCATACTGGCTTCACACCTTCACAATCAAGTTTATTAGAAAGAACTAAACGCTTCACACTCGATTGGAAAAATAGAAAGCTTCATATAAAAATTTGATTACTGGTTACGCAGAAGGCAAAACTGTATACAAATCGAAGAAATGAACAGCGATCGCATTTTAGTCCGATAAAATTTGAATGGAGATTAGACCTCTTTTGCGATTCACACTCATGATTCTGTTTTATCGAAGGAAAACCTTCAAGTACTCGTAGGGACCGAACCGTTTGTCCTACAGAGCTCCGGGTGGTCTCAAAAATTTTTAAAAATTCAATACTATTTAAAATTGGTGAAAAAACGATACCTTTATTTCGAGAGTTTTCGAGCTAGGGCACTCTTGAAAATTTCAACCCTTAATTTTCACCCCTTAGAAGTGACCTACATCAACCAAAAGCTTCGCGGCACAACTAGACCCCAAATGGAGCCCATAAACCAAATTTGAACCAAATCGGTCCAGTGTTGCTAAGAAAAGTGCCGCGTACGGCGTACGGCGTACGGACGGAAATTTTTTTATTCGATTTTCGTATTCTACGTACCTTGAAACGTAAAACATCAAATTTTGAGGGGGGGTTAAAATTTTTTTTTCTTGCTCGATTCCAAAGGCTTATTATTGAAAATAATAAACCAAAAAGTGAAAACCTAGTTGAAAAAAGGAGAAGAAGAAGAAAAGATTCGACGGCAGAGGGAGTTAGGAAAGTTAAAACATCAACAGCCCTCGAATGATCCAAATTTTCAAGCTCGATCGTCAGATCGAATGCTGCAGATCGCATCCGGATCTAGGAGAATCGAAATATCAATAGGTACCTCTTATGGCCCAAAAGTTTATAGTCAAATCCAAATTTAGTAGTCACAGAAAAAATGAGATAAAAACATTATGTGGAAGCAATCAGGGAGCGCTAAGAGTCACTTCTTTATAACGTTAATTTTTCCTGAATTTTGCTGACTGCAATCCTGGTTTCTTATAGGTATATTAGATTACAAGAATTGTATTTTTTGGTTTATTATTTTCAATAATAAGCCTTTGGAATCGAGCAAGAAAAAAAAATTTTTAACCCCCCCTCAAAATTTGATGTTTTACGTTTCAAGGTACGTAGAATACGAAAATCGAATAAAAAAATTTCCGTCCGTCCGCCGTACGCGGCACTTTTCTTAGCAACACTGGACCGATTTGGTTCAAATTTGGTATATGAGCTCCATTTGGGGTCTAGTTGTGCCGCGAAGCTTTTGGTTGATGTAGGTCACTTCTAAGGGGTGAAAATTAAGGGTTGAAATTTTCAAGAGTGCCCTAACTCGAAAACTCTCGAAATAAAGGTATCGTTTTTTCACCAATTTTAAATAGTATTGAATTTTTGAAAATTTTTGAGACCACCCGGAGCTCTGTAGGACAAACCGTTCGGTCCCTACGAGTACTTGAAGGTTTTCCTTCGATAAAACAGAATCATGAGTGTGAATCGCAAAAGAGGTCTAATCGCCGTTCAAATTTTATCGGACTATAATGCGATCGCTGTTCATTTCTTCGATTTGTGTACAGTTTTGCCTTCTGCGTAACCAGTAATCAAATTTCCAAATGATGCTTTCTATTTTTCCAATCGAGTGTGAAGCGTTTAGTTCTTTCTAATAAACTTGATTGTGTAGGTGTGAAGCCAGTATGGTGTGGTAGGTAGTACCTAGCTGGTAGGTAAAAAAAAGTTGGTAGGTAAAAAAAATGTTGGTGGGTAAAAAACGCTGCAAATCATTTCTCAAAGGCTTCTTCACTCTTCAGAACACTGATCAGCTGAGTGAGCTCCAAAGCCATTTTTACTCCTATTGAATGGAAGTGCTCTTCCAGGCGTCTCCAGCATTCGAGAAGATCTTCTTCACTCTTCAGATCACTGATCAGCTGAGTGAGCTCCAAAACCATTTTTACTCCTATTGAATGGAAGTACTCTTCCAGGCGTCTCCAGCATTCGAGGAGATCTTCTTCACTCTTCAGATCACTGATCAGCTGAGTGAGCTCCGAAGCCATTTTCAATCCTATTGAACGCAGGAAGCTGAAATTTGAGAGGGAAGGTCAAGGGAGAATACAGATGGTGGTAGGTGCTATTGATGGAGAACCAGTGATCTATACAGAAGGGTGATCTATACAGAAAATAATAAACCTTTGAGCAATGATTTGCAGCGTTTATAGTACGTTATAATTACATGAAATCATAACAACAATGAACTACAACAGTGATTTCCCTTTCAGCGTCAGCAGCCAGGGTGCACAAAACGTGATTAGCAATGGATGTTGATTGGAGCAACTAAAGAAAATGTAAATCCAGAAGAAATTACAAGTCCAAGTTTCCAAGGAAGCAGGAGGATCAATTTTGAGCTTCGATCGTCAGAATTTTGAACAGATGATGAAAAGTTGGAGTGGGCTAATTTAATCAAATAGGAACAACTGGACTGGAGTACGCTGATCTAGGGTCTGACTGTTCTTCGATCTCTGCGTATCATTTAATCTATCGTTTTCGGGTTTATGGCATTCCATTGCCTCTGGATCCACGCTCTGGAAACGTCTTACATCAGACAGCCTTGGGGTCATCGTTCCAGCAAGTTCTTCTACAAACGATTGTTCAGGATGGTTCTGTTCAGCTTTAGGTATGACTGGAATTTCCTCAGGCCAATCTTCCACTCTCGACTCGAAGAATTGGGGACCAGGCCATCAGAGAGGAAGGTTCAGCTTACATTTAACCCTTGTGGCAAAATCAGCGAGGTTTTACCTGGTCGAAACTCATCTCCATTGATCAATAATGCTGAGCTCCAAGATGTTCTAAATACGATTGGCAACAAACGCATTGAATTTCTTGACCTGTGCACAAAGCCAATGCAAAACAACCACGGAGTCCGTCAGATAGGTGGTACTGGCTATGTCCAATTTTCTCAACTTATTGATCAGAAATGATTGGATCTTTCTATTTATAGTTACCCATAAATCAGTTAGGGAAGTCAGTTAGGGAAACAATATAGGCTCCAATTTGTCAGAAGGAGGTTGATAATGTGGAGAAGATGGTATCGTAGAAGCCCGAGGTATGGACACAGATCCAGCACCCATCAACCTCTAATGAAGAGGTCCTTCTGGGTCGATTCAACTAGAAGTTATTACACCTAATCGAGGAAGACGATAACCTCAGAGCTTCGTACTACCTGCAGGTCATAACGTCGGAGCTGTAACTTCGGAATCGCCTTGTACCTGTTTGAGACGGTTGTAACTTCTTGTAGCCCGACGTTATATGGCTCCTACAGAGGAGAGTTACCGCGTACACTCGTAAAACGCAATTACTGGAGTTCTGGAGGAGGCCATTGAAATTATAAGGGTCCGCGTTGTGTCCCAGAAGTTAGGAACCGACCCGAGGCTTCATACAACCACCTTTCTTGGCGTTCAACAATCATTGATAAGATACTGGAGTCCTTGTCCACCTTCACTCCTTATACAATGTTCAATAAAGTTTTTTTTCTCTCTCTTAAAAAATTTTATACGAATAAATTCTTGTTTTTGAACAAATTCACAATTTTTAGTGATATATTAAAAGTAAGGGAGAAAAAAAGTGTGCCAAGTGGGTGTGGCACATAGCTTCCTCATATCCATAACCCGATTAGTAGTTAATCTCAAAACCTCAATCACTAAGTACCTTCCACCACCCTCATAGGGGACCATCCACACGTCAACCCGCACAATCTCTGAATATTGTTGGAAACTGTAGAAATTATGGACTTTTCAACCTTGAAAAGTGAAAACAAAGCTCCCGCTACCTTTGGTAGACTCCGAAGCAATAGGGAAATTCAGATCTCTTGGAAAATTAGGAGAAAGGACATTGGTCATCGGAGTTTACATCATCGGTAGCACCGATTTCAGCAATAAAAGTCTGTAGCCGACTAAAAAACAAAATTGATCTGTGGATAGTCCGTTTGAGACAACTCTTCACAATACCATCAAGATCACCTGTTTTAGGGAGTCATCTAAGTATCTAGAAACCTGAACATACTTACACCCTAGACTTCACGAAAATCAATCTGTGCAGGCTCAACCTTGACTATCACGTGAAGGAGTGGAAGCACAGAGTATTGTGGAACCTTCTTTGTACCAAAGTAGATTCACAAAACGATCTTTTATTATTTTCAACATATGAAAATACCTGACAACGTACTAGCAGTTAGGTGTAGATGCAAACTTAAAACTTCAATACTCCCCCTTAAGTGGACACTGCGCCCAACAAGCTCTGGTATTGCTTGAACTTCAGCAAAGGCAGCGACTTGGTCACCCCATCAGCTTTTATGCTGCCGAATTGTAGGTATTACACGCTTATTACACGCTTACGTCACCTCGTTCAACAACTTCTCAGATGAAGTGGTATCGTAATATGTCAACATGCTTTGTTCTTCTGTGACGAACTGGGTTTCCGGACAATCCAATAGCACCCTGATTGTCAATGTTCAGCTTTGAGGCACCCTGTTCTTTACCGAGTTCTTCAGTTAACCATGTCAGGTTTCAGGCACATTCCTTCTAACATTCTGTGAGAGCCATGTACTCCGCTTGGCAACTCAACAGATCATCACTTTTTGTTTCTTTGACTCCAAAGAAATAGTTGCATTCCCGAAACTGAACATACATTCTGCATAGGAACGGCAGTCATTTGCATCGTTAGAACAGTCCGCACATCTTTAAGATATCGGAGATTTTGCAGCTTTCCCCGTGTGACGATCATTGAATTGACTGAATACACTGCGAGCATGCGCAATGTCGGAACGAATCTTACCGCTAGATACGAGACAGTGAACCAATGAGCTCCTCATAGATTCTTCCTTGAACCTGTTAAACTCTCCATCAACTTCTTCAACAGTTTTTTGAAGTAGTTCTCAATCTTCTCTCAATTTCGATGATTTCTGAGGTGTGGACATTGATTATCCATATAGATACACAGGAGGAAGTCCCGAATAATTCAATGCATTATTTATGTATTTTATGTATGTATGTATTTTATGAGTTTAGTTTATTTTTCTTGGTCTCATACTGCCTCATGCCGGGCTGGGGAAATAATTACAAAAATGAAACAAAATTTGAAAGAACCAAAATGGACTGTGATTATTTATACAACCACCTTCAAGGTCTGTAGTCTACTTAATCTAAAAAACAACGATTTGTCCAGTCCACCCATTTTCTTCTCCAACTCGTCCTGGTATGGCCAAGAAAACCCATTAATATTTACAAAACACCGTCCCCTGGGGTCTTACCGCCTTATTAATGCACGTGATCTGTTAAACTTCCAGCTAAAACCACCGATTTTATGGGAGTCTTTTTCGACCTGTTGACAGCCCCAATGGAGACACCAAAGCTTATGTAGGGAGCTCCAGTCGTGAATCAAGCGTTTTATTCCGGATGAAGTCGACTGGTTCAGGAATCCGAAAGGCCGTTTGGGTGGTTCAACCGGAAATTGTGTGGTAATAACGCAAATTTTGAGATTAGGCTCGACGGGGAGCGGACATGAGTTTCTAGTAAGGATTTTATTAGGAAGGAGCTTCTTTTTAGGGCAGTAACGGGAGCTGTCAGTCAGTAATTTATTGTGGGTGATTTTGTAAGTAACTTTTGAAAAACTTCAGCGGTTGAAGTCCTGTGAAACATGGTCGGTGAACCATAACATGAAAACGGTGCCAAGGGCTGAATGCCTTAACGCCTGATGCTCGGCAATTTATATGAAAATCTTATAAACCGAACATCTCCCATCAAATTGACGTTCAACAGCTAGAAAAAGTTAAGTACGAGTAAGATCCTCCTAATGAGTGAGGGATTGGCGGACGAAAAGGAATCGAAAATCAATTTACTCCTAGTGACTTGAGAGAACTGAGGACCCATCAAACCCCTGTATAAACAAATTTGATGGAAAAGAAAAAAAAGAGACCGATTACTAAGAAAATTACAATTAGTTACAACTATTATCCGCAGGTGGCGCTTCAAAAAGAAGAGTACGAGTTTATTTGGGAATAATAAGGCTTGTGATGCACCCTGGTGATTCATTAGTTCCATCAACATATCACAGATAGCAGGGTGAAGCCGTAGATAAAAAGAAGTCTGCCATCTTCTTCTTTTTTGATGTTATCAACAGGTCAGACTCCAAGAACGTCTCTGGGGGTAACAACTGGAGTTGGCCATTACGTGGGGATTAGTGTTTAGAGGTAAATAAAATGCTAAATTAGTCAATGTCATGCTTTATTATTGTAGCTGATATGTTTTTCTAGAGAGAACTAATTGGGTAGAAGGGAATTTTTTTGATTATGATATGTTTTGTTGGGTGTTCATACTGTGGGAGCCAAAATTTGACCTCCAACTAGTAAACGAACGACTGTTCATTTACTGGCTGGAGGGTTATTTCACGGTTTTTAAATCGAATGGAGGCTTCTCAAGTGATGAAACAACTAAACTGCTGATTTTTTGCCTCAACTTGATTAAATAACTATCCTATCCAGTGAATGAACAGGTGAATGTGTCTGGGAATGGAGTGTTCATTCACTGGAATTTCAGGGTTCATTCACTAGGAAATAGTGTTCATTCATGGGGTGAAATACATTAACTCCTTTATTGTGGAAAATTAGCTATAAAATTCAACTTTTCTCGTCTTCTCCCATGCTATTCTTGTTCCTTATATAATTTTAAACAACATCAGACAAATTCAAGTAGTGTAGTTCTGCAACTTTAAGAACTATAGACATTAAAGTTCGTCACTAGTGTGCTAAGAGCATAAGTGCTCATTCATTGGGCGAGTCACCCCTTTTTCTTCAGCTTGGGAGGAAGTGCGGAAGGGCCTCAAGTTCACCGTATTTTCTAAAACTTCAAGAGTTCGCAGGAAACGGTGTCATCTAAATTTCAACTATCGGTGGAAATTTACTAGAAATAGTGGTTGATATGAGACAAAATGGGCCTTGGAGAATGGAATAAATATTTTTAGCAGGTATTCAAAAAAATGAAGCTTTTGTAATGGACTCAAAATTTTTAGAACTAGAATTGTCATAATATGACAATTATATTATAATAACAACAGAAGAGACGAGTTTTTGATCTAGGAATTTTGGACAACTTCGAGGGTCAAAATTTCAAAAATTACTTAAATTATGTTGAAAAACCGTTTTTAGGGGTTGGTGATTTTTTTTGTTGGAAAAACCGTCATGGTCATGGTACTAAAATGGTACCTATATATCCATGTATCATTTCAGATAAAAAGTAATGCTCCAGAAGTGCAAAAATGGGGTGTGCGCCTGATTTTTTATTTAAATTTTAATCTAAAATAGACCTCATCCTGAGAATTTTGACACCAGCCTTTCTCTTTTTGGATGAGTAGATCTTTTTCTATGATTTTTCAAAGTTTCGAATGGTACCGCCCAGGCGGGAGGGGCGCTGACGTCATAAACATTCGAAACTTTGAAAAATCATAGAAAAAGGTCTTCTCAAGCTAGAAGTTCGCGGTTGGTGTCAAAATTCTCAGACTGAGGTCTAGTTTAGATTAAAAATAACAATAAACAGTTTTTCCGACCCATGCGCACACCTCATTGTCCAAAAATGGGCGAAATTTGTATTTTTGGGGACTAGGGATGTGTATAATCTGCCGTAACCAATAATGTATTAATTCAATTATAGTCATGTGGGTGCTCTATGAGTTCGTGGAGACGAGTAGAACATGAGTATGCACTACTAGCATCTTCAAAACATACAAATAAAAAATGTTGAAAATACATTGATCTGTGCAAACAACATGCAGTCCAATTAGAATCAACTCACAACTTCCTCCACTATAAATCGAAAAGGGCCCCTCCCTCTCGGTACATGAAAGTAAACAGCAGGTAAATGAAGATATGTACAGCGTATACAACCAATAGGATTACTACTCAGTAGCTCAAAGCAACTAAGTGTCTTGGAAATATACTCAAATTATGTGTATTCTCCAAAATCGGAAATTTCTCATAAAAATGTTTACCTAATTTTATTGGTAATTATAATCAAAATAATCCTAATTGTAATCCTTCATTTTATTTTCAATAAACAACAGCATATAAACACTGTTTCATTTTATGTGTATTCTTCAAAATTGGAAATTTCTCATAAATGTTTAACTAATTTTATTGGTAATTATAATCAAAACAACCCTAATTGTAATCATTCATTTTATTTTCAATAAACAACAGCACATAAACACTGTTCCATGAACCTTCTTGGTATCATACATCGTAAAAATCAAGACAATTTATTATTATCCACCTCCTTTCTCTGGCAAGTAGTAATTAACTGTATCTTTCTTACTCGTACTGATTGGATAAAAAGATGAGAACGCTATACGGGTACCTGTATAGCGTCGAAAGAAAAGGATTGAACCGAAGAAACCATTCGAAAACCATCAACTCGAATAAGGAAGGATCGGAAGATAATAGAAGTACATTAGTAAGTATCAATGTCTGAGACTGTCTACGACCAATCTCCAACATAAATCATTAGTAGCGCCCCTTGCGCCCGCGGGCGTCTTGAAAATGACACAGCTTTTCTCGGCAGTTCTTTCTCATTTCCTTCTCAACCGATATCGATGTCCACTAAATTACTGTAGCTCCATTGAGTCGGATGGAACCCACACATATGGTTGGAGGGTATAGAAGGAGACGATTAATGGGATTCGTCATTATTCTTTCTGTCCTATTGAAGTTCTATTTTCTTCTTTATCTCTGTAGTTTCTAACTGATGCGCGTATTTCGTTGTTGACCTCTTTGCTCCCGGGATTCCATCAACTGTGACGGGCTTATTCAAGCTTTTTTTCACAAAGACTCCACACCCTTCTCATAGATGGAATCTTTCACATACCTCTTAGCTGCGTGATTATTACATTCATAAGAATTCCAGAAGAAGATTGATAAGTTTATCCTTGCATATTCAAGAACTGCACAATGAAGAAGCTATAATCTTCAGATAAAACGCTGCAAATTATTACACAACGGTTTATTATTTTTATATAGATCAGTCGTCTGCAAAGCCACCAACCATCCAACATGTAGAAAAACATCGATCGCATTTCGGTCAGCTAAAAATTTAACGGAGATTAGGCCTGTTTTGCGATTCACACTCGTGTTTCTGATTTATCGTACGTTCAAACTTTAGTAGTGAGCGAACGGTTTGTCCTACAGAGCTCCGGGTGGTCTCAAAAAATTCTAAAAATTCTACAGAATCTTAAATTGAAGGAAAAACAATACCTTTATATCAAAATTTTTTGAGTTAGGGCGTTTTCAAAATTTCAAAATTCATTTTGGAACCCTTAGAAGTGACTTTCATGGAAATAATAAACCAAAAGCAGGAATCACTTATTTGGGTTCCAACTTCCTACATTGGCTACACTCAACAAATTCATGAAATTAACATCTTATGATAAAAGAGGAAGATTGTTTGTTTTTGTTTGATTCATATCATGTTTCAAGTACTGATACCACCCAGGTAAACGAGCGTCTAAACCACACCTACAACATTAGTTCATGAATCTAGTGATAATAAAGCGTTTTTCCTTTTAATCAGATGAGATAAGCTCAATTACCTATTTTGGTAAAGCTTGAGATAATGCTTGATTCAAGGCTGATTCAAGGGAAAAGTGCTTTACTATCCCTAGCGGAGGAAATATGAACTAATGCTGCAGGTGAGATTTAGACGTTTGTCCTAGGTTTGATTGATTGACATTGATTTGATTGACTGACATGGATTTTTTTTAAATCGTTTTTCCAAATTATTTTTCTAAACTGATGGTTTAATTCACACTGGAGTGGAATAATTAAGAGTATGCATCGGAAAACGTTATACTCATTTTGGCAAAAATATGGATTAGGTAGTATCACTTCCTAATACGATATAATTTACTCCTTCATAATATTTTATAACTTTTAGATCAGCTATTCAAAATTCCTACATTAAAAAACACCAAATTAATATGAACTGATTCTTGTTGACTTTGATGGTACAAAACTGTACACAGATAAGTAGTCTACGACGATTTTCGTTGCCTCCACGTTGCTTGAAATTTGCCATCTTGGAAGAAGAGCAAGATTTGGTGTGACCCTACTCACTCAACGCCATTCATGCTGGTGTGAAGGGTAACGAAATAGCTGATGAAATTGCTCGGAGGGCACTGAACGAAGCCCCTATGCTGGTAACTCTAGTCCCGAAGGAAGACTTAAAAAGATACGCTGGAGTGGAAGCAAGAGGTGACTGGAAAATTGAATATGAAAAGATAAACAGAGAACCATGCAAAGTATTTTAGAAGCGTGCCCAATCAGCTAAACCGGGTGTTACCCGTGTCGGCTGAATGCGGGTGTTACCCGATCTTATTTGTATAAAATTGGCGAGGTGGAATCTCCAAATGTAACGAAATTGACACCTTGAAACACATCCTAATGACATGCACAAAATATGACACGATACGACAACATCTATTCAACGAACTTTCAGAAATACATGGACCCTTCTCTCACGACAGCATTGTATACAACAGAAACCTTACGAAAAAGGTAGTAATCAAATTTATCACTGACTCCGACATCAACATTTGAAGACAATCAAGATTTAGAAATTTCAGGACATACACATTTTCTAGACAGAACATTTCAAGACACAAGACCCCTTATTATTAATCTCGACCCTTAAAATCCTCCCAGTGAACTGGTACATGTGCACCCGTACAAAACCAATAAAACGAATTTAAAAAAAGCGTATAGACGTCCACTTGTTGATCAATATTATCTCCACTATCCAGCGACTCAGGCTTCGAGGCGTTTCAGTCATTGTATGCTGGGATCCTGGACATAAAGGAACTATTGGCAATGAGAACGCAGACCAAAACGCAAGAGCAGTCTGAGGAGACCCCTAATAACGTCTCCCTAGTGCATCTGCTTCGACCACATATTTATATCCATAATGAGTATTTCTGTTTGGCGTTCTTAAAAGACGGAATGGGCTTTATGCAACACCAAGACATTTGGGCGATCAAAAAAGATGTTTCACCTTGGTGAACATCAAGTGGAACAAGATTGAGAGAACATGGAACAGTCTCACACCCAAGAAGAGGTCATCTTGACGAGACGAATTGGATACACTCAACTGACTACATCATATCCAGAATTCCTATAGGAATATACTATTAGTTATAGTTAGTACTATATAGTTAGTAGTATAGGTACTACTAACGGAATGTCCAGTTCTCTGCTGTATTCCACCAGTATATCCACAGGAAATTGAATTGCTCTTAAGAAACAATTATTGTGCCCTACAAGTAAACTTTTGAAAAACTGAACACGTTTTTACGTTAAAATTCAAGTATTAACTGATTCTTTTTACTTGCTGTCCAAGGCCAGAAAAGGTTGAATGCGTCTGAAAAAGAGAACCTCCTACTCTGCTTTGAAGTCTGTCAATAAAGTGAAGTAAGATTCTTGTTCTTGACAACTAGGACTTGTATAATTTTCTCATAGTTTTCCATTTTATTTAGATTTCTGTTTTATTGTTCCTATCAATAACATTTATTGTTAATCAAACATAACATAATCAAACTTGTTAATAATAAAAATAAAAATTTGCAACAAAAAGAAAAAAAACATAGGCCTTCTCAAAATGGCCAGGTAGGAATCAGTTATCAAGTTTTGCAATCAGTTTTCGCAGAAGGTACGCTCTGTTTGCACTGTTTCATAAATGGTGTAGTCAACGTGCAAAATTTGTATTTACAGATAAGCAGGTACCTGCCTACGCGTGAATTCCGGGTGTTACCCGTGTCGGCTGAATGCGGGTGTTACCCGATCTTATTTGTATAAAATTGGCGAGGTGGAATCTCCAAATGTAACGAAATTGACACCTTGAAACACATCCTAATGACATGCACAAAATATGACACGATACGACAACATCTATTCAACGAACTTTCAGAAATACATGGACCCTTCTCTCACGACAGCATTGTATACAACAGAAACCTTACGAAAAAGGTAGTAATCAAATTTATCACTGACTCCGACATCAACATTTGAAGACAATCAAGATTTAGAAATTTCAGGACATACACATTTTCTAGACAGAACATTTCAAGACACAAGACCCCTTATTATTAATCTCGACCCTTAAAATCCTCCCAGTGAACTGGTACATGTGCACCCGTACAAAACCAATAAAACGAATTTAAAAAAAGCGTATAGACGTCCACTTGTTGATCAATATTATCTCCACTATCCAGCGACTCAGGCTTCGAGGCGTTTCAGTCATTGTATGCTGGGATCCTGGACATAAAGGAACTATTGGCAATGAGAACGCAGACCAAAACGCAAGAGCAGTCTGAGGAGACCCCTAATAACGTCTCCCTAGTGCATCTGCTTCGACCACATATTTATATCCATAATGAGTATTTCTGTTTGGCGTTCTTAAAAGACGGAATGGGCTTTATGCAACACCAAGACATTTGGGCGATCAAAAAAGATGTTTCACCTTGGTGAACATCAAGTGGAACAAGATTGAGAGAACATGGAACAGTCTCACACCCAAGAAGAGGTCATCTTGACGAGACGAATTGGATACACTCAACTGACTACATCATATCCAGAATTCCTATAGGAATATACTATTAGTTATAGTTAGTACTATAATATAGTACTATACATTCCGTTAGTAGTATACTACTAACTATATTATAGTTAGTAGTATACTACTAACGGAATGTCCAGTTCTCTGCTGTATTCCACCAGTATATCAACAGGAAATTGAATTGCTCTTAAGAAACAATTATTGTGCCCTACAAGTAAACTTTTAAAAAACTGAACACGTTTTTACGTTAAAATTCAAGTATTAACTGATTCTTTTTACTTGCTGTCCAAGGCCAGAAAAGGTTGAATGCGTCTGAAAAAGAGAACCTCCTACTCTGCTTTGAAGTCTGTCAATAAAGTGAAGTAAGATTCTTGTTCTTGACAACTAGGACTTGTATAATTTTCTCATAGTTTTCCATTTTATTTAGATTTCTGTTTTATTGTTCCTATCAATAACATTTATTGTTAATCAAACATAACATAATCAAACTTGTTAATAATAAAAATAAAAATTTGCAACAAAAAGAAAAAAAACATAGGCCTTCTCAAAATGGCCAGGTAGGAATCAGTTATCAAGTTTTGCAATCAGTTTTCGCAGAAGGTAAATCGGTACGCTCTGTTTGCACTGTTTCATAAATGGTGTAGTCAACGTGCAAAATTTGTATTTACAGATAAGCAGGTACCTGCCTACGCGTGAATTCTCTGCACCACATGTTCTAGTAATAAGCGGTGTTGTATAGGTCGCCGTGAGAAACACGAAACCCAGCTCATCTCCTTTCCTAGCGCGTTCCTCGAGATCGCAATCAAACCGAACACAACCTAGAGAACACGTTATATAACGTCCAGTGTTTTGAATAACCAAGGATGCAGGTACCTTCGTAGGTACATTAGATGGTTAGTCCGATCAAAGAGGGCTAGTTACTAACATAAGATAAACGTTGGAGCCATCAGATTGAGAAAAAATATTTTGCCTCTGAATTGTTTTTTTTTACTTTTTTTTTTTATTGCGCCAAGATACAACTTATAAGCAACATTTTTCTGATTCTGAGTTGGTGTAGGTTAAGAAACCTAACATACTTCACTTAGTTCTTATTGTCCTGAAATTTGCACTTCATGATGGTCACACTAAGTGAATTAGATCGTGTGGCTTGGTTCTCCTAAGTCTTCTAAGCAGATCATCAGTGTTGAGAAGCTGGACGACGTACTCATTTACATGATCGTGGAGCCTCAAAAGGTATTCGTAGCTTAGCTGCGAATGACCTCATTGAAAGATTCACTCTTCAGCTCGTAGTGAAGTCTGTCATTTCTAAAGTATTTGTATGCATCAACGCAGCATCGCAGTACACTATTCTGGAAGCGCTGAATTATTTCTCGATTGCTCTGGGCTGTGCACCCCCACAGTTGTGCACCGTAATTCCAGACAGGCTTTAGGAATTGCTTATACAGTATAAGCTTATTGTGGATAGACAATTTTGACCGTCGGCCCATCAGCCAGTAAATTTTCTGAATTTAACTTTAAATTATGTTAGAAAGGGAAACTGTTAAAACGAAAAATTGGTTGAGAAAGTTGGTAGGAAACTGGTCCAAAATATGAGCACAATTTTCATTCAAACTTATCTACTTCTTATGTCACACAATTTGTATACACTACCTAAGGCTCAATAATTCTAATCAGATATGCGTGGTTATATACTTTGTAGGGCTAAGATATATTTGGTTGTACACTATGTATCTGTATTCAACAATTTCAGTACAATAAATGTGAAATAATATGATTGCTCCATTCCTCACAGCACAAGCACGAAAATAATTTCAATTGGAACAGATTCCCCACGACCTCTTTGGATTAGATAACTAGTCCAATTCAATAACCTTCTATTTGAGAAGCTGGGGACATATCGAATGAGATTCATTGGTATACGACTCGTCCTTAGCCCCTTAGTGCGATTTTCAAATAATAGATGGCGTTGGTGCCGGGTCAAACGTTTTAATGAATTTCTTCCTAATAAAATCTACTTTTATAAGATCTGAAAACGCGAAAGTGTTCAGAATTGATAAATAATGGTAGCTGTGATTGAAGTTTTTTGACAGTTCACTTCAAATTTGATAAGACGTTGTGTAATTTTTCATTAATAAGTGGTATGAGGAAAATCAAGTCCATTCCATAATGTTATATCATTACCATTAGCATTCAAAACATCCTCAATCAAACCATAATTGGCGACGGCTTTGTAAAAATGAAATGATCTTGATCGTATCCTTTGTATAGAGCTGATGGGTCAAATCCTGCAGTTTTTCTTCTTTTTTGAAACCTTCTTTATACACATTTTTTATAGTTTTATTCAACAGTGTTTTTCTCCTCAGAGTTGCGTCCACTGATGTAAATATGCAGAAGGTAATATCTATGCACACAAAAAATAAAAAGTTCGACTCGTATTATTGATTTTTCCTGGAATCTGCCATTAGCTTCTCCTCCCATTTGGACCAGTTTAGCCACCACCTTTTATATCGATTTATCGTTTCATCCCAGAGGTAGGATCTCTACAACCTCCTGAAATGAAGTGTACTTGGAATTGAGCCATGTCCTCATCCCAGGCTAACCTGTTCTATCCTTCGGTAATTTAGAGACCACCTCGATGTCAATTTCGAGGCATAAAAAGGGAAAGACCGACTTCCCGAAGACGTGGTTCTCAATCCAATGAATCCAGAACGTTAGTGAGTAGTCTCTACATGTAAGCTTGCTTGGAGCTTTTTACGAGGCTCCGCCGGTGGTATCGTAGTATGGGATACAAGAAAAAAAACTTGTTCTGGACTCGATCCGAACTGTTCGTCTTGTGGGAACAGAGATAAGGTAGCGGTTGTACCTTCATATACCGTACAACGCCTTGTTTGATATTATTTTTTAGTACAAGGCAATTCATTGCGTGAACAAACCTCGCTCGCTGCATGGAATGGGTTCAGAACGAAAGAACCAGTATGAAAGAGCGACTTGAATAAATAGAAGTTATGTCATTAGGAAGGACGATTCATCACGGCGAAAAAAACTCATAAGGCAGAGCTGTAGAGACACAACACATGAATACCCATGGGAAAAGTGGATAAGAACTTGATTGATAATAGAGGAGTCTCCCCTTGGGTCACGCACTTTCCACTGGGATCCTTCTTGTCTGCCAAGACCACAAGTTAACATCCTTAGTTATCATTTCTAGATTTGAGAAACTACGGTTTATGCCTTGCGTCCCGAAATCTTCCGAAAAAGGTGCAGTTGGTAAAGTATAAAAATGTATGACTTCAGAATTTCCCAAAATGCTGCCTTCGGGAACTGAATTTTACCATCTGAACTCGTGTGGGGTTGAATAATTTGTACCCCGAGGAGCTCTATATTCCGTTTCGTAGGCTGCATAAGAAATAAAGAAAAAATAAGCCGTGTAGCAGCTTCGAGACGAATCCGTGGCGAAGATGGTGATAGGAGATAGGCCCTAGGCGTCGCCCCTCAGGCCTCACGCAGAACGAAACCAGTTCAGGTCAATTATATAGGAACTGATCTACCGGAGAATCTCCACGGAACAACGCGTGCACGTAATGGGCGACACGTAACCAAATATCAGCACAGTGAGTTCGGAATGCGTTCGTTCTTAAACATTGTTATCAACTGGCAGGCAGAGGCCAGAACGACTGGTCTTGGTGTTCTCCTGCGGAGTATTACTTGATTTTTCGAAGGCAGGATAATCAAAAGGAGAATCAAATTATTGTTTCGAGGTGATGGAAGCGATTTTGGTTGTCGTAATAGATAGTGGCGTGCTTTGCTGGGCGATATAACAATAATAGAGGAATGGCTAAATTATTGGGTAGATATTATGAGAAGATCATATTATGATGATCTCCACCTCTGCCACTCTTGCTTAGCAACCATCAAATGGTTCAATCTTCAAGATTTTTAATTAGTTATAAAGAATTTTAATCTTCAAATTAAGGTTGAATAGGAAAGGAATTGGTCTCTCGGCTCACCCAGATGCTCCTTCCCACCTAGGAGGAGTGGTGGTCCACAAAGGATCCGTTTCAGTCTTACCCAATCCCACCAATGTTCAGTTTCAAATTTCAGCAGCTAAGGAAAGAAATAAGTCATGGGGCTCATCAGTTCATCAAACGGTTCCTCAGAGGCTGTTATACTAGCAACCCCTTTTCTGAAAGACCTTCTTCTTGTTTAGGGTGTTTTGAAGTCGGTCAAAAACAAGGAAACTACGAGGCGATTGCGTGCGCTGCTGGTGTAACCCCATTAAAAATCCTAACTCGCAATCATCAATTTGATGGCGGGCCCACCGACAAAAAACCGGGCACTGTTTTTCCATTCAAAATAATTTTACAGGTTTCCGAGAAACAAACTAGAAAAAACTAATGAGTGGTGCCCGAGCAAAGGTGGTGTTCGCAGCAGGGGAGAGCAGACTTGATTCTTGACGTGGGTAGAAACCGAACTGTCTTAAACATTAATTTGTTAAAATCGTCCTCGACTGACATCGGGGTACCTGGAAGCCAACGGGGCGTCCCCCAAGAAAACTTTTGATTTAGGCTAATAACTACCTGAATAAGGTAGGCTTTAGGAATGAAAAGGCAGAATCAAGGGACTGCTTCATCATGTCTAGTTTCTTCTACTTTTCACTTGAAGTAGAAGTCTGGTTAACTTCACCGGTTTTGTATACTCAGCGGACAATTATTTTCACTACTTCCAGAGCATTACAATAGGGAGAGATGTGACAACATACCGTCGAGCTTGCCCTGGATTATTGACAGTATATTGAAGAACCGACTTTAAATCTACAACATATTTGGATACCGTCGAGCCTGCCCAGAATTATTGACAGTATATTGAAGAACCGACTTCAAATCTACAACATATTTGGATACCGTCGAGCCTGCCCTGGATTATTGACAGTATATTAAATAACCGACTTTAAATCTACAACATATTTGGGTTCTGATAGTAATGATCTAGAATTTGGATGTCTGTTATTTCAAAAAATGCCAATTATTAACAACAAAAATTTGAACACCATGGATAACATTAAAAAGCTTTACAGAATGAAAATAGGTAAGCCGTTCCAGAGAAAAACGGAAATGCATTTTATTTCAATTTGAAGCGCACCGTGGTGGCGACTTTTGAAACTGAAATTCAGTCTTAATCCTGCAGCCGAACTCAGGACGAAACAGGAGAAGGATAAGATTCGAAACAAGACAAATGAAGAACCGATAAGGGAAATATGGGAAATGGGATACCTACTAGGATTTGAATTCTAAACAATTCTACACCTTCGGTTGAACATCCATTCAAATCAGCTACAAAGCTGAATAAGACATGACGTGTTTGATTTATAGATTGAAGGAACTCCTAACTCAATGACGAGGTTTGTACGTGGTACCAACTATTTTAGCCATGTAGAATCCACTCATCTTCCGCAACATCATGAATGCCGTCGCCATACAAAAGAAAAGGCGCGGTTCGGTTGTGGAAGTGAATGAACAGAATATAATAAGCCGGTCGGAGGAACGTCGCCATAAACCAGAGAAGGTCCCATCAAGAAGCAATGCGAGAGCGGACTCGAGGACTTGACACCTTCGACAACCATCGAGTAAGAATGCCAATCGATTCTTTTGATGCCGAACTGGGATTATCCGGTTGGATTGAATTACGGTTGGATCGAGACAAGTTTTCTGAAGGTTTCTCAAACTGTTTCCGATCGTGATTGTCTTTTTCCTATTTGAGACCCCGTCGTGGGAGAACCACTTGTCGTCAAGTCTCAAAGACAAAACTTCCAGGGACTCACGTACGAAGTTACAGATCCTGAAGAAAAGAATATATTCTTCGAAAGATCATTGAAGAATGTGAAACATTGAGTGTTGAACGTAGATTGAATACTCGGAGAAGTAAGCTGAAGGTAAGCTACTCCATGCTCGTTTTGAGGCACATGTGTTCTTGGTGCAAGATTTGGTTTTCCCTGAACAGTCATACATAACGAGGGCAACCTACAAATACATAGTCTTGAGGAATATAGGTAATTTCTATGATTGTACATGAAATGCATTTTGATTGCTGCTTATTGTATACATCTTGCATTTATCGAGAAAAAAAGGCTGTAAGAGAGGCAGTAGCTCCTGCACGTTCAATTACATGGAGGTTTAGTGTTGATTTAGTGGTTCAAGCAGAGTTGACACCGAATACAGGCGGAAGAGATGAGAGTGAACGAGCGATGTCGTGATCCACTTCTCCCGAAGGAAGATTTTTTAAAAATATATAAAACAATTTATTTTTGAAGTAATCACATAAGGACATCTGTAGTTTCATCTATATGATGAATGAAGGAATGCACACTTCGACTTTTCTGATTTCATGATACTATGAAGCACAGGCAGAGGCAGAGCCCGTATTTCCTGATCAGACCATGTCCTTAGCCTCTGAGTAGAGGAAGCGGTGATCAGTCTTCAAGTCCCAGACTTCTAGAGGGATTGTGGTACCTTAGCTCCTTTCGCGTTCCTCGTAGTCGAAGTGAAACAGCTCGGATGACTGCGAAATGGATCTTCATTCGTAGGTACCCATCCTGCTATGTACGACTAGGGCTTGCTCCACTTGTCAGTTAGTGTATCCACGAGTTGGGGTTTGGAAGTTTCTGAACTCTCTGGGGTGTACTGCTGCCACGAGGATCCTCTGCTGCAGTGTCGAACTTTACGTGCTTCGATCTTGCGGAGTCATTTTTGTCTAGTTGAAAAGCGTGGTAACGAAGATGGAGGAACAATGGAGGACGTTAAAAGCCGAATTAAGAAAGCCAATCGTGTATTTTTGTTCAGCTACACCCAATATGAACGAACAAGAACCTCTCCAGAAGACCAAAACTTCGGCTCTTCAATTCCATGTGAAGACTATCCTCCCTTATAGGAGAGAGACCTAAAAGGTAAATAAAGTTATTATCCAGTCGCTAATATATGTCTTCCAAGGATCCTGAAAATCTGGTGGCCCGACAGGATCTCCAACGAGGATCTATGGCGAAGCACTGACAAGCTTCCTATCAATCTTGAAATAAGGAAAAGTAAATCGAAATGGACACACCTTACGAAATCCTAATGGTACAACAGAGAAAGATTCCCTGCACTGGAATTTCCAGGGAGGAAGAGAGAAAAACTAGGCAAGAATCTCTAAGGATCTCAGTCAAAAGAACGGAAAGGAAAGCTCTTGTTAGATTATTATGCCCTATGCTCCACTAGGAGTCAAGGGATATAAGAAGAAGAAAAAAATACCAACTAAACCTAAATAAATTAGATCCTTAATAAGTTATACATGACTTCCGCATGATGACTGAGGATGTTCCGATCGATAATTTGTTTCCGATGTTGCAGTTTTTTGGCCTTTCCACGTGTACCATCCTGATGATCAAATCCACGAGCTAATTTGAGGCTAGGCCCAAACTAATCTTCAAATTGGAGGGAAATTGCCAATGAGATCGTGAAAAAATGATGTTTGAAAACCACATTTATAGATTCACAGATACGCAGTCGGATAAAGATTAAATTTAGATTTGTATTAGTACCCTGAACCCGTAATCGGACCATGATTTCATACTCTTAGTTTAAGCCCGGGACAAGGAATTGACCAAACAGATCGACCGGCAGATGATTGATTCTGGTTCCACAAACTTAGAACCAGAATCAATCAAAAATATTTAAAACATGAAATGCGAAAAAATTGACTTTGAAGGACCTTTTACGTGATGAACGACCTACGTTCGGTATTGAGGAAGCAAAATCACGAGAAATATATTTCAGAGGATTTCATCCAAAAAGGTAGGTTTTTCATTTTGACATTTTATGTCTTTACTTTGGCACATAAACGAAAAAAGCGTTACGGTTGGTTTTCTAATTATTTCCGCTTACAACCGAGTCGTTCGTTCGAAAGCTCTCAATTTATCCAACCATATTATGTTAACTACTGCGAAGTGCGTGGCCAACAAGCTGAGTTATGAACATGGTTATTTGAATAATTGTGTACACTCAGGTGATCATTCTCAAAGATTGCAACCGCTTGTTAATTTCTGATGATTTCATAGAGCTGGAGGTGAGTGCGGGGGGGGGGGGACTAAAATAGGTACCTAAAATGTCCCAATGCGTTGCAGACTCGTATGCAAGCGTTTACAATTTTAATAATAAATTAAAAGAATGCGATTAAATTGAGACGAACTGGGCAAATAAACGTCACCGAGTTCGCAAAACGCTCTCTCGAATGCAAACAGAAGAGTTGGATGCAGAATCAACTGATGCGTGGTGTGAAAATGTTGTCGTTATTTTAATTCAAAATGAAACATTTTTCGACGTACTCATTCATAAGAAATTTCTTGAAGATTTGTATCTCACATGCTGCGCAAGTGAAATATAGGAGAAAGTGTGGTCATCAGTCATTCATACAGAATGAGGTAATAATGAATGTATTCCACTTTAGGTTCTTATCTACCCATCAAAACCGTCACGCCGTACTGATTGAAATACTTGTATGGGTATATAAATTATGTGTTTATTTTTTGTACCATCATACCTATAAAAAAGGCAATTTGTTTTTACACAATCTCAGAGCTGATAACAACGCATTAGTGACAAAATAAATATTCAAATTATTACGAAAATAAATTTGGTGTCTACCAGAAAGACAGTTTTTACTCGTTTTCTATCTTTTTTTCATAATTTATTTTTGGTATGCCCGAAGAAACCAGACCCAAACCTTAATTAAGAACAAGTTTTTGACTCACGAGGATCAGTCCCATTTTCCTCCCAGCAATAAATCGTTGCACCCTGTTTTCACTCCAATCCGCTCATTTTGATGTACGTTCCAAAACGGGCAAGTTCATTTATCAACCGCCGCGAAATGTGGGGACCAAATTAAGACCGTTTTATAGGACCGCCCACCGTATTCGGGACGAGTTTTTCTCTGCAGGTACCTGCTACTCAACTTCCTACATATGCATGTAGTTCGTTCGGAGGGTGGATCTAATCGAAGTGTTTAATTCGAAACGTTTTGCATCAATAATTGCGAGAATGAAGAGCAGACAACTTCAGGTAGAGAGGTCTGCTCAAAAATTATGATCTAGAAAAAAAACTGTGTTATGAATATGGAAGGGGTTCGATGAAGTCGATGAACGCATTTTCTATTTTAGAAACAAATCACAATAATTTTGGATGGGTATAGTATAAAGAGGTACGGACGTGGTCAACAAAGATTGTGGAACATCCAAGTTCCTGAAATTGACATACGTTTGACAAAACAATATGGTGTACTTGCAATGGAGGATGAAGTGTCAGACAAAAATCGATTGAGATGTGAGGCATACAGACCTTTTTGTGCAAAGAACAACAGAGCAAGATTTCTCTTCAACGGTGACATTTTTGAGAATGCAGTTTATACTCGATACCTTAAAGCACAAAGGCGTTATGTCCAAAAATGTCACTTTTGAGATAAATGGGTAAGTGACATCATAGGACCATACTCTTTCATAATATAAGGATACATGATTGTAGCTCTAAAAACTTTGAAGATGGCTTAAAAACGTGAAAATTGACAGGGTTCTATGTCTTCTCTCGTATAATCGTAAATGCTATTCGGTGCTTTGTCCAAAAGAGGAAAGCACAATCGTTAAGTCCCAATAAGATAGCTATAAAATTCAATCGTGTTGTGGACACTTTGTCCGGTCATAGCTCCTTTGTGCACTAGGTGAACACTCTTACTTAGAGAAAAAACCGTTCTCTCCCTTTAAGAAATCTTGAACTTGAAATAAATCAGAAAATCAAAACTGAATCACTGAAGTTGGTTCACTATAGGAAATAGACCTAATTTCCGTTCAGATTGCAGCTTAAATGTAAGCATTAATCGTTTCATTGAAATGAGTTTTGTGTAGTACTCAGTTGTGCAATGTTCGCAACCAATGATCAAATTACGATTTTATTATTGATTGATTTAAACACGATACCAATTTTATTGCAAGTAGGTTCGATGCAGACGGATAATAATAATAATAATAAACCGTTGTGTAGTAATTTGCAGCGTTGGTAACTTCTACCCAGTTTTTTTAAAATCGTGGCACATTTGTGATAATTAAGTAAAAAATTCGATACTAGTTCATTTTTAAATGGCTTATTTAGTACGTTGAATTTCCGTGATATTTTATTAAACAGGAGGCAACTTACGAACAGATAGGTAGTTAAAGAAGACGATTTTGGTGATCCTTTGAAACCAAGAGTTCCTCCAATTGGTGTGCTCCTAATTGATATAATATTAAGATTTTGTAATTATTTGACATTTCTAGGATAATAAAGAGTTGAAATGTATAATTATTTATGTTTAGTCCATGTATTATGGATGAATAACTTTCCAAAATGCTTGATCAACTGTATCTACCCAACACGCGAAACCACTCTCTGGTGCCAGTCTGTCACCAAAAAACCGGTGGTGACGCCAAATTATGATCGAGAGCGTGATAAAATCCTTTACCCAAAGGGGTCATGTGCACAATCGAACTTGGCCAGAAGAGCTATGTCCACCCATCTTCCACATTTTTATTTTTTTTTAATTTCAGAAAAACTCAAATTCAACAAAACTATTTTTGCAAGATCTTCTTGAAGAGTATAGCTTATACGAAATTAAAGAGTTTAGTGGAATAAGCCGTTATTTTAGGAATGGTTCTCTGGTGAAAACTTCTTTTGCGTTATCCTCAAAACTCCATTTTTGGACATAGCGCCTTTGCGCTTCAAGGTATCGATATAAAAGGGGTAGTATGGTGATAATATGGTCATGGATGGAACATAAATAGTGAGACCACACGCAATTCAAGTTCGTGTTACCGGAAAAGGAAAAAAAAACTCTTCAATGGTGATTGACATCAACACTTCTTCATGATTCGTTCCATCTGAGTTGAAGAGTTCAACGTTCTTGCAACGAAGAGTCCGTTGAGTAGTAATCGACTATATTTATACAACACAAGGTAGGTACAGACAGGATGGAACGCAGGCTCGCGAGGCAGAATGCAAGCGAAGGAAGAAGCGTGCATTCAGAGAAGGGGGGTTCTGCAGATGAAAAGATGTCTCGGCATGAGCAGCAAGCCCAGACAATGCCAAGTAGTCTTGTCACGACAGACGCACGTGGGATTGTGTTGGTCGTGAGCCAAGAGCCATCCCGAGCATTAGTCTTTATGTTGTCCTACATCATATTATCCGACCGGCGAAACCATGAGTCATTTAGTCTCTTGTGATTCCAGTCCCCGAACGGATCGTATTATCCAGGTCTGGAGCTATTCGGGACCACGAACCATAAGTACCTTTCCTGATCTTTATATCCTATCCAAATGTTAACCTTACCAGTGGTTAAGGTGTTGATCCACTTACTCGGAACAGATGGAAATCTCATCAAAACTGCTTAGGAGTACCAAAATTGGATACACAAACTTCGTAGTAACTTTAGTCAAAAGTTTGAAGTTTTTGAAATCGTAATGAAGTTGCAACCAATCCATATTATGTGAAGTCTTACTGAACTGTCGGAATAGATCATGACGTCGATATAAGAGCCATACAACCATACAACACCTACTAAAGACTCTCATCGAGCCCTACGGGTTGACAATTTTCACACAGAACTATAATAGATGCACTGAGTCTGAATATTGTGGGAATTGAGATGGAGGTCAGGTGAGGACAGGTGTGTTGGATGAACGAATAAAGATATAGTGCTCGGACTCCCAGGCAGCATCTGCGACCGCCTACCGATGAACCTCATCAGCCAACTCTTATGAAACCGAAACTTGATACTTTTTAATGCCATTTATCGATCCTCATATTCAGTCGCGTTTGACAAGTTAACTCTGTTAATAACACTGATGCTGAACTAGAAAACCAGACAGTGGAAACACTAAAGAAATTTGTATACTCTGGCTCGATCCCAAACTAATGCAACGTCAAGATCCATAAAACAACTTTCAAATTTATCTGTAAAATGACAGGATCGAATCACCCCAGAAGACAGCAGCCTATGCAGTTCCAGTTGTTTCTACACAATTTTCTTCCGGCCAAAAAGTATTGTCAATTAAAAGCTCAAAGTAGATTTTGCATTTCTAACACCAAACGTACGCCAAATTCTGAAGAGCCATGCCTAGATAGACACACATATAGCAGAGGTGTATCAGCATTCCTTCGAGGGTCTCAAAACGTCCAAATGTTGGTGACACTCCTGGTTTTTGAGCGTTTCTTAGTTTTCAACACTGGTTCTCAACATCCGAAAATTCCCAACGAGTAACGGTTTTTTCTAGTCAGTGTTGAATATTTTCTGTAGTTGTTATTGTGTTTCTTGAATGATTTTAATTGCATGAAAGATCCATCCCAGAAACACTTTAAAAAGTACCGAAAATGGCTGTCCAAAGAACACTGTAACTCGTTTGAATTCTGCAGATCCAGTCATAACAAGATCGGTGTATCGCTGTTTGATCATAAAACAGACAGTAGGGGAAGACAATATTCCATAAATGGTGTTGGTTGCCCGAAAATGGTACCATATAGGTAATATTTTCCTCATATATGTAATGGTACCGTACACTCCAATTCGCATAATCTTTGAACATTTCGTCGAAATCGGATGGAAAATGTGTAAGTTATGGCTGTGGCAAGGATTTCACGTTTGCGCATGCGCAGCAACTACTATTAGTCGGGAAGAGATGATTTTTATAGGGGACCATCAACACATTAACCCACAGAATTCCTGAAAACTTCATCGAAATCGGATGAGAAATGTGGAAGTTATTGCTGTGGCAAGGATTTCACGTTTGCCGTTGCGCATGAGGCTTCTATCAGTCCGGGGGTAATGATTTTCATAGGGGACCATCGACACGCCAATTTGCATTATCTTTGAAAATTCATTGAAATCGGAGGAAAACGTGGAAGTTATGGCTGTTACAAGGAATTCACGTTTGCGCGTGCGCAGCGGTTACTATCAGTCCGGGGGTAATGATTTCCATAGGGGACCATCTGCACGCCAACCCGCACAAATCCCTGAAAATGTCATCGAAATCGGATGAGAATTGTAGTAGTTATGGCTGTGGCAAGGAATTCATGACAGACACACAGACAGACAGACACGGAACCAAAATTGTTCAGGAAGGTCTAAAACGTAAAACGCGAGAGGAAATTTTGATTTTGGAGAACTTTTTTTTTCAACTTTGAAAAGTGAAAACAAAGCTTCCGCTACCTTGGTAGACTCGGAAGCAAAAAAGATGTAATAGTACTGCTCGAAGTGTGCATGCTGTAGAGGGAAGGGGCCTACACACTTGAATAAATTGGTTGAGGTAGAATCAAGAACCTTGAATTGAGATTATTAAGCAGACTTATTGAAAATCCAAAATTAACATTTGGGTCAATATTAATAACGGGGTTGAAATACAATTCTAAAATGGACAATTCGAACTCTATGATTAATGCATTGAACGATACTCCAAGATTAACAGAAGATTTTAATTATCGCAGAGTGGAAAATCGATTGAACGTAAAATTGACTTGACGGAGGTGGATAAATGCGAACATGATACAAACCCACCTGACTCGCAAGACGATGTAACCTGAATGAAGGGGCGTGCGTGAGAGGCACAGAAATATCACGACCTCCCAGGCCCGTTTTCCACTCGCTGAATATGCATTGAGATTATCCCAAGCAATGCAAGCTCTGATTCGTGACTCGAAATAACGCGGAGTCCTTTATTGTAATGGAATCGTACCTCGGGAATCCTGCGGTGCTTAACATTCACACTTTACGGGGCTTTACGGCCTCTTAAAAGCTTGTCTTATTAATTTGCCGAGCAGCTTCTCACAAAGCTCGATCTTACTGAGAAACTCTTGGACATGCTCGTTTTCTCTTTTCACCCTCCCACACATTTCACGCGGTTGTTTTACATTTTATGAGGAGATTCGCAAAGAACCAGTTTAACCTCCACTTTCACAAACCGTAATTTCTTAAATCCATTAGACTCTTCTCATAGATAAATGTATTCCATAATTACCTATGTATGGTATACCCACCCTTATATTTGAAGACGGATACCCAAAGGGAGGGGTTCATGACCCAAATAATTTCTCATTTCAATTTAACTCTTGATTTTCCAAAGTATCTTTTTGAAAGTCCGATTTTTACCTGCAAAAGTTTATCTAATTTTGATAAACTATTGATTTTGATAACCAAAATTGATAGCCGTTGGCTATATAGAGTGGAAAAAAATAATTAAAAAATAATAATTCAAAGAGTTAACAGACTGTAATAGGCATCTTCAACCCTCATTTCTCACCTTTTAGGCGATTATTTGGGTTTCCCCTGATTCCTCTTTGAATTGAACCTTCTCCACCTTATTCCTTGGTTCCGTACTTTATTAGAAATAACATAACCCAACATCCCACCGAGGATTTTTCCAAGTTTCCTTCTTCTACTCCAACAAAGTTGGGTTTGCAGACAGATTTTGCTGGCCCAGATAGCGCTAATGTTGCCCCTGGAAAGATCATATTGAGCAGACACATTATACTAGGGCCTTTGAGGTACCTTCTGCTCAAATAATCTATTAACTTGTCAAAACATATCTAAATTTGAATTAAAAAAAAAATCCCAAAAAACAATTCTTTGAACAAGTGGGAAATTAAGGGTTAATCATATTTCACAACTAAAAGAATCAAAATAATGGCAGGTGACTGACATCACGAACCTGTCTGACTGAATATTGGGAATTTCCTACGAGGAAGAAAGTTGAATTGGAACAATGGGGTTTCGACGCTGACACCATCCTAAGAGTTCTAACGATATTAGAACTGAAGAAATGTTTTTCAATAGGCCATTTATTCAAATATCTGGTCAACACCAAATTTGCAGATGATAACCCCTAATCTACAACAGAGCTCCAACCCAACGTTCAGGGTGCTGATGAAATTTCGATAAACTTTTATTGAGGCAATATAATATATTTTGCCTATTATAATATATATATTACCTTTTTTGATATTATCAAACTATGATTGAGACCACATCACACTTTCTTATTCAAACCTGCAATAAGACCTGAAAGAAGTAAATCGATAGGAACAACTAGCGGGCGATTGCGTGAACTCTTTGCAGTGCCTCCCTTATCCCCCACCCTTCTCGTAGCTGGTCAGTTTTCATCAACAGGTCAGTTCCCCTTTTTCTCAGGAAATAATCATCCAATCTTCATGTTTCTTGTGACTTTTTTTTATTTTCATAAACTGAGGAGTTTTCTTTCAAACGGTATTATATACAATTGGAATGTTTTGTGGGGAATTGAGAAAAACTAATTTCATAGCGAAGGAAGTTGTCTAGGGTTCCCAAATTTTCCAAATTGTTAATAGAACTTTTGATTGTAAGACCAAAATTTCGAAATTTTGGCATGCGTTTAGAGGAATGAAAAACGATCGATATCAGCAATTTTGAAAAAATTGAGTTTTTGGTTGTGTGAAGAAAAGTCTCATTTTAATTTTCTTTTATTTGTTTACTCATTTTTTCAATAATGAACCTTCGGAATCGAGCAAGAAAATATATTCCTCCTCAAAATGTGATGGTTTACGTTTCAAAGTATATAAAACTCAAAAACTGAATTAAAAAAAAATCAAAAGTGTTTCGGAAGGAATACAACTCGTGAGGTGATAGGCCTGATGATAGGATTCTGATAGGCCTGATAGTGACAGGATTCTGAATCCCATAGATTCAGAATCAGTGAAAAAAACAAAAAGTTTAAAAATGGATGTAAGCCGGTTCGAAAGAAAACTCTTCAACTAAACACCAATGCACTTGTTTAATTCTAAAAGTAAAATGTTGTGGTACTACCTAAATTAGAAAATTCCAGATTTTGGAAATTTATTAGAGCATCTTACTAGGGAATCGAACAACCAAAAGATTGCGGCAGGAATCATAAAATCGACCAATATTGACTGAGAAAAATGGGAAAACAGTTTATTTTCTGACTGAGACCCCCTGAAGGACCTCAGACATGGATCGACGAAGCCTGGAGCCAGACGAGAAGAAGTATAGGCCTAAATGGATGAGTAGTAATATCTATTAGTGGATTTTGTATGTTACAAGATTAAGAGAATGACCTCAAGCAGTTTGAAATTTGATGGTTGTTGTTGTATGGTAAAACTCGTCAAGCATAGTAAAGGTCTGTCACGCCACATGTATCGAAGTTAGAAGGGAGAAAATTATACACCACGGCGTAAGATTGTGATTGCACCGAGTTCGTACAGCGGGGCGTGGAAGAAAGGATCTTGGAGAAGAAAATGACTAAATACTGTAATGAAACTCGAGGATTTATCTTAATAGAACGTTGTGAGGGTATTGTTAGAGATCGCACTGCATGAAAAATCAGGTCTGGCGAGAGTTCAAGTATCCATTACAGGGTGTGGTTGACTCTAGCGGTGATATTACTGAGGTTATCATGTGGATGAGTTGCCTGAGGGAAGAAGGTCGTAAGGCTGGTCGTGCAGGAGTCACGGGTGCCCTGAGGCAGGTCCCGTGCCTTCTGGGAGACCTCAGGAACCATCTCGCGGCTTCTCGTCAGGAACTCACGCCCCCTCAGTCGGGTGATCCTAATAAGGGACTTCCTCTTCAACTACATCGGTAGGCAACACAAGCTCAAAGCGAAACATCTGGTCCAGAGTGGTCTACCTTGAGCTAAGTTTTACTATCAAATTCGTTGATATTAGCGCCAAAATACAAAGCTCTTTGAGTTTGTATTTTATAGATGTTTCATCAATGACTCACTAAATGATACTTATTTCTTGATTGTGTCTGTCTGTTTTGGTTCATTATTTTCAATAACGAACCTTTGGAATCGACCAAGAAATTGTTTTTTTTAACACCCCCTCAAAATTTGTCGGTTTACGTTTCAAAGTACATAGAATCCAAAAATCGAATAAAAATTTGGCTTTCCGTCTGCGGCACTTTCCTCAGTTAGCATTGACCGATTTTGATGAAATTTGGTATGTGGGCTCCATTTGGGGTCTAGTTGTGCCCGAAGATTTTGGTTGATGTAAGTCACTTTTAAGGGAAGAAAAATAAGGGTTGAAATTTTGAAAACGCACTAACTCAAAAATGCCCCAAAGAGAAATGGGGAAAACTACCGAAAAATTGGCGAAATTCTAAAAGAACGAACGGCGGAGAATGGGTACTGGTGGTACATTCAGTTGCCCTTGAATAGGCCCGAGCCCTTCTGAGATAGGCAAGAGGGAGGCTGGCGCTTCTAGTCTCGATCGTTATATATGAACACGTGGATCATCTTGAGATACCATCAGTGGTTTTATTTGTAAAATGTGTGCGTTTAGGAGGAGTTCTCGACAAAGTCCATATTGAGAGAAGTTAGTAAATTACAAACTCGCTACACTTTTGTGAATGGTAAGAGGCAATCTTTTGAGCTGTTATAATTTTGCTAGTTAACCTTCTATAAAGATTTTTACTCGTACGATACTGGACCGAAGTATAAATTCGACTATTGTGATCGAACCGTCCAATTCGGAGGCGAGTGTACGAAGAAAGGAGAGTATTTTCTGAGAATTAGATAATGAAGTTCAGGTTATATTCTAATGAATAGAAGCTGTCTGAGCACTGGGTTTTGTTATCCTTGATTACTTTTGGGATGCGAGGTGAGAGAACCGAGGATGAACCAATTTAAATCAAGTTAAGGGGATCATCAGTTCAACTCAACATGGCGGCTCTCTTAATTATTTCCAAAAAAAACTTTGGCGTCATTAGACCGTACAGAAACGCCGACTGCATACAAGAAGGCGACCAGAAAAGAAACCTGAGCCTCTAATGTATTCAAACAAATTACATAGTCAGAGGCTGGAACTCCATTGAAAACCACTCACGTCACTGCAATTACATCAATCCCGAATAATTGGGTATTGTGGGGCGATACGATAATTTTTCGTTTAGTAGGGCGGTACAAGACGTTTTCCCCAAGACGGTGACCATTGATTACTCCTTCACAAATCGCTCCAATTTGAAAAGGACGCAATTATACGGCTGGGCTGGTAAAATTACAATTTGAAAATCGAGGGCAATCTTTGAGTTCAAAGTGATCTAATGTTGGGGTGTGACTCATTCAATAAGTGATCATCAAGGTGTTTTCTCGTTTCGATTTGCTATTCCCGGCGCGTAAACCGGATTTCTGTCGATGTGAGACGATGTGTCGAAGGATCACAAAAGCCGGAAGGGGTAAAAAAGAAGGTAAGTCGGGCCTTGAGAACAGTTTTGCCTCGAAGGCAGCAACAACTGACTCGGAGAACACAATTTCGATTTAGAGGCAGACGTAATATTGCGATTAGATGTTTGCCTCAAGCGAGATTTCTTATACGATGAGGGTGATCACATTGAGGGTTTTCTCTAAACTTGGGCAGATTTCTGAAAGAGGAAATTAGGGAGAAGACTTCGGAGGAATTCACTGACCAACCCCCACAAGTATGGACCTTATCTTTCATTCCCAATCTCGATTATATTATGGTTGAATTTTAACGAGCAAATTTTGGTGCTCCCAAGTGAACCAAATGTCATTACTCACATGATAATTTCGCCGAACCGCAGATCTTGCAAACTGTCATTTTTGTAGAGAACCCCAGGAGTCTGTGTACCAAATTTCAGAGCTTTGTGACAGAATGAGGCTTTATAGCTTACGTAGCTGATATTTTTCCAAATGACTCCAAGTGGGCTGTTTACCGAATTCCACCTTCCTAGGAACAGGGAGGGAGTGGATTGAATTACTAACATATCTGATATGATTCCTATCCAATAATTCTCTTTGCTCTTAAGATTCTGTGTACCGAATTCCAACGCTCCAGTCCCAATGGAGAAGTTAGTGTTTAGCTCGCACAGCAGAACTGACTTCATCTCAACGACTTTGGGGCATTCTATTTCGTGAAATACTAACCCGGAACGAGGAACGAACGGCGACCGACTGAGACCCCCTCAATGCCATCCTAACTACCAAACACCCATCTCTTGGGCCAGTTAGATATACCCTCACCCTTGCATACGTTGTGTGAGGGAAGACCGCCACTCTCCATCTCAATCTTTTCTACTTTTTCGTCACCAGAGTAAATTCTATATAAAAGTCTATTCAGTTATCAACATTTGACAATTAACTAAACTCACACTTTTCGAACTCTCTCCTTATAAAAACTAGCGGGTTGGTATATCTGGTCTTGCGGTGAGTTTGATGCAGTATTATTATCCAGAAGAAGTTATGATCTCGTCTACCAATGCAGGTACGGGAACATCTGAACCTAACCTGGATGATAACAGCCCCAGATGGATCATCACACCCCTGATTCATGAATCACAATCATCACCCAACGATTACAATAACAAATATCCCGATATTGAATAGTTAATAACAGAACAATTTAATTTCATCAATATACCCAATTAACATACGTTTCAGCTGCGCTAAAGGTAACTAAAGAGAGCAAGACATATATAATCGTCTATACAGAATTATTTAAGAGTTCCTGGGGTCGAAGGTGATATTTCAATTTGGTGTGAACAATATATTTATTATAAAAAATCAAAACTGCTTACCTTGCAATGGGCATCATCTTCAAAGCCAACGCTCTGCTCAGACAGAAGCCAGCTCCACCAGTAGCGAACCAAAAAGAGATGTTTTTCTGCAACACAAAAATGAAATAATTGTTTTAAATTGAAATATGATATCGAAGAATTATTTCGTTAAACATCGAAGTTGTATTGAGTTTTACGCTTGTATGGATCACACAGAGTAAGGCTTCACCAAATCTAGGGTTCGTTCGTTGATCGTCCATCGATCTACATAGAATTGAATTGAATTGAAAAATTTGTTATTTGTAAACCGCCCGAAGGCCATACAAAGATCAGTACAGGAATTAAGATAATTCATTATTAGGTGGATAATCAATGTACGTAATCATTAGTTGCTACCTACAAGTGGCAAGTAGTTGAGGAAATATTCCAAATTACTAGGTACCTGGTTGAGTAAATGATTCGAAGAAGTGATCGTAGTTGTAGGGTGCAAGGTCAATGAGATGGGATTGAACCTTCTTCCTGGATTCAGTAGTTTTCTTTAAATTACGCCAATCTTCGGGGACGATATTCCACAACTTCATCTCACCACCTGTGAGATGAGTTGCGCGATGAACTCAGCCGGAGGAACGAATTCCAGCTGATTCGCTCGACCAGTGCTACCGATTCTCCTTTTTGGGAATTCGTCCACGTGGTTCCGTACATAGATTAGGCATTCCAAAATGTAGGTCGATAGTACAGTAAGAACGCGTTGCGCCCTGAATGCAGGCCTACAGTCTTCTCTGTAGGAAAGGCCAGCGACTACTCTCAGGGCTCTTCTCTGACACGCAAAGATCTTTTTCGCTGATGGAGCATGTTCCCAGGCATGGATCAAGTGTGTTACCCGACTCTGAATCAATGCGTGAAAAGCTGCAAGGACTGCAGTCTGGTTGAGCATAGGATATCACAATCGTACAAGTGGAGGTGATTATTCGATACAGGCTGTATCAACCTGGCCCGACCAGTCTTGCATTATCCTGGGTGTCCAAGTTGTCAATGGCAGCTTGGACATGGAGCAGACTTGGCGGGCCAAGATAAGGAAGTATGATACAGATGATTTACGGCAAGCGTTGTCGCCTTTTTCAAATGCACCAAATGGGCGGCTGAAAGAAGCCAGCTGCTGGCAGAGCTGGGATTAACTCCCCAAATTCCAACACCAGAAGCTGTCGTCAGCAAGATGCTGGAAGGTGAGAGGAGCTGGAGTCTTGTGGCAGCGTACGCAGAGAGTATCCTGACAAGGAAGACATTGTTAGAACGAGAGAGACAGAGAAGGGAACACCTGGTCCGTCCCGCCATCCAGAACTGATGAAGTGCCCCAGGACTCAGCCTGAAGTAATGTGTTAAACAGTTCCAGGCTGATCATCCAACGTGGGAGAAAAAGAGGTGTATTTTTAGTGGGTTTGAATCCCACATAACCTTGAAGTCGCGGATCCTTCAAGGTATCCTACGAGATCCAACTCCACCTGTGGAACTTAAAAATTTTCTCACCGGCCTGCCGAAAAAAAAAGCGTTGTCGGAGCTGAAAGGAGTGGCACCCAACAACATCAGGGTGATGGCTGCAACATTGTCATGGCGCGGGGTGTGGTGAGGGAAAAGTGCCACGGAGTTGCTTGAGTTGGGCATCTCGATAGGTGGGTCTCCGTGGTATCACCACCCGCGTTCTGCTAGGCTTATATCTCAATTGGTGGTCTTTCTATAGAGGCACTTTCCTTCATCCCTCTCTCCCGCCCCCACCTTCCTCATCTTCCCTCATCACTAGGGCCGGCGTCGGGTGAGTCCTGGGCGTCCTCCCCATTATATTTTATTTATTTATTTTGATTTATGGCGTGCCCCCTCCGTCACAAATAACATTTTTTCTTTAAGTAAAGTTGGTTAAAAAAATATAACCTTCCAGACAATGGTTTACATCGAGAACCTTTGACCGTGAAAGAACTGGTTCGCCTTCCTCTTACGGCCTATTAGGTATGCCGCGGAAAGTTTAAAAGATCGTTTAGCATAACTACGGGTTGGCTGCATTTAATGCGTGATGCTCAGAAATCAAGTTTAATTATACGGACTCCATTCCCGCTTCATTTAGTTCTCATTCCAATAATAACCGTCCCTGGTAATTAAGGCCTTCGGAATTGGCGAAACCATAATACTGATCTTCCGGAAGACGCTAATTGCCATAAATGGGAGGCTGAAATCACGCGTGAATGAAAAAAACCAATTCAATTAAGTGAGTCTGAAAAAGATCTCTCTTTGAGAATGGGAAAAATTTGGTTCGAGAAATACGAAATCTCAAATTACCTACATTTGCAACGTTACATTGAAGGAGTACTCCTGTATACCGTAGTCATACAGAGTAACGTTTGCATTAATATAGACTTTTGTCCAGCGAATTGAATAAATAGCAATATTTCTCTAGGAATGAAGCTGCATTTCTTCAGCACAAACGTGAAGTCGGTTCTCCTCTATGGTTTCGACACCTGGGAGGTAACAAGTTTGCTTACTAGAAAGCTGCAGGTTTTTGTAGATCGCTGCCTGAGACCTATCCTTGTCGAGTTTTTGCCAGATGTCATCTGTAACGATCAGTTCCTCAAGAGAAAAAATCAAAAGTCCGTCTCCTCTGAGATTAAGCAGCGAGAATGGAATTGGGTAGTTCACACACTCGGCAAGTATGAATCGTCCATTGAGGAGAAAGCGTTGGACTGGAATCCTAAGGGATGCAGAAGCAGAAGACGACCAGGCGCGACTTGGAGGAGGTCTGTAGAAGCAGGCTGAGGAGCTATTGCTGGTGAAATTTTGCGGGAAGGTTGGAAAAAATGGCGGAAAGATTGTAAAAAATTCGTTGTGGCCCTTTGCTTTCCTTAGAAGTTACAGAAAATGAGTCAAGAACTCTATGAAATCTCCAATATGATCCTTGCAATCCCGTTATTGGTTTCCTAAATACAAAAAACCAAGTATCTCTCATTTAAGTCGATCTTTTAGAACGAAAAAACTCGGCTCCTAAAGAACGGATGAAATTCACAAACCATCTAATTCTAAAATACCATCTAGATTTCAGAAAAATTGGTATTTCAGGAGAATCACGTAGGCCCTAGCAAACTCGCCACCTTCGGTCTGGGGCGTCAGGTGAGAATATTCGTCAAGCAAACAGCTCGGCCAGTCAACACAGCTTTGCCATTGTCACTACCTACAAACCATGTTTTCGCTTCATAATCGTGTTTTTTTTTTAAAGGTAAACGCTTCACACACGAAGAAATAAAGAATTACATCATTTAGAACTTTGATTACTGAATGCTAAGGAATTTCTGAACGGCGGTGTCTATTATGTGGGTTATTATGTGGGTGAACGGATCCATGTCTCATCTTCCAAGTTTCTCTGTTTTCAAGGTCACGAAACAGCTCCTCGATTGTTTGCCTTGGCTGATGCTGTGGTGGTGGGGGTAAAGCAATACTAGACACCGCACTGACTCCCCAGCTACCCACTGATCGTCGCCTGTCATCCAGAACAGTCCCGCAAAATACATTTTTTGAACTGTTTGCCTTGCATCGCCGGGCCCCAGATACGCTACTTGCGAAAAATGGAAATATAGGAGAATCTCAACAAAACTTAATTTAATCATTATGCATATTTTTAGTAAGGCAAACAGTGTTTGCTATGTTTGCCTGGAGGAGACGCCACTGCCTTCGGTGCAACGGCGATAACAATATTATAAGCGATCATTACGGGCCCAAGTATTCCAATGATGAATGATTATTCGTTGAAACTCATGGGTACCCTAAAGACTGCACCGAAATAACCTTCGACTTGGCAGGTTTGCAGTAAGTAATCCATTATGTTTTCCACAATGGAAAATTTGAATCCTGCACGTTTCCGAATATTCGAATATCACCCTTTCGTTTAATAATTTTCTAATCTATCTTGATGGAAAAACGTCTTCAATCGAGCATGATTTACGTCAATCGTAATGGCCAAGGCATGCTGTTCGGCTGTTCTTATCTGAAATGGAATCATTCGGACAATTAATTATCCCAACGCTTTCTACTCAGTAGATAGCTCCAGAGGGAACTAAAAGAGTTTGTAAAAATCCAAACCTTACGATTAGTTTGAAATACGAAATTTCATCCTTGAACTACTTGCGGTTTGTTCTTCCAGTTTGCATAAGATAAAATATTTCCCTATAAATATTGAAGTTTGAATATCAACCTTCCGATATGGGGGATCCTACGCTCGGGTTGGAACTCTGAATCTTTGAATACCTCAATACAATAATAACAGTTCTGGAATAATATAAATGCATAAATTATGGTATTGTAATAATAAATAATAATTTTTAAAACCGATTGTACACTTCACAAAGTCCCTGACGGGTGTAGAGGAGTAAGTATAAGTTTAGGGTTGAGCTGGCTAGATGATAAGAATTTTATACTGTTTTCGAAGTAATTTTTAACTCTGAATGAATGAAACTACTTCAGATCACGAGCGTCTAAATCACACCTACAGCATTAGTTCATGAATCCTCCGCTAGGGATAATAAAGCGTTTTTCCTTTGAATCATAAGAGATAAGCTCAGTTACCTATTTTGGTAAAGCTTGAGATAATGCGATGCAGCTGATTCAAGGGAAAATGCTTTACTATTCCTAGCAGAGGAAATATGAACTAATGCTGTAGGTGTGATTTAGACGTATGTCTTCAGATCCATAGAGCCTTCACTTTAGAAGATTATTTGTTGAACAGACTTGGATTCAATAAAACTCATTTTGAAACATCCCAGAGCTAACATAAACTAATATTACCCACACTATAGCAGTACAATCACTCACTGAGGTTGGTGTTAGACTTCCATCCATTAATTATGCCTGTCGACTCTTTGATCAATAGAAAATGTCAAGGACATGAGAAACCGAGGAGAGCTCTGTCGCATCTCAATATTTTGATAGTCGGAGCACAGAGGAAACGTCAGTCCATTTTTTTTTCGTTGGTAGCGGAGAAGTGTTTGCTAAGATGTGTTTTGATGGCATTATGCAGCATCAACAAAGGCACCTTCCTCGGTGTTTGTCTTTCACGTTGATGTTCATTAGCGGTCAACCTCCGCCAGTTTTATACTCTTAGAATAAACTCACAGGTACGAACGTATTTGACTTGCTAACATGGTGAGTCCACACTGTCAGGTAACGATAGACCTATAGAACCGAAAGGTAGTGACCACGCTTCAATTTGAGTTCAAATCTGTATCTCACCGTCGGTTTCTTCACTAATGAACGAATGCCGATACTAAAAATACAATCAAGTACCTGATTCCTCACACAGAAGGTACAAATCAATGTCAGTGAATTGTGATTCGACTGGCTGTTCAAATAAGTTTGTGTTTGGACGTACTCGACAAAGCAAACGAAGCAATTTCGAAGTTGTTACTATTGAAATCACGTCTTCTGGCACCGCCCATCCGAAATAAAGAACACTTTTGTTGCCAAACAAGACAGGTACCCAACTAGATAATCAAGCGAGTTTTTCGAACTCCGTGCTTTGCTGAGTCATACCGTAAAATGAGGATCTCTGCGCCCGGCTCTCAGGTCTGTGCCTATCTCTATCAGGTTGGTTGGAATGAACTTTATGACCACTTCACACCTCGTGCCCCAATCATTTGAGGATTAAGGCATTCGAGATAGGCCTTAACGACTAAATAACTACGACTTCATGATCTCCTCGGTGACCTCAAGAATGTGTAGCCTTTTTTTCCGGTGATGTAGACGACAGTTTCACTTTCAATAAGAAATGGGCATCACCAATAGGCGTGCACGTTGTCAATGAAGATATACTGATGGTGCTATTTCTATCGATCTTCTTTACACGTAATCAATAATTGATTTGGCAATGGGATTTCAAACCGTTGATCTCAGGTGTTGCGACGAAGAAACCACAGAATAAGAATTTCTACGATCTAAGCGTATTAAAACTATTCAGGGAGCATTTTATACAGAATTCTTCTAGTGGACTACAGGGAGTGAAGCTGGAATGAATACAAACCTTCGAGTGTGGATGATACGAAATTCTACACTGGATATTTTTCCAAAACTGCAGGGACTGCTTAGAGCTGAGAGAAGCGCAGATTCAGTGAACAGTGGCTGCCAAGGGTTAAATAGGAATACAGAGCACCTCTAGTGAAGTCGGAGCTGAGCAGTTGGAATTGAAAATTTATTCATTTATTGAGGAGACTACCGGGAGGCCAAGGCAAACCAAGATAGAGTAACCTGGGGTGTTGACCCCAACCAAAGTATAACCTTTGAACAGATTTAAAATGTTGAGCAGCTGGGTTTTATACAAAAGGCGCCTATGCAAGACTTCAGGAATCTCGTCCTAAATACGAGATAGTTTTCCAACTTCAAGAACTGGTCCTCGTAAGGAGAAGTTGAACTAATAAGGGATGTGGAGGCCGGAGGAAGACCAGCGCTCCAATTCCGACCAATAAACATCGACGGGAGACAGTAAAACTTTTAATGCACGTTCCATGATTTACGCTGATTGGGAAATAAGAGAGCGGACGAAGGTCCAGAAATATGGGAGGGAAGGTAAATTGCAGTTTAGTAGACAACCTGAAAACGAAGTCTACCTGAAACAATGAGGGTTTGAAGGGTGAAAAAATCACCGCGCAGGTGTACCAAGTGATCCAATACCTCCTCTACGTTCCCTTAGATAGGGATCAAAGCTGTCTAAGTAGGGTAATTCACCAAAGGTGTCTCAACTCTTTAAAGGCCTAATGATTATTATTTATGGGCGTTCATTTCTCCACAACTACGTACTCGTACTATGATGTAAACAAAAACTCAATACCATCATTTTGACCTGCTTCATCTTCTTCACCGGAGGTTTTCTTTCATTTCGTCGTTTTTCTCGGACATTTTTAACTAGGTAAACACTTCCACGAGACATTTTTAGAACTGCTAATCAGAAACTAACGAAGTTACCTATTCTAAGAGAACGATGAAAAGTGGACATTTTGTTTACTCTTTTAGTACAGTAAAAATAGGCTCAATAAGGGGTTAAGATCGGAACTAATTCGTCTAACGTTGAAACTTGGTGGAGATGTTCCTTTTGGCATCATATTGAACTAAAAAAAAGTCTCTAGCGATTGGATGGGTGGAAGGGGGTGGAATTTCGGAAAAACCACGAAATTTTGGCCCTTTTTTCACTTTTGGCTTACAGCTCCATAACGGTGCATCTGACAGAAAAAATTATCAATACACAAATTAAATATCATTAAATTATGCGTCCAATGAGCTACCTAAACATTAAAATTGGTTCAGCGGTTTAGCCGCAATCGCTCGTCAAAGATCGGCGATTTTTAGGAACTTGGCTGAAAAGTGGTGTGCGCTCACGTTCAAACGCTTCTAACTCAAAAACTGCTGCTCCAAATTAGAATTGTCTCTGAATAAAAGTGGTACAACATCAAATTCTGCGATAGATGGGCTCCTATTATTTTTATTTCCCCGTTCCTGAGAAGAGAAACAAGCGAAAACCCCAAAGTAGTCATAGCGTCAAGTTCCGCTGATAGCTGATTTTGGAGGTATAAGAATTTCAAACTTCTTATCATCTATATTCAGCTAGATTTTTTGGAAGATTTTAGCATATTGCAGTCAGAAAACAAAATTATTACATTATTCAATTCGAATATTTCCATTATGAGTGTGAAATTCTTACTAATTTCATTCAGGTAGTAATTATATCATAAGAAGTGAAGTTACGCCTGGAAGCAAGATCAATGCATGCAAGATTCATCTTAATCCGATTTTCCGCTCTTATTCGACTCAATGGAACCAACTTGGGATCCTACCGGAAATTTTGAGACCAACTTTGGTTGAAATGTAGGAGACTACTTCGTGTACCTACAATAGTTGAAATATCCCGGGACAACAAAGGTGATTAGCGCTCTCCCGCTCCAGCGATATTTTTGAGAACGAAAGGTACGGTTGGAGCCAGACCTTCGTACATTATGTTGACGAATTTTTGTTTTCTCCATAGTACCTACCCTGGCTCCTACTGACATGTCGGTGTAGAATTTAAATTTGTATTTAAACCTCCAACATTTGAGCATATTGGACGGTGTATCCAGAAAATCACGGTTTTGGTAGCGTACCATTGGATTGATGGCGACGCAATTCACTGAAGGCCATACTGAGGCAAATTCATGGCAAGTCAAATTAAAATAAATCCAAAATTGATCAAGAAGTATTAGAAAGCCAAATTTTAAAAAAATCTATCTATGAAAGGAGAATTAAAAAAAAAAACAGAATTTTATTTTACTTATAAACTTGCCGAACTTTTTCTATGAAATTGCAAATTAACTATGCAACATGAATTTCTCCCTTAGAGGGAAAAACTATAGATCATGGACATGTCCATTGTTGTAGGTGTAATTTGAAAATTAAATTAATAAATTATTAAAGTCTTTGTTTAGAAAATTTTTCTAAACAAAGACTCTCCGATCACACGAAATATATCGCAGTATTCTTGAGCCTTGCTTCATAGCTACCGATATGAAGGAGATTTTGTAGAGGATTTTTTGTTTGTTTTGATTTTGTTGTTGTTGTTGGTTTTGTTGTTTGTTTTTGTTTTTGTTGATTTTGTTGTTTCGTTTTTGTTGTGTTTTGTTGTTTTGTTTTGTTGATTTTGTTTTTTGTTGTTTGTTGAGTTTTTGTTGATTTTTGTTTTGTTTTTTTTTTGTTGATTTTGTTGTTTTTGTTGTTGTTTTGTTGATTTTGTTTGTTTTGTTTGTTGTGTTTTGTGTGTTTTTAGGACGTCCCACAGTAAGACTTGGGCGTCCTTATGCGATCGATCTGGGGTGAAGGAAGACAACACTCAACAGAAAAAAAAAATAACCACACAGTAATCCGTTTTAGACCATTCTGAATCCAAATCCGCGAAAAAAACCATAGGTGTATGTCTGTGTGTGTGTGTGTGTTGGTGTGTGTGTATGTGTAACAAAATCTTGTGTACTCTGCACAGGCCTTAGTTCTCAACCGATTTTCCTGGTTCTTTTTTTGTTCGTCGCGGAAAACTATCTAGTTGTGCACTACGTCGCCGGAATTTCGAATTTTGCCTTTTAAGGGGGGGGGGGGGGGTTAATGCTCGAAAAACGTGCGTTTTTGGGCATAATCTTGTGTACTCTGCCCAGGCCTTAGTTCTCAAACGATTTTCGTGGTTCTTTTTTCGTTTGACGCGTAATACTATCTAGTTGTGCACTACGGCGCCGGAATTTTGGATTTTGCTTTTTAAGAGGGGGAAAGGGGGGGTTAATGCTTAAAAAACATGCGTTTGCGTGCATAATCTTGTAAACTCTGCCCAGGCCTCAATTTCCAACCGATTTGCGTGTTTCTTTTTTTGTTTGACTCAAATAACTTCCGAGTTGTACATGATTTTACCAGAGTACCAAAATTCGCAAGGGGAGGGGGTGAGTGGGGGGATAATATTCACAAAATATCCGATTTTTCAATATTTTGGTTCCTTTACTACTTACTAATTATACCCAAGCTTTGAAATTGAGGAAAAATTCTCATTATACCTCCGAATTTTCATGAATTATTCTCTGTACCACCATGGAACTAATAGTGGTGCCACCATGGTGCCAGGACATGGTGCCATGATGCCATAAACCGCTTATTTCGTGGTTTTTTTTTTGTGTTTCACCTTGAATACGGATGTGAACTTCGACGGACTGCCTACCAAAACTAACAGATGAAAGTTCAATGTTACGACGTATTTCCGCTTTGGTGCCAGACTGGCACCATTGTTGGCGTTGTGGAGGTGGGGGGGGGGGGGAACTCGAATTCGCATGTTGGGTATCGTAGATCATGGATTTTTAAATGCTCTTCAGATTCGAGGCTCCCATGCCGCTAGAAATGTTAAGGTGGATAATTGTGGGGGGGTCAGTATTTCTTGCCTAAAGTAATAAATAAATTACATCGAGTGAAACAGTTTTATTTCACCTAGAATACGGATGTGAACCTCGACGGACTACCTACTAAAACTAATAGATGAAGGATCAATGTTACGACGTATTTCCGCTTTGGTGCCAGACTGGCACCATTGTTGGCGTTGGGGTGGTGGGGGGGGGGGGGGGTGAACTCGAATTCGCATGTTGGGTATCGTAGATCATGGATTTTTAAATGCTCTTCAGATTCGAGGCTCCCATGCCGCTAGAAATGTTAAGGTGGATAATTGTGGGGGGGGGTCAGTATTTCTTGCCTAAAGTAATGAATAAATTACATCGAGTGAAACAGTTTAATCACTTAAAAACTGGTTTAACTGATCTAATGCTTATCCAATGGGACGTCCCCTGGAATGCATGCATTACTAAACAATATGTTTTGTAGAGGATTTTGTTTACTGGTATCCGCGTTGCATTTTTTGAGGCAAAAAAAATTAGCGAAAAATTCCTTGACCCAAAAGCCATATCCAGGTCAAAAAATGTGTCATTACCAATTGATTTAGTGAGACAAGTTACAATTCGACTATGTTCTAATCCATAAAAATTCAGTTCCATCTTATTCCAGTTCAGACTAGATAGATCGAGAATAATGAGCAATGCGACGGAAGGTAAATACGAGTACAATACAACGCTGTGGGCGGAGGTGGACCTTTGCAACAAGTCGAGCTGTCTACAACAAGAAGAATGCGACAGGTGGTAACCGATGTGATTTTTTTCACAAGTCCGTCGCAATCGATACACCTTGAAGACTGGGTTCCCTTTTTTTCCTTCAAGTTCGCAGCGAGAGATGTTTCGAAGGCTCCCGGACCCAGGAGTGGTGTATACAAACCTGCGCGAAAGTTCCCATTATAACCTGGAGAGGAAGCCGTAACCCATCACAACTCAAACCCACCAATCTTTGTCCCTTCGATAAATTTCTCAGGGGGAGGACGAGGATGAATGGCTGCCGATTCCGTTTGCCAGATAATTACATGGTATAGCACGGAGGCAATCAACCAGTGGCTCATCCAAACTGAAAAAGCTTCTCTGTGCCCCAACTGGCAATTAACAGCCATCACCTCTTTTTACCACCGTTTCAGGTAACATCCTACCTATAGACGAAACAATTAATTTGAAATCCATAGTATTCATTTTAATTTGCGCAGCTAATATTAACAATGCACAAGCCAGAGATGGATTAAGGGATAGTTTACGTAATAAAAATACCATTACCTTCAAGTACTATAGCCCCGCAGGGGGAAGGTTAAAATGTGCATTCACTTCATTATGAACAGCTCATTTCCACAGAGAACTCTTTACGTAACCGTGCTGTATCAACTAAACTCTCCATGTAATGAGCATTACGTTTATATATGATTAGGTACTGTTTCCTCCTTAATTCCTCCTCAGTTTGAACACTTATGTATGCCAGGATGATAATGGACATACAAATAAATCACGATGGTGGGTTTAAGATTGTAAATTCGGTGCCTCCACCGACCTCAAAATATGTGAATACATGGGCTTCCGTGGGGTTGACTGATAACTGGGGAAATGGTTGGCATTCATGTTGGTTACAGTTGATCTTGGATTTTGGTATGAAGTTTAATTTCGGTACTACCATTAATTTAGCTATGATGCTTATGATGGTACCCACAAGAACACGGCTCAGTTAGATGTTAATTAGTCGAGCTTAACCCTAATTGGACCATGGTGTCACTAGTGTCACCGCAAAAATTTTGGGAATCAACAACTGTCCCAAGGTGTCACCAGAATAACTAGATTTAAATTACAATTTGAAAATTAATGGATTAATGGCTGCATTTTTAAAACCACTTTTTGTAAGTTTTTAGAAGTCGAAAAATGATGTTTACGTTGACAAAAATGTTTAACATTTTTTCATTAATTTCCTTGGAAATTTTTGTCATAACGATTTTTTTTTGCACTTTCAATAGCTGCTGTTCATTAAATTTAAAAATGCTATTTAATTTTGGTTACTCCAGTGACACTTTGGGATTTCTGTGGAGTTTCTGAGATGTTTCCGGTGACACTAGTGACACCATGGTCCAATTGGGGTTAATAATGTTCTCATTGAGAAATCAGGTATCAATTCGACTAATAGTGACCTCCACTTTTTATTGGGAATTCAATATCCATGGGATTATCTCAATTCATTGCATCTCAATATGTCAGTAGCCGACGTGTTCTCTCGGCTCTAGTATCAAGGTAAGGTTATGATCTAAACAGCCCTGGAGGGACGTTTCGAGCAAACACTAATAAATTAATAAACGATCTACCCCCAATCTTTATCGACTCTGTCGCCGATCGTTTTGGATTTTAAAAACCAACGGCGACGAATCAATTTATTTTTTCAACGAATGCGGAGTGGGAAGGAGATAGATCCTCCTATAAAGAAACAGATTGGAAGAGGGAAGAGCGATGAAACGAGCTCGTTTTTCCCGATCTATGAATATTTCATGGCCCTTCGACTCGCTCTACCTTTCGCACCGGAGCGACGCAGACGCCCTCATCACGATCAGCGGACGGTCCGATAAACGCGGGCCGATTCTCCGTTAGCAACCAGTTCCCCGATTTAATGTATATCGTGCCTCGAGGATCAAGTGCCCTTTTTTCTCTTCATAATCCCGGGAGCATGCCGAAGTCTCGAAAAATACGTTGTGGAAGCTGTTTGGGGGATTTCTTCAGGTTGGAAGTTACTACCACGTTAAAAGTGAAAACCAAATTTGCTAAGGAAGCCACTAGAAAAGGACTTCAGCCATGGGACGAAGGACTCAACAATCAATTACTTTTTGGAGTTCAACAACGCGTACAGTTCTACCATATAGTAGTCGTAGTCACCAAATCGACAAAGGCAATCACCATAGTTAGGCCGACAACCGCCACCGCAACGGGAATCGAATTATGAACCAATCGGAGGTCCACCAGTAAGAAAATATAGTTGGTTCAATTACCGATGGAGTTGGCGGAGATGAAGGAGTCTCCCACGGTAGACCTGCCTTTGCACCGGGCAGGTCCGTCCTGACGGCTGACCACATGTAAACCTGAGGGAATTGTTTATAGAGGCCCAACTCATTTGTGGTTTGCGGTGGCGAGATCCAGGGAAGAGATCCCCGCTAACACCAGCGTCATTGAATTCGAGGATGGAAGAGTTGAACAATGATGGGAAAGGTAGAGTATCAAATCCAAATTGATTTTTTCGTAGGTATTGGTTATTTCATCGAGATTTCATAGACAATCGATATACTTCAAATAATCGATTACAACGGCCACCTTCGAACGTTGGCCATGATTGTTCACTTCTCTCGGTGTGTTCAATGCCTAGTTAACCGTATTTCAATTATTTTTCAATCAAGTACCTGATTATCATCATACTAATCATTCCAAAAGCAATGACATGATCTGATGTTACTGCTGCCTTTGTTGGCACCCCTAGATGACCACATTCGCTCAATATTTATGTGTTTCTAATGATTTATGATTTTTCAATTGTCTTAATGTGTAGAAATCCGTTTTGAGTACCAGATATTCGATGTCTTTCATGGTAATGGTCAGTTAAAAAACATCCTCCACTCACTGTCAACGAAAATTCATTACGGGGGTCTCAGTCGGTCGCCATTCGTTTTTAGTATTTAGCAAAATTGAAGTTGTACCTAAATTTGAAATTTTAAAGGATTTTAGAAATTTATTAGTGCACTGCCCTAGGGAATTGAAAAACTGAAATATTGCCGCCGGAATCATCAAAATCGAACAATAATTGCCAAAGAGATATGGGAAAAACTACTGAATAAACTGTTTTTTTTTTTCATATTTCTTTGGCAATTATAGTTCGATTTTGATGATTCCGGCGGCAATATTTCAGTTTTTCAATTCCCTAGGGCCGTGCACTAATGAATTTATAAAATCCTTTAAAACTTCAAATTAAGGTAAAACTTTAAAAGTTTTTGTGCCTTCAATTTCGTAAAATACTAACCCGGAACGAGGAACGAACGGCAACCGACTGAGACCCCCTTAATCAACATAAAACATCCACCATAATCAACAAAACTCAGTGATGTATCTTAGTTTTGAATACTTGTCCATATTTTCAAAATAATATTGTTAATAATTATACTTAGTGCAATAAAGAATATTGAGGGGAGGCAAAAATTGTCAACGACAAGTTTGAAGGGATCCTCCCCGCACAGATTTGTTATCAACAAGTACCCTTTCAGGTCATCACAAGAGGACCTGTTTTTGCTAATGAAACCCACAAAACAAGAAAAGCATCAACACCAGGCATGAGATAAGAGACTGGTTAATGATGGGCAACGCTAGCGTATCAGACCCTCTCGCTATTACGATAAGGTTCGATATGAGTAATAATCGATTATTATTCCATCGATCGACACGATGGAGTAACTATAAGAGACTTCACGATTATGTTCCACCAATTAAGATGTTGCAGATTCGATAGGATACTGATTACTCAAGCAAGCCACAAAACGTAGAGTGCGCAAAACATGTATCGGTAAATGGCAATGAATTAGCAAATAGATTGGCGATGTATCGCTCATAGCAACTTCAAATGCGATGTAATCTTGATGCAGAAAAAAATCAAAATAAATTTGCAATATGCAAGAAAGTTGAAATTTGTGACTATCGGTTCCCTTCAGATTTGTGTCCAGTAAACTATGAAATTAACGCATTTTCCAATTAGTTTTTAATTTTTCCGAAAGTAAGTAAGTAGATGAGGTATCCTACCTCTGATAGTATGGTGAGAAAGCAAAATGTTCTTGTATAATTGATAGGAGCTCTAATAACGTCCCCAGACAACGTTCTGTACAATCTTGTACTGCCACCATGAGTGCGTACACAACATGTATCAAGAACTTAAAGTCTATACAACCCACACAAAGCGTGCAGAATCAAAACTATTCTTCCTGCGAGAAACCTGATTCGCATCGTAAATCACTCGGGAAAACAATTTATGAAAATCACGTACTCAAAGATCAGCCTCGCGAGCACTTGAGGATTTACTTTTACGCGTAGCCCCCAGTCAAGTGAGTGCACAGGTTTTCTGAGGCTGCCTTTGCACCGCAGTAACTTGAAAAGCTGTTATCTGGCCGTCTCATCTTGAAAGAGAAAAAAAATCTTCTCCCTGAGACAGTATTAAGGTTGTTGCTTAAGTATTATTATAAAGGGGCGTACGTGTTCTGGAAGGCAAAAGGAACCGGTTTTCTGTACGTGATTAAGTACGTTATTCACTTGGAAATCTTATTAATCGCTCCTGCTCCTGGCATGTTATCTATTGGGGTTCCGGTCGAGATACAATTATTTCAAGTTTCTTTTTTAGACGATAGGCGGTCTCTTCCAATAAGTTTTAATTTAGAAAGATCGCATATTGAAATAACCTCATTCCTTGGGTGGAGCTGTTCCCACAGAGCCTGATTTTAGCAGGAAATTTCAGTTTTAGGGCGGAATTCATAGTCCTTACTCAAGTCAAGTAATTACTTTACTTCTGGAAGTTAAGAAATATCTCAAGCAAATGCTTACTCCGATTCCGTATTCATAGTCCTCACTAAGTCAAGTCAAAACTTTACTTCGACTGAAGTAAAGATTTTTCTTAACTTACTCAAGTTAAGAAAAATCTTTACTTAAGTCAGGATTTTTCTCAAGTCACCGCTTCTGAAGTCAAGTTGGCAGCTCTGATAGAAGGAATAGACGAAATATTGAACAATTTTACTTCCATGGTATGTATTTTACACCAAAAACATCCATAATTCCATGTTGGTAGGCAATATTTTGAGTAGGTTGCATCGTCATCATCACTGTTGTTCACGTTTTCTCTCATTTTTATAATTTATTTATTTTAGATCTGTCTTTTTTCATGCTGTTCGTGCGGGTTTATCCCGCTATCTGCTACATTTGTGCGTCTTTCAATCATCGGATTGAGCGATGGTAAAGAAGATAATGTATTTAATAAGCAGAAGAAAATGGTGTTGCGGGGTCTAGTTTTTAAATATCGGGGTTCTTGCTGCGTAAAACCAGAAAAGTGATCGGTGTCAGTATGCAGGAAAAACGGCGTCGGAGAAAATTTTGAACGAGTTTAGTTGACCAGCAGGATCTCGCAATCACGTAAGTTACTGATAATTTTCAATGTTTTTATTCTAAAGTGATAAACCCCAACTACAGAACTACTTCAAGCTAGATTTCTAGTTCAGTACTCTCTTGTTATACATTTCTATATGACGTGTCATATGATTTCAGATCCTAGGCTTTTGAACACGTCCTCTTACCTAGAGTTTGTCACAATGGGGTGTGCGCATGGGTCGGAAAAACTGTTGATTGTTATTTTCATTCTAAACTAGACCTCATTCTGAGAATTTTGACACCAACCGCTACCTACCTTCTAGTGTGAGAAGACCTTTCTATGTTTTTTCAAAGTTCCAGGCGGGAGGGACGCGTGATGCCGTAATATTCGAAACTTAGAAAAATCATAGAAAAAGATCTACTTATCCAAAGAGAGAACGGCTGGTGTCAAAATTGTCAGGATAAAGTCTACTTTCGATTAAAAATTAAAAAAAAAATCAGGCGCACCCCCCATTCTAACCACATGGCCTTCATTTGTTTTGGATTTAACGTCATTGCTGTTACTACTTGACTGTTCCAGGAAGAGAATCCCATCTGGAGCTGGAGACAAAAGTGGAAAGGAATAGGCAGTTTATCGGACAAGATAGAGAACTCCGCCTTTATAAAATGGAGGAGGTGGAACTGGGAGAAGAGCTAGCAGAAATCTTCCAATTGAAGAAAAGGAAAAAAGTGGAGACGGATTATAATTTTGTTTACATTTGTATAAAATTGTTATAAGAATTTTATGTAAACCTTTTTTTAATTTATTTACTTTCAAATTACAGACCAAGTTTTCTCTTTATATCCTTCAATTTCCTCCCTCCCCTAATGTGTCGTATTAATAAATTGGTATTGGTAAGACCATGGATTACAAAAATTGTTTCATTTAATTTTCAATAAGCACTCTTTAGCTATTTTCCTAATAAACTAAAGGAAACGCTCATCCAGTAGTACTTAATCAAAATTTACTAAAAATCTGGCAAGTCAATGTAGAGAAAATGTAAGGGTTTTCAGGAAATGTTAATTATTGATATTAGCTACAAATCGTTTGCATACTCACCTAATGCTGTCTTTCGATATACAGGGTGTCCCACGTTAAGGACCGAAAAACCTCGGTAGTCGATTCTACAACTAATTCAAGTGAGAAAATTTCTCTTAGCAATTTTGTTTTAACTCATAGTTTTTCCCATTTTGAGAATTTTACCGTGTTTCGACTTATATCTAGTAAAATTACCATAACTACCTTATTTACAGTTAACTTGCAAAAATAAGGGCACTGTAGGAAAGGGCGTCAAATTTCCCAACTTTATAGTGCATAGTGCCTATTTTCGGGGTCCTGAAGGGTGGAAAACCAACTCGTAAAGAAATTTTCGTCAAATTGGGGAAATTTCTTATTTTTTCTTGTTAGGGTTTTACTTCCTCCCGGTTTTTCACGTACCTCAACACCAAAAAGATTTTGAGCGCAAAGATCTGAGATTTCCAATGGTATAATTAAAAAATGTTTTAAAATCGAATTTAGGGGAAACATTTGTGTTTGTACTTGGAAAACGTGCATTTTTTTAATTTATTATTTTTTCAGCGGGGGGACTCCGGAATTTACACTGCCGCCGCTCCTCCCAAGCACCGAGTCCACCCAAAAATCATGGAGAAAAAATATTCTAACAACAAAAAGAAAAAATAGGAAATTTTGCCAATGTGACAAAAAAGGCACTACGACATGATTTCTCACCCACAAGGACCCTGACATTAGTTTTTTGTTGACACTATAAAGATGAAAAAATTGACGCCCTTTCCAACGGTGCCCTTATTTTTACAAGTTAACTGTAAATTAAGATAGTTATGGCAATTTTACTAGATATAAGTCGAAACACGAAAAAAAATCTTAAAATAAAAAAAAACTCTATTTTTCGGTCGTTAACATGGGACATCATGTATAAGTAGTTATTGTTGACATTTTGGTTAATTTACGTACTTACGTAATTTTTGTATAATATACAAAAAGTATAAGATAAGAATATTATTCTTACATACCTACGTACTTATTTTGGTTAATTATTTTCCATTCGCGTGTTGAGGTATTCCCGTCTGGAATTATTACAAATTAATGTCCTTGTGGCCAGTGTCGAGTATGCGGTACCTATGAGAAATGTTGGACCCACGATTGCAATCGCTTGTCATCTTCAAGTTCTGCTAATTTTGCGATTTCGCTTCGAATTTTCATTACATTTTTACAACAAAATATTAGCACAGTTAAATAGCCGAGCTATGACAACAGAAGTTAGACAGTGAGCTGAAAGTTTTGATGAAATACACGATGATAACCCAGAAAAAGATGATGATTTGCAAACAAGGAAATGCTTAAGGTAGCTATCGAGCTACCTTGGTTTTTTCCCCTTAAATGGGCCCGAAAGTCAAGAAATTTCTTTACTTACTGTTTATGAATACGGGCTCAAGGAATCGCTCAAGCGCTTGCTTGAGCATTTCCTTATTCGTTGATTATGAATAGCCCAAGTGGCCGTCGCCTCCTCAAGCATTGACTTGAGCATTTCCTTTCAACTAAGTGAGGACTATGAATTCCGCCCTTAGTCCTGTCACAAACAGGTGCCTTCTTCAGAAAATAACTGTACACCTGAACACACTGATTTACTACACTGAACTATCTTCAGTCAGTTTGACCCTTGATAATATTTATAAATAAGAAAAGTCTGCCAAAATAGATGGACAGTATAGCTCTCGCACAATCATATAAATACCACAGACACAGTTGGAATTAGTTGGTGTGTAAATAATTGAGTGTATAATAGAGCAGAAAAACATAAAATTCTCCAATATGAAACATGATTTTTACGATCAAGTTAATAGTTTTCCAATTTGACAAAGTTCAAAACACGATAGAGTAGGTTGTTCCAGATGGTGTTGATTAATTTTATGTTTTCCCTTAATAGTAACAGTATGTACTCGGATGCGATCGAAATAAATAAGCATTCTTCATGAATTCAACCTCAAACTCATCCAAGTTCGAGTAAAATACGCTGCAAGGTATTTTTCTGATTGTAATGACATTCATAAGAGACCATTTTGATGCTATCCATAAACATCGTATTTCAAAGAACGTGGGACGCCAACAGCCATCCAAGGAACATGTGGCCCTCAAGTAGCGCACATCAGGCAGTGAAAGGGTAGGAGGAGTCATCAAACTATAGAAGCTCACTAATTAAAAATTCAACGTTGGCGCATGCGCAGTACCTACTGATGATCTGATCACTCTAAAAATTAAAACTGACAGTCTTGTATCCCAAACTCACAATCGGTGAATATTCATTATTTTATTTATTAGACCAGAAATTGATTAATCACGTAGAAAGCGAATGGTTAGTCATACTGAGCTATGGGTGGCCTCAAAAATTTTTCAAAATTCAATACTATTTAACCCTAATTGGACCATGGTGCCACTAGTGTCACCGAAAACATCTCAAACGTCCCAAAATGCCAGCGGAATAACCAAAATTAAATTTCAATTTTAAATTTATGGACAGCAGAATTTTGTTGTGGGCTATTATTATATTGGACGTCTCATCATAGAGTTATGACAAAAATTTCCAAGTAAATCTATTAAGTACTAATTTTTCAAACTTTTTGTCATAACATTATTTTTTGACTTTTAATAACTTACAAAAAAATGTTTCAAAATATTCAACTCTGTTCACCAATTTTTAAATTGCAATTTAAACCTGAATAATCTGGTGACACCTTGGGACAGCTGTAGAATTTCCAAGATGTTTTCGGTGACACTAGTGACACCATGGTCCAATTAGGGTTAAATTGGTGAAAAAACGATACCTTTATTTCGAGTTTTCGAGCTAGGGCACTCTTGAAAATTTCAACCCTCAATTTTCACCCCTTAGAAGTGATCTACATCAACCAAAATCTTCGGGGCACAACTAGACACCAAATGGAGCCCATACACCAAATTTGAACCAAATCAGTCCAGGTTGCTAAGAAAAATACCGCGTACGGCGTACAATTTTTTATTCGATTTTCGTATTCTACGTACCTTGAAACGTAAAACATCAAATTTTTAAGGGGGAGGGGGGGTTAAACTTTATTTTTCTTACCGAATCCAATAGTTTATTATTGAAAATAAAAAACCAAAAATCGTCTAGATTTAATATGAATGAAAAAACAATCGTCTTACATCGAAAGTTTTCGAGCTAAGGAGTCCAGGGCACAACTAGACCCCAAATGGAGCAAACACCAAATTTCATCTAAATCGGTCCATGAGAACTGGGCAAAATGCCGCGTACGGCGGACGGATGGACATTCTTATTAGATTTTTGGACTTTACATACCTTGAAACGTACCTAAAGTATCAAACTTTGAGGAATGGGAGGGGGTTGAAATTTTTTCCTTTTCGATTCCAGGGGTTCAATATTGAAAATAAAAACCAAAATTCGACTGCTGAAAAATTGAATTGACCACAATTAGGCCACCTATCAAAAAGACGGGGAACCGATTGGTTTTGAGAGGCAGAGAGCAAATTTCGATTATTTAGGATCGCAAATTTGTTGGACTTTTTGCAAATTCTTAGCTTCCACATTATCTGAAGAGGGGAAGCGAAATCGGGGTTCTCATTCGCAATACGTTTTGTACTGCCGCCTCAAGCCCACGAAAATACACTAGAAATGCTTGGCAAATTCCGTTACGTCGAATTTTTTCGTCAATTCTTAATGAAAATGGTGGTACTCCCTTCATGTACTCGTAGTAAACACGTTGAAGAGGAAAAAAGCCCCTAGTGAAGAATTCGGCCTGGTAGGTACCTAATAAAGTTCTTTGCGTCGACAGAAATATTCCCGAGATGCGAAACTCGTCGAATCGCGGTGTTGGCTCGCAGATGCCAAAGCCGAGTGACCTATAAAAGACTCGCGGCACTCCAACAACACCCGAGAAAAAACAACAACAGAGGTCCGACTACCTACAACATCAGGATTCTGTGGCATCCTCTTCCCAATTCCAGACGACATTGTTTCATTTCTGACCTCATATTTCGTTTTACTTTCTCCCCTTCCACTGGAGGTTTAAGAGCCGAGATAACTCCTTACGCGGAGGGTTTTCGGATATTTTTACTTTTAGGGTTTTGTGGGAAAAAGAGTAAGGCCGTTCTAATAACCCTTTCAGGCTCCAGATATTCCAAATAGCTTCAGATCGCCAACTATTCATACCTGGAAAGACTTCCCTAGTGCTCTCACATCAATCTCGCCCGTTTTCGGGGGGACATTCCCGATTTTACTCTTTTCTCACAGGTTTTTCGAAGAGGTCTCCCGACAAAAATGTGGGAGATAACAAATTAACTGTGTGGTAATGAAGGTTTGAGCCGTTTATACCTGTTTAAACGTGTGGCGGCACCTCTTTCATCTCGGAGTTGAAGAAGAAATAACATCCAGGTTTTTAAATATGTTGTATTCGTTATTGTTGAAGGCTGTGTGAAGTTTGGGTGTTTGATGGTCGGCTGAGTCTACTGATCTATTTAGCTTGTAGACCGCGGGAACATGTCGAGTCTTTGTCGAGGAATTATACTCATACTCGTTGGAATAAATAAACCACTGTAGTATCCCTAGATTACGTAGCATTTTAAGCTACTGCTGCAACTGACTCTTTTGGTGAGAAGACTTAAAATGACTTTTCTGTTGCAGCTTTTGACTAATTTTCCAGTTAACATAAAACCTAGAATATTTTTTCGAAATATTCATAATATTGCATTCTTAAGGGTAGAGGGATTATATATATATTTAAATACAATATATTCAAATACCTTTTAATCCGAATCTACTGAAGATATCAATTTGGAATTCTTAGGAGTTGTTATAGGTATTATTTTATAACTTTTAGTCATAGAACTTGTGGAAATATTGCAGACACATTAATTAGTGACACATTACACAAACAACAAAACATGCTAGTGAAATGTTGACTTTAAAAAATTTATTTTTTCAGATCCGCTACGAATTTCAAAAAGTTGTATGACTTAAATATGTATGGATAGTTGGTACACGCATGGAAAAAAATTGCATTCATTTCATTGACTAGGGCCAGAGAAAAAGTACTTTTGTGAGGGGATGTAATTTTTCAGGAGGCAAATTTCGAAATTCAAGTTTTCCCGCCAGTTTATGTCGGGTTTTCCGTCTAAAATCTGTGGTTTTCGGTGATTTGTTGTTGTCGTATAGCGAACTCGTTTTTTTCTCTTTCGTTATTTTTACTGACAAAATGCCGAGTTCAAAACGTATTTTTAAAATAATTTTTCCGGGAACCACCTGATAGGCGTTTTTTTGTGGAATGAACCTGGTTGAATATGGTTAATACTGGTTAGAACCTGGTTGAAGTGAATATGGTTAGTACTCACTCAGCCTCAGCTTCCACATCATCATCTTCCGAGAGAAAATTATCATCAACTATTGCTGATCATGATAATTATGAGACTAAAAACAATTTGGTATAATTGATATTGAATCCTTCGGCTCTGTCTAAACTAGTGAGTTGCAAATATGTGGCATTTTGCTGAGAAGGGAGCAGACCCTGCCAATGGCGCTGCGATACATTGAGATACCCGACTTTGAACTTATTTTTAGCCTAATTCCCAATGTCCTTTTTAAATAATTCTTACCTACTTCTCTTCTTGCCAACTTCCCTTAAAGGTGTATTTTTCCTTGGAATTATTTGACGAGATCCGATGATCCTACAAACTGGTCAAAATAATATATCATGGTTATTCGCATTGAATCGGTTGGTTCCATTGAGTCTTGTTCAAACCTTTCATTAAGTGAATCATTTACCAAACTGCATCAACTTGTGTTGAAAAATATGAGGTACCCAGGATTTCGTTGTGAGTCAACGTTTGATAAGGAGTCCAACCGGATATTTTATGTAAATTCCAAAGACTTCAAATACATTCTTGTCTCCGTTCGACCCTCGCGAAATGCATTAAACATCAACGAGATTGTCAATTAGAATTATAAAAGCCGTCTTATTACTCTTGAGGAAACAAAGACGACGGTTGAGTTGAAACAAAGGACTACTCAGTACACAGATAAAAAGAAAATTCCTTGAGAGTTTCAAACTTGACCAGGCGAACAAAGAGGTGCCACGAACAAATCGATTGTCCTTTTCAACTGACAATTACACTCACTTTGGATCGATGAGGCGTTTAAACTTGGAGGCTCACGATTCCGTTGTTGATGGTGAGTCGATAAGGATCGGACGTCTGGAGAAGAGTTCTCCTTAGAGAATCACCGGTTGCTGGCACAGATACCGCAAAGTTTATATTGCTAGCAAGTCCGCTCGCTCAATCATGTTGATTTGAAGGCCATTGGGCTCATTCAATAGGGTTTAGACGAATCTGCTTCAAGTCTCGCGGGTTTGACGTTTTTTGGCATGTAAGATTCCGTGGAAACTACGAATGGCTTTGCAGTTAGGTACGACTACGAAGTACCTAACTGCAAAGCCATTCGTAGTTTCCACGGAATCTTACATGCCAAAAAACGTCAAACCCGCGAGACTTGAAGCAGATTCGTCGTTGTTTTGTACTGCCCACCCGCTCTATTCCTGATTTGGCATTCCGAATTAACACTGAAAGTTTGTATTTAAAAAACCGTCTGTTTGACGTCATCAAATTATCTGGCAACGAAATATGAGCAAGGATTCTCCAGGGCAGCGTGCATCTTTACTGTCATAATCCCAACCTTCCATCCACAGCAGAATTTTCAGGTCTATTTTCTGACGATCTAGGTGAGCAGGAAGAGACATTGATTGAGGCAAGAAACTCCAAGCATTCATCGCTGAACTTGGACACTAATGTAGAATGGCAGCCCAAAATTACTCTTTCCAAGTCTTACAGTATTTCATTCACACATTACGAGGAAAAATATGTTGATATACCCTTATTCTCAGTTTAAAAATACAGCTCTATCTAAAATCTCAAAAAAAAGTCGAATTTCAAATATTTGGGGGTCCCATTGGACTCTGATTCGGCTGTTTACGACCCGCTACAACAATGTACTGATATGCCTCATTTGAAATATCTTCTCTACATGCAAATACAGCCACTGTGCAAAGTTTTCATCAAGCCCTTTAGGACTTGTGCTCTCAAAATGGGCACTTGTTCTTACTTGTAGTTTCGACGACTAGAACTGCAGTAGAATCTATTGCTCCACAAGAGAATAGTACATGCTCCACCTTTCGTAAGGAATAGTGCAGTTGACTCACTATTCACTATGCCAAAAAGTACTTTGTTTTCCACTTACGTGTAAACCCTGGGTCAATGACCCAGAGCGAAATGAGGGATATCAATTCAATACAAATTTGAAAACAAACCACATCCATGTGACCAATTTAGTACTGAATAGTAAGATGCCCACTGCAAATTGATCACGCAGATATGACAGTTTTCAGACATCTTGACAAGGAAATCAAAGGGTATAGGGAAGGTATCTCTAGAAAACGAGATGATCCTAGGAGGTGAAGGGATCTCTGGAAAGCTGACATGGCGTATCCGATAAGGGAAAGTTATCAACTCAGCTCTCAGTCGTGGGAACGTTCGCTCTTAACTTCTGTTTATTTCTGTTTACTCGACAGAGCCGATCTCGTTTCAACGACGTCATAACCCAACCAGGAAGGAAAAAAATAGCAATAGATGTTCTCTTTCCTTTCGCACTATGCGGTGGTCGGTTATCAGTGAACTTTTATCTCGAACGAAATATTCACGAACTACTCGAGTAACAGTCTCGAAATAGTATTGAGAAAATTACGCAGTGAGGATTCTATTTGGGAAAGTCCACAGGCGCAGAAGATATCTTCATCAATTCATTGGAATTATCTTAATCAATTTCAACGATTTCTGAGGATAAGCACTAGAGTGAAATTTGAGCACTGTGTTGTTGAGTCACTATGGGACAGTGAGCAGTGAAGGTCATTAAGCACCATCACATACAATGACGTAGACGAATAGATATTGTATTTGCACAACTCTATTGATATTTCTCCTATCTAACAAACCAACAACTATATTATATTATATCAGGAACAATGTTTGACTCATATCGGCAGTGGTTTCGATTGCGATTATATTAATTGTTGTTCTGTACTCCTGCTGTCATTTTCTTGGTTGTTTTGGAGAGGAAGCAGAGGACGTCAATATACCGTTTTCATCATTTATTTCTGGCTAGCGCTTTCGGGGCAAACTATGGCCCCTTTCTCAAGCCTATATTCACTCTGCAATACCACTCCTACATCTTGCAGAATGAATATAGGCTTGAGAAAGGGGCCATAGTTTGCCCCGAAAGCGCTAGCCAGAAATAAATGATGAAAACGGTATATTGACGTCCTCTGCTTCCTCTCCAAAACAACCAAGATTATATTAATTGTAAGGAATCTTCCAGAGGAATCTTTCCTGACGAAAATTTCTCCCAAAAAATTCTGAGGGGAGTTGGGGGCAGGCTCCATCTCCATACGTTTCATAGCATCAGTGCTCGACGCGGAAGTCGCTTTTTGTAAAAACAGAAAAAACCTACCTTCGGTGATTGAGAGAGGTTACCCTCTTGACGGTGTACCTTGGAATCAAGTTGTAGATGTACATAGGTATGTTGTTAATTTAACCAACATACAAGGTGTTATTTATTCAACGAGGTAAACATTTTTCAACTTTCCTAATATTCTTCTATTATCTAATCTTAAAGCCCATCGCCATTATACTAGCCGACCGTCGTCGCTGTGGGGTGCCTATGAATATTTATTCTCCATTATCTCTGTTTTGACTTCGGAATACGTAATGAAAAACGATATCTAGAGATAGATTGATTTTATTCTTCATACGTGAGGAAGAGGGAAGATCGATCAAAAATAAGTGATATGAAAAAACCGTCTGGAACGGTAGTAAACCTTTTTGCACTGGATAATGGATTTCTACACGAATTCATACCTACACTACCAGGTTACCCAGGGAACACCCTTGGTTTGTTGTGATACCCATGTTCAGAATGTTCTAAACTTCCATCGTCCAGGAAGAAGCAGCAGCTCAACATTAAATGTAAATTTTACAACAGTAAATTTTACTCAGCTGATCAATCACTTTCAGTGCTACCAAATATACGAAAACATCGCTCAGAGATAATTATCTTCTATAAAGGTTCTCAAGAGTACGTGAATCAAATGTTAGAGCTCTAGAATAGTGTAGGAGAGTAGTTTGCTTTATCGCTAACGTGTAAAGCTGATTCGTCGTTCTTCCACTCACTCAAAGAAGCTATTTATCAAAATCCATCATGATAGAATGAACAGCAGAGAAATCGGTTCCATCGCTCATGCAGCTGATCTGGCGTCTAATCAATAATTCTGTATATCGAAAATCCCCATGAAATCGGCGTAGCAGTTTTCTCAAGCGTGCTTGAGTATTTTATTAAGATAAATAATTCATCATGCAAGTACCTTATTTTGAGGTTTAGGCTCTCGATTGAGAATCTCCAAGGGAGTGCGGATGCTGGGCTTCCCGAGGTACCAGTCTTCCTGGGGACTGTAGTCTCCCAGAAGTTTGACGAGCCGATGGACGTTGAGGTAATTGTCGTCGTCCAAATGACAGAACCACCTGAGGAAAAAGAGAAGTAAGCAATCAAATAAGGGAAATTAAACATCGAAAATGAATATATTCCATTGTAGATAGTTGAATTATGTCAAACACTGGAATTGAAATTTTACAAGCAACCGGAAGAGGCTGGTTGCTGAATGTTATGAGAATTTTGCGACAAATCATGTTTGGTGAAGACTTCCGGAAATTCTCGTTTTTCCAAAATGCCCCGAGGAACAGCGGTATAGTAAGAGAGACCCTTTGAGGACTTGTAAAGGGCTGATATTTGGTGGTTGACCAGAGGATGTCCTGAATGATGTTGAGTACAAGTTGAAACGTTAAACGACACTTTTTTCATTGATTTTTAGACATAAATTCAATTTTGAAATTTTACCTCCCCACCTAACACATTCGACCCATCGACACTAAATAATATCGACTTTGCCGTTTTGTAATAACTCATACCTTTGAAATGATCCTGCTTCTTCGGACAGCTCCAATTCTTCTATTTCAAGGATAAAGAAGGAAAAACTCTATTCAACCACCAAATTTCAGCCCTTTACGAGCCCTTGAAGGGAAATTTGAGGTTTCTCTCGCACTATACCACTACTAAAAGGATATAGTTTCGTTCATTTTGTTTGTGAGTTGGGAGCTTTAAAGGGAAACTACTGTTCATTATGAAGTTACGATTCAAATAATCTTGGAGCTCTATACCTTTTGGAGTTGGTTTACTTGTCGGGTAATCCCAATTTTTCCCCAAAAGACTTCATGTAGGAATTTATACGTTGATTCCTGCTGCATATCACTGACCACGCCTTAGTAGGTTTTTTTTTTGTTCAATCGTGATACAATACAGTTATCTCTGACATTATGTGTCGTACCTGCCTGCATATCATTCGGTCAACTTCTCACGATACTAACGCGAATTCTCAGCTCTCCCAGGCGATTGTGACAGCGGAATTTACCCTTTGAGCAAGCACCAAGTCAAGGACCACCACCTTTTACAGCACGTTTTATTCTTCACAGGTGCCACGCCTGTTTCCTACTTCACTGAAAGGAGAAATTATTTCCTGGTTATCCTTCGATGCCTCTCCCTTCGCTTGAATCATCTCAATTTTGTATTAAATCCACCAACACCTTTAAAAAATAGGAATTATTCAGTAGAATTATAATTACTAATACGTTATGATTCATACTTAACGTCATAACCAATTTAATTATTTTATAAATAAGTTCGCTCCTAATGTGGAAACCGTACTTTTTAATTACAATTACATGCACATACGAATTAGTTCATGAAAAAATTATGTAATCAAGGTACCATCATTGATATCCCTTCCAGTATAGAAGTTGTTCTCGATGCAGATTAAATCCATACATTTTACAATTTAATGACATTCATAGGGAACAGCTTCAGCTAAACTACCCACCAAATTTTAACAATATCTGGTTATTTAAAATTCATTTTTTGACTTGTTGCACGGATATGAAACATTATCCATCATTCCAATCATCCACTGCCCATGACATAATTATTATTCAATAATTGTCAGAAATAATTATTATTTCATTCCATCAATTGAAATTCTGACTCAAATAGGAAATTAAGACAAAATAGCTTGAAGATTGTGTTATAAAACTTAGAACATTTTGGGGCATTTAGGACATTAATTATGTAACTACATTCAAACAGCTTCCATGATTTATTAGCCTGGAGGTACCCGTATTTCAACCAGGTACCATATTTCAGGGATGCGGTGTAACTACTTCAAGAGAAATTGTGACTTTATTTTATCGACACAATCTCGACCAATGGGCCTGCGATATTGAAGACCATATTTATAGTTCTTGAAATTAACTACATAGTATACACACGGACATTTGTTGACCACTTTCTAAACAATCTTACGATGGTGAGCGAGAAAATCGAGAAGACGAAATGATGCGAGACGCAAAGCGGGTTATTATTAACCATCCAATTCGAACGATCTCCCGTAATTTGGCCTTTGATGGGGGGGGGGGACGTATGAATTAGAGAGGGTTCAACTAGGAATAATATTCAGGTAAAACCATGGATGCTTATTGAGAGTACCGTGCTCCTTTCGCTGTAAAGCGATAAAAACGGTCCATCGAGGAAGGGTACCGTGGGATAATAAACAACCCATTCTGAACCAGACGCCTCGGCTAGCGGCCTGGTCGATGCCTGGGGGTATTTTGGAGACGTCGGCCCGAAATTTAATGCAAACGAGATGATTCGGAGAGAATACAAGTTGTTGTGGAACTTGTTTGACCTACATTTCGTCTACGCAGGCCCGATTTAGGTCGACACAGTAAAAGCACTGCGAATGATGAGCATAAATAACGAGAAGCAAACTCATTTACCTTCATGGTCAAATTATCCAATAGTCACTTACTCGATACACCCACGGCTCTTATTTATTCAGTAAGTTAATAAGTAAGTAAAGTAAACAACCATTTCAGGTTGGATTAGCGATGGCAACGATATATTGATATACGAAATATATCGATTGATTGCGGTTGATATATCGATATAGAGAACCGATATGATCGGTCAATATCGATGTATTTACCGATATATCGTGACTTGTTTTCAACGAGTAAAAATTGATATTAAAATGGATGGATGAGGAGTACCTGCATAAAGCGTCAAGTAATTTTATTCGAAATTCTGTAGTATTTTGACTTCAGCTCAAATATGATGTGTACATCAATGGTTTACACCTACAGTGTCGCTCAGGGCTTGAGCCAAAAATAATGGAGCCGCGTCTAGATTACTACCTACAATACGAAGTGAAGCAGGTTTTCACAATTATTATTTTCAATTTTGAAATACCATGCCTAAAGTATACCCCAGTCAATTTATAAATCAATCAAGTCAATTAATAAATTTATGATATTTTATATATTGTTAGCACCACTGAGGGTAGTTTTTCCCTAAAATTTGCAACCCCGAAAACCCTGTGTTACTGACATAGTCCTCTGGAACCAAAAAATTTTCGAACTTTTCAGTTTTCAAACTATGAATTCTGATAATTCATACCCAGTAAAACTTTTTAAGTAGGTTAAATACTAACTTCAACAGGATCTTCCGATATTTCGAGTGCCTATATCGATATATTTCTTCCAAAATGATGTTAGTAACGTTTCAATTCACCTTCCTACTTATTTCGACAAGTTTTTTCAAGTATATCTTCCGATATGTCGAGAAATGTCTTACTAAATGATGTTTGTATTGTTTTAAAAAGATTAAATTCATCTACCTACTTCAACACGTTTTTCCAATATCAGAATATCGATACTTTTTCTCAGATACATCGAAATATCGATACATTTTCTCCGATATATCGAAGGTATCGATATATTTTTGACGACATATCATTCGATCAGTATATCGATATATTTCATTCGATATGCCATCACTAGGTTGGATTTTCGTCCGACTGCCATTCCAGGCGTCGCGGACGTCATCAGCTGTCTTTCTAAGGGAAGATCAGAGTTAGTAAGTAATAGAGTGAGTAAGTTAATTTGCCCATACATTTTCAAAATTACAATCCCAACAGTGAACATCTCTACTTACCTACTTTCGAAAAACTTGTGAGCAGTGAACTAATTTTCTCTTTTGATACCGTTCAAAAATTTTACAAAACATGATTTATTGATGGATATGAACATGTGCCAACGTCTGACGTGCAGGATCGAGAACCAACATTTTTGTTCACCTCTTGACAATCACCCATATACTCCCTACCCATAAATTTAGTAGAATTTTAAACATCAAAAAAGGTTCAAAACAACAAATAAAATTTGTATCTCAAAGCTTAATCAACATATAGTTCCTTCTTTTGCACTACTATGGAACATTAATGTCCGGAATGTTGAAATGTTGGGTCACTCGGAAATTTGTTTATGATAGATTGCTCAGTTTCGACAACCAAGGTAATATAATAACACAAAATATGACTCCTATAATACCCATTACTGATGGTTACGTAAAATATACAATTCCAATAGGTAACGTCGGAAAACAATGCTGATAACGTTGTTATTACTTTTAGTAGTAGGCAGTGTGAAGGAAACGAAACAATTGAACCTTGGAAGAGACGCTCAGACGGGCGAATTTCCATTTTTAGTCAGAATACTCATATTTGAAGGCCAGCATAACGATCACGATGGGAATGACGGTAAAACTCGGAATTAATTTCATTATGAAATCTAGAATCTGTACATACGATGTAATTATGGGAATAAGTTAATAAAAGAGGGGAAAATCAGGAGTAAGAGAACGAATTCTCATAAGCCTCCAGTAATACAAACTGTTTTAAGAACTCATTGAACTATAAACTATTTCCAAATATACTCAATTAAATTAGTATTATGAGAAACTTACTCAAACAATGGTACAAATGAATTTTGGAACACAGAACCGAAAGAGAACATCCGTGTTTTTCTATAATTATCATATCTTCGTACTAAGTGTTGGAAATTGAGGACGCATCGAAGCTTCTTGAAGAGATGATTTTATGATTTTGAATTTTACTTCGAATTAAGGAGACCATGGACGTGACTATGAGATCGACGATGAACACCACCATGGAAGTCATGAATCCAATGATGATAGAAATTCTGACAGTGATGCACACCAGCATAGCTACGACCACGGAGGTAAATATATAAATAATCTTAGAGTAAGATTGCACAAAATATTTTAATATGAGGCAAAACTATTCAATTTAATTTTCATGTGATGCGGAATGTTCTCTTCTTCCGCACAGTTTGGCATAGATTTTGTGATCGCGGAGGTTGTGAAAAAGGTGGCAGTTTCGAGTGTGGAGGCAAGTATCTGGTACTATTTGTGTTGAAAACATCTACACTTCTTCAGGAGAACTGTTTGATGCGTTCCAATTTTTCAAATAAAAACATATCAATAGCATAAGAATTGCAAGTATTTCAGCCCTCCGTCACCGGGATCCATGTTGATAACTCCGCTAGATCATAAAACCTCTTCCAAACAGTAAAATGTAAGATTCCAAATGCCATTTTTGTTTGCATAATCATGTTGCAGGCGTGGTAGCCGCCGGCGTTCTCATCACAACATCGCGAGTGCTGACCACATGCGACTCCGTGGGATTTTTCACGGGACATATAGTGACACCCTACGATCTCCAACATGTGAATGTCATGGCAGGATCAATAAGAAACACAGGAGAAGGAGGGCAGTTCAGGACTCCTTCAAGTAGCAACGCTCATCCCAACTGTTATTTTTCTACAACTGTGTTGAATGTCTTGTTCAATTATGGGGTGTACGAATTCAACAAGTCTTTCGACGATTTGGTGCATCCCGAGACGGGAGTACCTTTGATTCAACCGATCCAAACCGAGTTCAAGGACAAAGATGACATGGCGAATTCTCTATTAAATTTGAAATTTAACGAGGTTGAATGCTCCGTTGCAGCTTGGGGGAATAAGAAGAAAGAGTTTGAAGGGAGAGGAATGCCAGACCATTTTCAAAGGTGCAATTGATGATACCGTAGGTAGAAACATTTTGGTTGGGAAGCTTCATTAGTTTTGGAAATATTCAACACTCAATTTTCATGATGATTCAATATCACAATCCTCTTACACATCGAATCGAGACGGGTAGAGTTCAACTACATTAATATGTTATACCACGTAGATACTTATTTGAAACATTGACACATACTCAATTCATTCGATTTCTCAGGTTCGCACCAATTCTGCAAACGACGAAAATGGAAGTAGTTCATTATCCCGAATGCATCGAGTCAACGTGCGTAGATTTCGACCAGTGCCACCTGAACATTTGGGAGTCTGGTATGGTCTGCGCCAAAGCGGAAGAAGGGGGTCCTTGCAACGAAGACAGAGCGGCACCGCTGATCTGTGGCGGGGAAGTTTTCGGTATTCACGTCAACACCTTGAGATGCACCACGAGAGGCCTACCTAGACACTTCCTCAGAATCGACTTGGCTTTCGATTATGTCTTCGACACCATGAACCAAGGAAAAGCCGCTACATTCGGCAAGGCCATGGGTCCTATTCTGATTGGTCTCTCTCTTCAGGTCATGAAGCCATTGGCCTAACTGGCTCGCGTTCGGACAAGGTAAAACAGTATCACCCTTGCTTCGAAAGAATAAAAATCTAACCACAGTGAGTCGCTCAAGTCCTCATTTCCCGTTTTAATTACAATCCCAAACTGCTACAACTGAAGTGCCGATTATATATAGGTCGAATACATTACGATGAAGATGGGTTGTTAACTCTCCTGGAATTCGCGCATCGAGCAACTTGCTGCTAAGTTAGCAAGAACCAACTTCGCATACGTCGCCTTCATGGCTCCGTTTCGCTTCCGGTGATCCGCGATGTGTTCTTCGCACTCTTCATGAGTAAGTCATATGGATGGATGGAGGGATGTAGTTTTCAAATTGCAGAAATCGGCAATCAGAATAATGCTAGAGAGCCTTGATTACGTAGAGAGTTGTCGCGGTCGCTTCAAGGAATTAAATTGCCTAACAATTCCAGCGCTTTGCGTGTACACGTGCTTGCGTTTAGTGTTTAGAAACTCTTGCTTTCTCCAGGGAGCAATAGACATCCATTTCCACAATATGCGTTGTTGTGGTGATCTCCGAACGACTCCAGCACGCCTCACCGCATCTCTGCGTTATGACCCAATACAGAATGGTGTCAGATTTTTTAATTATTTGCTTAACTGTTTTCGTTCCCTATCTGTTGCTCCATTTGAACGAAGTACCAAGCTTTCATTAATTAACGCGGAACTCTACAAAATAAGTGATTTTTCTCTCCATATAATGTTTTAGATCCTTGTCATCCAATTAGCCATAAATTGTTATGCGTTCCTTGTATACATACAATTCTTGTATACATATCTTGTATAGTATGTTTGAAGATTGTTTTGCCCTTTTGGCTTTTGCAATAAAAAATATTTGATTTGATTTGAAACTTGGCAAGGTGACTTCAGTAGCCCATGACTTTGACGATTTTTCTAATTTTCGGCAGGCTTTGATGCCCTCAATTCTTTAATTGTGATGATAAGAAGTCTATCTAGATGCGTATGGTAACATCCACTAACGCTAAGAAAGGTTTAAAATAACATGAATAGCAAAAACTCGGACCAACGGGGCTTCTCATCTACATTACCTACTTTATTATCGATATTTCACGCATTCTGACTATCGGGAGTTGTAAATTGGAGTGTCCAGTTTCTAATGATTGCTGGGAAATATAATCAACAATATAATTTGAGCTAAATTTCAACACTTTCTGGTCAAGATTTCCAATATACGCCAATTCCAATAATTATCGGTGATTTTCACTTAAATTCTCATTCACCACCATCATCCAATTGCATTTTTACGAATAACCGAAGTTATTGGAGTAATAAAAACGGCTATATTTTCTTTCACTGAGAACAACATTTTGAACTCGATGCGAATTGCTGCTTTCTTGGTCTCACGGTCGACGATGGATTCTAACGACGAAGACGAGAAGATCAGAGGAGATGAGGAGCCCGACCACTTGTTTGATGAAGTAGAGTTGGAGCAAAGATTATCAGAAATCTTCAATGCGAAGTCGATAACATCAATGAACAGTTATTACCTGCAACTATGATGTTTTGGAATTTTGATGTTTTGAACGCAGCAAATTATTACACAAAGGTTTATTATTTTTCGATGTAGATCACTCGCCTGCAACTAACACAGGTTTGCCATAGTCACTATTTCAAAAAAATTTAACTCCCCTCAAAGACGGAAGGGGCACGCCATTAATTAAAAAAAAAATTTAAAAAAAAATCAAATATCCTAACTATAGGTATTTACTAACCATAGATACTAACCTACCTACTTCACAACCAAGTTTATGATTAGAAGAAATAAATGCTTCACACTCAATTCGAAGAAATAGGTACTTGAGGTTGCCCTCATTATTAGGAAATTTGATTGCTGGTTGCTAAGGAGGCAAAACTGAGAACAACTAGAAGAAACGAATACGCATTTGTTCAGCTAAAATTTAAACGGAGATTAGGCCTCTTTTGCCATTCACACTCGTGTTTCTGATTTATCATAAATTCAACACTTAAGTTCTCACTATGGGAACTAAGGAAAGTGCCGGATACGGCGGACGGACGGCTAAATTTTTATTCGATTTTTAGATTCTACGTACCTTGAAACGTAAACTGAAAAATGTTGAGGGGGGGTTAAAAAGATTTTTTCCCAAGTCGATTTCAAAGGTTTACTGAAAGGTTTATTGAAAATGTGTAATAAAATTACTTTTGAATAAGGATTGGATGTTCCTTCAATTTGCCTGTCACTAGGACTACCATGTATTTGCAAGTGTCACCAGTGACACCATGTACTAAAATAAAGCCTATTTCTAATAAAATAAATAAAGCCTAATATTTACAAAGAAAATTTAAACAAGATTTTCATGTAATTTAAGACAACACTAGGCAAAAAATTCTGAACACTTTTTTTCCATAATACATTACTTTTTGCCAAGATACGGGTGATGTAAAGGGTGTCCCATGTTAACAATTTATGGGGTCCTGATGGGTGAAAAATCAACTTGTAAAGTAATTTTTGTGATATTACCAAAATTTCATATTATTTCAATTGTTATTTCATTCATATAGTTATTTGGTTATTAAGGTTTTTTCCCGCATGGAGTTTCACATAAATACCTTAACACCAAAAACTGCGCAATAATTTCAACTTTCAAATGGCTTAAAAAACACGTTTTTCCGCGTTTAAACACAGATTTGTCCTCTAAATTCAATTGTACAAACACTTGTTTTCCCTACAAACAGTTTTATGTAGGCACTAGAAAGAGACAAAATTTGACACCCTTTTCAACAGTGCCCTTATGTTTACATTTTTACGGTAAATGAAGGTAGTTAAGGTAATTTTAGTGACAAAGTCAAAAACACGAAACAAATCTTTAAATTGAAAAAAACTTGGAAAAACAAGGGGTTGAAACAAAATTGCTAGGAGACACTTTCTTACTAATTAGTTGTAGAATCGACCGAGTTTGACGGTCCTTAAATTGGGACACCCTGAATACGGGGTTCTCGGAGCTTTAAGGAGGTATGCTATCAAAGGTAAAATTCACACATATTTTTTGAGTAGTATTCTAGGTACGTCAAAATAATTTGTAATTATTGTAATTAACTGCCCAATAATTCAATACTGAAATTTATTATTCAACGGGTTTGGAAGGAAATGTACAAGTTTATTCGTAGTTTTAAACATTCAGCAAAACGTTCAAATACTTTGAACGAAAAAGGTTTGCTATAAGGAGAATAATCAATCTCATCGCTACTCGGTTGATGGTAGAAGAGCTTTGAATATCAAATATGTAGTTGAAGGCCAAGTCGATCCTGACAAAGTGACGAGGAAGTCCTTCGTCCATGCAGCTCAGAGGATTGTTGTGGATAGCGTACAGCTGACCGCCACAAATAAGAGGTGCACCTTTGTCGTTCAAACACGGACCGCCTCGATCAGCTTCTGCACAAACGTAGCCGTACTCCCAAATCATTATGAGGCAGTCGTTGAAGAACTGACACGTCTTCTGGTAACAATAATCGTAATCCACCACTTTCATCTCGGTGGCTTGAAGAATGTCGGCGTTCGTGTCGAAATTGATTTGCGTACTCCTGACATCATAGGTTTTCGGGAAACCCCAACCTGCTGTGTAACACTGTACACTCGAACGTCCGGTGTACAAGTTGCGCAGAGCTGTTTCCATTGCTTTGGAAGACTTCAAATCCGAAGTTATGGGTTTCATGGGCACACTTCCCTCAGGGACTGTGGCACCTTCAAATTTGTCGACTTCGTAGAAACCATAATTGTGTAAGACGTATCCCGACATCAGGAAATAACAGTAAGGGTGGACGCTGCTGTTAGTTGGTATTACAGTAACGCCTCCTTGGTTTCTATGGACTGTACCTCCAGTGATGGCCACCAAAGACGTATTATAATACTTGACAGTTCTTGCATAAGTGAAAAACCCAACAGAGTCACAAGTTGTGAGCACCCTTGTCAGCGTGATGAGGACGCCAGTCGCTACAAAACCTATCGTTCCAGCATCTTGTTCACCAATAAATCTTTGTACTTCTTCTCGTGTATCTTTGACCACATTCTGCAATCCAGTAGCTTCTTCAGAAATGAAAATTCTCACTATGTAGGGAAACTCCTCCGGCAATGCGTTTCTGCCGTGGTTCACACATTCAACCTCATTCCAGTTAACGAACAATAACAAAAGGCAAATTAAAACACTACCAAGTCGCGTTATGAGTCTCAATCTGTATGTGTCACAACTGATCATCATCAAACTGCACGTGAAAGCGTGCTGGTAATAATATCAACCAGGAATTGACCTTAAATAATTGCTACATTAACGAAATTCGAAAAATTATCTGTTTGTACGGTCCATAGATTTAAGACAATTGGCATGGAAATGTTGAATTTATTCAACAAAATACACTATCCTAGGATTTAATCATTTTTTGTGGGACTGAAAAATCGTAGGAGAAACAGAGTGAAGATAAAGTTGTGACTTCTTCAGTATTCAGGAACTCGTAAAAGAGGAACACTGAAGTCGGCCATTCCAGTTAAGTTGACTTGGTAACTTATGAATATAAACAACTAGTTCCATGATAAATTAAGAAAAAACTGAACATTATTTGTGTTTTGATCTTTGATGCCTCAAACAATAGATTCTGCTACATAACGGTGATGAAACATTTACAGCTTTGTGTGTTGGTTTTACTCCTAGATGGATCAGTGAGTTTGAACCACGGCCAGAGTGCAACTGTAGGAGAGTTGCCCTACATCCTAAGGATCAGCGTGTCTGAAGATTCTACCGGTCCAAAGAACTCGACCGTCATTGATGACGCAGCAACAGCAGCAACTGGAGTGCTCATATCACCGATTCGGATTCTGACAACTTGCGATTCTGTTGGGTTCTTCACGGGTCAGAAAGTCAACCTATACAAACTTTCTAGAGTCACAATTGTGGGTGGATCCGTTATGAGAGACGGAGCGGGCGGACAGAAAAAAATACCGACCTTCAGCAGCGCTCATCCATATTGCTATTCACTGCTGGTTTCGAAAACCGTGTTATTTAATTACGGTATTTACATGATTGGTGAGCCGTTCGACAACGAATTCGTCAGCCCTATAAAAAACATTGTGACAAGCAAACGAGATATGGAGATCACTCTTCGTAGAATGTGGGAATTGAGAACGGTCGTCAAATGCGTCACTGCAGGTTGGGGAAATCCCAGGAAGCAGTTCGAAGGCAATGGCATGCCAGACTTGTTCGAGCGATTTTCCGAGGTCCTTCAAACTACTCCAATTCGTATTGTGACGTATCCAGAATGTTACAGCTCAACTTGCATAAACTTCAACGATTGTCTGATATCCATCTTCGAATTTGGATTTGTGTGCGCGAAAGCACCACAAGGAGGTCCATGCGACGACGACTACGGCTCTCCACTGGTGTGCGGCGGTCAGCTGTACGCGCTCCACACGAACCCGCAGAAATGTGAAGATGCCGGACTACCGAGACATTTTTTGAGGATTGACCTGGCTTACGATTACGTTTTCGACACACAAAGCAAGTGTGAGGCTCGCGTAGCTGACGCAATCTTTGTGATTGCGGTGTTGATGGTCACTCTCTGGCATCAAGCGATGGTTTAGATGAATTGACGACTACAATATTATAATTTTTAAATACGAGTTTTCATCGCCCATTTATTTACCTAATCATAATTGATCCGTATCATCATTTCAGAAGAACTTAACATGTGTAGTTCAATGTCTATCCATCAACAGTGAAGATTAGATGAAGAATAGTTGTGGTTCAAGTATATACGTACACATCCTTATCCATTTTACGACGATGCAAGAACCGACAGCGTTTAAAGGCCATACAGAAGGAATTGATAAGCGAGTCTTCAAAAACAATTTTAACGAGTTTTTGCCACTTGTTCAATGTCTTTCAATCTGAAATACGGTTTACGATTTTCCGTACAAGTCAATTTGCCTGCAAAGAAGGGACCAGCTCTCCCAAGTCTTTGAGCTGAAACTCGTTGCTCCTACCTAGCCTCCTGTATTTCGAAGATCCTTCTTAACGAGTTGGCGTTTTAGTGTCTCCATTTTCTCAAGATATACGGCCTCAACCCATCTCCCATTATCTTTAATGTTGCTCGTGAGCTTCCAAATTGCCGTCCCACTTCTCTTCGATATCAATCTGCCAGATGCTCCTAATTGCCTGGCAAGAACTGAAACCGCTCCAGAAAGGTCATTGTATGTTCCGGATTTGGATTTTACTGCATGCACCTGATCAGTCCACTGTCCATCATAATATAATACGACCCAAGGACAATAACCAATTAGAGAGTAATTAGTCTCTTTTAATACAACCCATCCAAAAAAATTATGCGGAGCAGTTATTTTCTGGCTGGTGTACTCGACGCAGCTAACTCTTTTTGATATATCTACATCTTCAGTTTTTTTCATGACCAGATATCAATATAATCCGTTTCCAACAAAGTGCTGCTTCATAAGAAGGGATACATTTAAAAAATCTAGTCCATTCTAACGTCCGTTTTTGTATTTGATTTGCAACACGAAACCGACCAACCGTCAAAGTCCCCGACCGGTTCTGAAACATAATCCACGGCTCCAACACCGATAAGAGGCTTCGCAATCCTAGGTCTCGTAATTAATACGTTGAAAATCAATTCAACTGTCAGGGCCAGTTGCTCAGCTTTCTGTTTTTGCAGGAGCATAAATAATGGTTCCTGAAATTTGTGAAATTAATAATTCTCTTAAGCATTTAGGGAAAATGACAGAACGAGTTAATCGTTTTATTTGGCTGATAAATCATGGAAAAGACGATAAAAGTATTACGCATGTTTACACTGTAAAGGAATTACTGAAACTCCATGAATATCTCCTAGTAACCACTACGGTAACATACCTACTACAGTATTCTTCAATACCCAAGTGCATTCAGACAGTTTCTACTGAAAAAAGTCAGTTACTTAACTGGATGTGGTACACAATACCACAAGAACCTTTTCTGGAAACGGAAGCATATGTCTAACACAATCGTGATTTTATAAATAATTACATTAAAGTCTGCTTTTGATGATTTCGGGGACTGGCATGTTAAATGCTATGGAATTTCCAAGATGAGTTGAGTCAATTCGGAGAGAGAACATCCAAAGGCAGTTAGTAATAATTTCCTTCTCGTATGCACGTGAAAGACTGCTTCTTCAGGAACAAGGATCTCCCGTCTCACCGTCAAATCCGCCCTAATGGGTGGGACAAGAAGCAAGATCCCCCGCTGGGGCGTGAGATGATCACTCCAATCTTCGAAGGATGGGATGGGAGAGGGCAGGGAACGTCCAGAGGTCTGCCAGAGTCTTCAGATCTCTCGACTCGACGAAGATTAGAGTAGCCTTCTGGTAATTAAGAACGTGACTCTTCATGGGGAGGAAGCTCGCTACCATTACATGATAATGATATTACAATTACGGGAATCCTTCTCTTTCGAAAAACAATCGGCAGGCGGTCAGCTGTGGTAGGACAATCAGTTCCATCCTCCACGAAGATGATTCATTTTAATTTCTGAGCAATGAAGTTGGATGAATTCTTCGAAAAGTTTTCATTTTGAGAAACAAGTTTCGTAGTAAACCAAGGAACTAACCATTTAATGGCTCCAATTCAGTAGTAACCAAATTGCGATGGCTGCAATAAGTTATACGACTGCCATCAGAGGGGTGACGTTACTACACTAAAACGATTAGGAGAGAAGTTCTCTTCATCGCTCACAGTTCCACACGAGACTGAGCTTCCAGTGCTCCAGGATGAACACAGAGACGTTATATATTATCACACACTTTCTACCCGATCACAGTGGTCATCAAGTGTCAACGGTTTTTTAATACTGAGGATAAACCGGTGGGAAGTTAGCTGTACTTCCTGGGGTCCCCACGACACTGAGCACCAACATTCAGTACACTAGAAGTGAAGGAGGTTAATTTCGTCGCTCACACATTTATTTGTCATGTGTAAGTCCCTTTGAGGTGAATAACAAGCTGGGTAAAAAGTTTCGGGATTTACGATGAAATTTCACAAGTCGACATGATCGCTTCAGATAACGAAGGTGTGGAAGGAGGAAGCAAAACGAGTTGAAACCCCCCGTAAGAAATGCGAAGTAATGTAAATACGCCAGTTCCATGATGTATATTCCTGATTTCTTTCTTTGAGTGCTTCTCTTCAAGGTTTTTAATTTTCAAAGCTCTACTTTTCAGGTTTCATGGAGCGACACATAACAGTTAAAGAATAAAACACCCTGAATAGGCTGACCTAACTAACAATCATCCTTTATCAGGTTTCAGTTCTTCATCGTTAGATATCTAGTTTTTCGGTTATAAATGATCGCGAAACAACTTATTGTACTATCGATCAAGTATGCAGCGGTACGTCAGCATTAGCATCGAACGAACTTTGAATGGTGAGGAGGAGAAAGGCCGTGTTTAACATAATTACCGCCTACGCGCAAGAGATCCTATTCAAATGCCAAGGAGGGCGTACATGTGGTCCAAGTGGGCGACATCACATCCAAAAAAGACGGTGATGCGGATTTATTCAACAGGCGAGAAACGAAAGGTGAGGTTTTTTCTTGAAATTCACGTCACTCGAGGATTTGAATGAATAAACATGGTCGCACCAGTATTGGGATAAAACTACTATTGATTGATAGATGTTGACCGTGAATTTACCATGGAAGGGAAGAATTTTGGAATGGTTGGTGAATATTGATTGTAACAAAATCAGTGGAACATTGAGACGTTGAAATGTTGATGAGTATTATCCAATCTGAGTTGTCACCATTTTTTAATCCAACCAAGTTTTCCCACCTAAAATACCTCGTGCTTCAATACAGAATAGTCCCCCAGTCTTAAGGATATCAGAGCTGACTCACGTTAACCAAGTAATTGAAGAAACTGGTCCAATAAATTATATTAGATCGTTTTAGCCATGACTGCTCTAGAACAGTTTCCCTGCGTAGAACACTGGTCCAAACCCGTAGCCGTTTTTTTTTTTTTTTTTTTGGACAGTTCTAATCAACAAATTTAGCTCCCATCTAAAGTGAAAACAGGTCCATTCCAAAACAATGATTGGACCCCATTTGATGCAATGAGAAATACTATTCAGCAACTAGATTTGCCCCGTCGACTCAACTCCATCCACCCCATAAAGGTGAATAAATAAATTGTTATGGAGATTAAAGAGAACATGGAGGACGAGCAGAGCTCTGAGAGGTGCAGAGTGCTGACACTTGAATATGGTAACTCCCCCTGGTGATAAATACGTCACTCGAGGGCCTCAAGCCCTTAATATTGAACGAACACGGTGACCATCGCCATCCCTGGTTTGCATGTAGGATGTCAACCATTGTCCTGACGGTAGGAGCGACCAAGGAGAGCGCTGGACGTTTGAATGGAGCAGTTGAAATATCACTGCGTTTGCTGATGCTAAACCTCAAGATCTATCACTTTTATTCTATTTACGTCCTACGAGAGACAAAACGACTGATGTCAGAGACCCATTCGAACCCAGCTTTAAAGATCGATAATATTAGCATCGAAGGTCAAGAAGTAAATCAAGAATAAAAAATGAAAGACAATGAAATTTGGTTTCATCAGTTAAGCTGCCAGAAAATAATGTACTAACGAGTCCTTTCCATAGATTATAGTCTACCAAATATATTCAATTAAACTAGATGTGCAGGTACCTACACCTAAATAGATAAGCAAACATATTGATAGTTGTCGAAATAGGAAGCACCTACGAGTACTTGTTCAACCGGATCCACATTACTCGATTGAAGATACATGGGAGCATCCAATTAGTAACATTTCGAGTCTGACCCCGAATGAAATGTGGCATTCGAACAGAAAACCTGTGCTTCAACGATTCCACTAAATATATTATCGGTCTTTCGGGCACATAATTAACGTCGAGCACCTTAAATCGGCTCCTGTCAATACTTTAAAGTGTCGATAAATTGGGAAACAAACGGAGAATCTTTCGAAAAGGCTCTCAATTTTAATGAGCTAGAGTTCTCGAGAATTAGTTCAACTCGGGGCCGGGAAAAAAATGTTCAAAGTGAGTGGAACCGCCAGGACTAAGCTTGTGGAGTGATTAATCAGAATCGAGTTTGGAGGAAAAAATCTCACGGCGGTGATCCTTCCGTTGACTCGTATGGAAGAGCCGAAATCCACGGTAAGACTACCTACCGTAATTTTAGGTACTCTTTGTTTCGTACGAATCGGTACAACTATGGCGCCTTGACTTAGAAAATACACTTCCTCGACCTATCTCTCAAGGAGACAAAGCATCTAGATTTAATAAGCATTACGACGAAGACAATCAAATACTATCTCATCAACTACTAGTATACAAACAATGTATTGGAGTCTACAGAGTGTATGAGAGTTCTGATTTAAATTCAGAAACTGAACAGCCTGGCCTGCCACATCAGCATGGCAAAATTTATCTTTTCAAAAACTTGGATGTAATAAGTATGCTTGGGATCTCTTTTAGATTTCGGAGACTGGGCAGCATGGCCATCCACATCCAGAGGACAAGGCTATTCATCCTTTTAATGTTTATTAGTTATGTTAAAAACGCCCATGACATTATAAACATAGTTTGAGGCATCCTGTCATTACTTTAACTATGTAAGTGAGGAGCTCGACCACCTCAGACAATGGTGAGCATAATCAGACATTCTCTCAGTAAAGCCCAAAATATTATTCTGCACGGTCAAAGATGATGTCCCTGGGTTTACATCCAACAAGAATTAAATCACAATGTCTGAAGCAGGTTGATCTGCTCCAGAAGTCAGGAGATTGGAGGTGGTAAGTTATCATTCATTAGACACCGTATACCAATTATCCTCCTGCATATCCCAAAAATGGTAATTTTCAGTGCAAATCGTGGGAGTTTTGTCCCTCGGAACTGCCGAAATTCACAAAGTCTAACCAATTATACAAATGGAAGACTTTGAGTAATGCTTTCCTACCTATCTCTCGGAAATTACAGACGCTCGATTCCCAGGACCCACAGAACTCCGACAGTAGTTGGTAGCTCCATCGGTGTCATTAAACTTGAAAAATCCGAACTAATTTAACCGACCGGATTTCTGATTTAAAGCGCAATCGGCCCGGATTGAGAAGAATATTCTCACGACCCGCCCATTAGGCAATCGGCTCTTTGGGATGGTCTCCCGAAGGAGTTCGAGTGGCTCTCGAGATCCTGGGATCAATTAGACGAAGACTCGGAAGAGGTTTTTAAGACGTAATGAGACAAGTTGGAAGATGATCTGTCCCAGTGAGGAAGGTTTTGTTTGGGTTTTTTGTTTTGGATGCGGGAACGATGAAAGACTGCACTTGAATAAGCAGGTTGATTGGCTGGCTGGGCCTCTACACAGCGTACCTCATGAGAAAGGAACCTTCATCAAAGCGCTCTCTTGTCACCGGGACCTCTAGAGGTTCTTTTTCGATTGTCTTCCATACGAATCAACACGTACCTCGGCAATAGTGGGGTGAACGTCGGTTCGACTCATCCCCCAATTACGATGGTCGGGTACAACCACCCATGACTTCTCTGCTAACGAATCTTTGTTTCCAACAGTCCAAAAGACTAATTCTGTGGTGGCAGTGAAATTTATTATAAGAAGAATCGGAAAATAAGGGTAAGGAATCCAGAGGTAACTGTAATGATTGATCTGGTCTCTTCAAACTTAATATTGATAAAGTCAATATTAACCACCCGCATAAAATCGCCCAGCCTAAACCTAGGAAACTAGTAATTTTTCCCGCTAAAAAACCATTTACGATAGTAATAACAAAACAACATATTTGATACAATTTCGGACGACTTCAGGACAAAACAATATCTGCCTTAACGCGGAATCTGATGACCCAATAAACCTGTTGTTGTTTCAATTGGAGAATTGAATAGAGAACTGACAAACGATACTCACGTAAAATGCATGGCACAATGGCTTCGCACGTTTTTCACAAATTAAAAAACATACTGCTTATTTGTGTCAAATTCGTAATACCTACCTACATTTTATTCCGAACGTAATGTTTCAATTGATCTATGGCTGATCTCATTCGGTGTGGTGTTTAAATTAAGTGGGAAACAATTTTTCCCTCATCTATTTCCTTTGAGTCAATATTATATAATGTTTTCCGAATTTGTTCGATTCAAATTCTCCATAATTTGTGGAAAAGTTTTGTAAATACTCACTCAAGAGGCGATATTGAGCTGATGAGCTGTCATCTGAACTTACCTGAAATCAAAGATTGAAAAAATTAGATACGAAATGATAAAAACCAGGATAAAAGTTTGGCAAAGATGGCAAACATATTATGGTAGGTATCAGTGGCTGTTACTTGATTATTGATAAGCCATTATGAAAGAAGAGGACTCTCGCCCAATCATGGTAGACGTAATCCAAAGAGTTCAACACCATTTTGTCAATGATACATCAGCAGTGTACTGTTGGGTGCCTGTTCAATAGAGCATAAAAGGGAACGAGGTAGCTGATCGTGAGGCAAAGTTTACAGCCAGTAACATAAGATCGGCTGAACGGTCAAATTGGCACTGCCGATGGTCGGTCATGGACCATCCACCAATTATGGTCAGTCAAAAAAGGTGTGTAGCCATGTGTGGAACCGTTAACTCATTGAACCTCACTCGAGTTGAGGGCTGGACTTGTAATAAATCAGAAACACGATTGTGAGTCGCTTTTTTCCCTTTACAGGTGCGTTCAACAAGCACGACCATTGACGCCAAACAAGTATATCAAATTTCAAAAAATAAAGACAATGATTCCAACAATATAAAAAGGTTGGGTAACAAAACAGAGTATTGACATCTCTTGGCAGATCGATGGAAGCGTTGGAAAAAGCGGGGCATCCTTCGATGAGGTGGCGAGTTGTCAGTTGGCAATTACAAGTGTCGCAATTTGGTGGTGATGGTTTCAGAAAAGACTCCAGGAGAAAACCGTGGGACTAATAGTCCGGGCAACGAAGGGTTTGAGGTAGAAAAAAATAGAACCCAAACCAAAATTGGCACAGATGTAGGGGTGGGTATCCTTATTAACATACTAAAAGTCCTGGAGGGTGGGGCACGAGCTCGAGAGGAGGGGGGTCACTAAAGGTCCCATTTTGGGGGTTTTCGTAAATATCTCGAAAACGGTGCATTTCTCGATAAAGCATGTCCCATAGTGAATTAAAGCTTATAAAATTCTCTACAACTTTGTTTCTATACGTTTTATCGAAATTCCGAACCGTTACCGAGTTTTATGCATCCAAAAATGGAGGAATTTTGAAAATTCGGTTTTTCGGTCACGTTTTCTGGATAACTTTGTTGAATTTCGTCCAAACGGTTGATCTGAGAAAAAATGTCTCTTAGAAAAAGTTGTAGAGCATTAAATTTCCTTGAAGAACATGTGGTTTATTGCCAATTTATCATTTACTTACCAGAAAACGTGACCTAAAAACCGAATTTTCAAAATTCCTCCATTTTTGGATGCATAAAACTCGGTAACGGTTCGAAATTTCGATAAAACGTATGGAAACAAAGTTGTAGAGAATTTTATAAGCTTTAATTCACTATAGGACATGCTTTATCGAGAAATGCACCGTTTTCGAGATATTTACGAAAAACCCCAAAATGGGACCTTTAGTGACCCCCCCTCCCCTCGAGCTCGTGCCCCACCCTCCAGGACTTTTAGTATGTTAATAAGGATACCCACCCCTACATCTGTGCCAATTTTGGTTCGGGTTCTATTTTTTTCTACCTCAGGCCCTATTTTAGTCTTCGTTGCCCGAACTATAAGGCCTATCCGAAGTCTTGTTAGGATCACTTTTTTTCGGGAGTAGACCGTGGATCGATCCAAGAGTTTTCTTGTCCTGCTTGAGGATGACTATGGACGAACATCTTTTTTAATCTCCCAGAGCTTCTGATGATCCATTTCTCGCCATTTCAGGCGCCAATTTCTCCAAACTTCAAGCTTGATTGTTGGTAGAAATCAGAGCGAATGAATAAGTGAGATGTTACGGGTTCTTTGCAGGCTCTATTGGCTTCCCTGTCAGCTAATTTATTTCCAATGATTCCTTTGTGTCTAGGCACCCAACAGAACACGCTAGACACTTCTGTTCCCTGGAGATGTTGATGTACATGTTTGAGGATATCGGCTACAAGAGGATGGGAATTTGCATGGACTCCTCGTTTAATGGCTCGGAATGAGCTCAGAGAGTCGGAGCATATTACATAAATTGTGTTCTCTCTGATGGATTGATGAGATTCAATGCAGAGTAGATAGCAAAAATATCGGCAGAGAAGATTGAGCTAATTTTTGACGGCAAACGCAAATCGCAAAAACTGTAACGAGGAAATTGGCCCAGTCTCCGTTCAAATGTCTGCTGATCGAATGCGATCTTTGTTCATTCTTTGAATATAGTTTTTTGTAACTCAGTTGTGCATCCTTAGCAACCAAGAACCAAATTTGGTAATGAAGGCACCCACAACTCTCGGGATAGATGGAAAACGGGTGATCTAGATAAGGAAAATAATAATAATAATTAAATGTCTGTTAATTATTAACAGACATAGGTACCTACCCTATGGCTAAATTTACGTTCAACAAAACGTAAATCAAGAAAAAACATCTAGAGAAAGATATGTTTTGTGAACTACACCAAACGCTATCTGTATTCAACACTGTAAAGATTTCGATCTCCAGATAATCAGCAAGTGAGGCCCTTATCAGTCAATGCAATTAGAGTAAATTGGTTAGAGGAAAATTCCGAAAGGATGATCAATAAGGACAAAGAGGGAAACCATACGAAGCAATCAATGCCTAACAACCCATAAACAATGAACGGCGAGATAAGGTGGAGGTTCATGAACACGAAAGAAAAAAACTCTCATTTCTAATTAAGGAAGAACCAGGAGAAGAAACTCCTATTTCTAATTAAAAGACCGCTAAACAAAGGAAAAAGTTCCACAGCTTTTGCGAGTGATTGGCACATTAGCGGGAGACCAGGAGATTGTGAAGATAAAGGATGCTGGATACTCATTAGAGCCTAAGGACCAGCCTGTGAGAACTGCATCTATCTCTTTGGTCGCATCTCGGTAGGAATTCGTTCTTTGGGAACATTTGAGAAGAACCGAAGAAGTTGGAAGGATTTTGAATCTTTAAACAGCCGATCGACTTGTCCGACGGTCATCAAAGTGCCGAAGTTTGATCGGAGCGATTTCATGTGATTTTTACGACCGAGACCCCAATTTTTGAGTGGACTGGCAGGGAAATGTTTTGTAGACTTTTTAAAACAAAAATTTAATTTCAACATACCGGTGGATCCAATCTGATCGATTCCGATTCGAAGAACCATTCACATAAAATACAGCAGTAAAACGAGGGTGTTTGAAAAGAAGATCTTCAGTTTGAATAATCAATAAGATTGTAAAATCAGCTTTAAATTATATATTGACGAAGGATGTGGGCTTGAATAAAATTCTCGACTAAGTAGGGGAATGTCGTAGAGGTGTGATATTATCAGTGGAGGTTCCTGAAGGTTTTCCCGTAAGTACATATAAGGATAACAGTTGATTTTAGATTGGGAGTACCTAGATTATCAATATGAGAATAAGAAACAGGTTCAGGGAATCCAAGGCCTGAATAAGTTCGCCAATGTCTTGAATCTGGATTGCGGTCCCGTTTGAGAAGAACCAATAAAAATATCTAGGCAGGATTGAGGATTTTGTAATTTTTATTTGACATCTTATGTAGAATTTTAGGCTACATCGTTCCAGAGAGAAGAAGAAAGGACATGTGAAGACGTAAATTCTAGGCGCAGAAGATCCCTCCCCCAGCAATGATGTACGACGTTCTCAACCAAATACCTTCTGGTAAGGCACTCCACATACATGTACCTTTCTATTTGCAGCACTCAAGTAGGTACAAAGCAAAGATAGATGGAGGTCATCGCAACAACGTCAGCCTTCATTAAGTTGTTTCGGGGATAGCGTTGGAACACAAAGTCAGATGCTGAGTCACCAATGTCTGAACACAATAGAAACCTTCTCGGGTTTACCTTATTTTCTCCAGAATTCTGATAATCTCAGATTTCGTTAATACTGTTGGTTGGAATCTTGTCAACCGATGTAACAACATCTACAATGTAAAATGTGTGTCCTCAGTGGATAATCACGCGAGAAGAATAGTATGTCTGAGGAGTATTGAATCCTATTTCCACGATTCTTTCCCTCAAACATGAACCGCCAGAGGAAATTGTAGTTTCTTCCAGGTCAACGACCCGACTGAGGTGATCCTTCAAAACGAAGGATGTTGTTATATGTAATCTTAAGAAGACGCAACGATGTGACAGCTGAGTCAGTTTGGTAGGAAATAGCCAATAGGGACCAACGACCTCCTTCCTGCCACAATAATGAACTCCCCTCGGTCTCCTTACTAACTGCAACTCTGTGTCACTTCGAATAAGTTTGCGACCTTCACACTTCCTTAACATCAGCTAGTGTTAATATTCTACTATAGGAGTCAATTCGCTAATCACTATCTACATAAGAGTTGCACTTTGTAAACATGTAAATTACGAGTCGCTAACTTCTCTGAGCCATTAGGATTATCATATAACATTGTAAGAAGTGACAAAGCAGGTTTTACACCTAGACATTATATTAATTTGAACAACAGGAACACAAAGAATGGATTTTGGGATAACATAGATGAACAAATCAACAATAACAGCGTACATTGCTCCTCCTTCCCATTGAGTCTGTTGCCAAAAAGCCTTCCTGTAAAGGTTGAGTGTGTTTCAGGCCTTAGCGAGCCTGTAAGGCGGTCTTTACCTAGATGCAACTGGAACACGGACAACTGTTTTCACTTTGGTTTATTGTGTACAATAGTGGACCTTTGGAATTGAGGAAGAAATAAAACTGTAACCCCCCCGGTTTTGAGGCATTTCGAATTCAAAAATCGAATAAAAGTTTTTCCGTCCGTCCGTTCCAATTTTGATGAAATTTGGTATATCGACTTTATTTATTTGGGGTCTAGTTGAGCCCAAAAGCTTATGGTTACTGACAGTCACTTTTAAATGTGTAAAAACCCCTCGTTTCGATAAACATGAATTGGTTTCAATAGGGTGTGCGCATTGGTCGGAAAAACTGTTTATTGTTATTTTTAATCTAAACTAGACCTCATTCTGAGAATTTCAACACCAACCGCGACCTTCTAGCGTGAATAGATCGTTTTTCTATGATTTTTCAAAGTTTCCTATGTTCATGACGTCACAGTGGGCTGGGGGGGTCCCACCCAGGCGGGAGGGGCGCGTGACGTCATAAGAATTCGAAACTTTTAAAAATCATAGAAAAAGATCTATTCATCCAAGAAGAGAATTCCAGTCCAAATTTTCAGAATGAGGTCTACTTTCGATTAAAAATCTAAAAACAAAAACAATCAGACGCACACCCCATTAATTAAAAATTTTGATGATTTTTATACCCAGAGTTTTATAGGACCATCCTTTCGCTTAATTAGGATAATTATTACCTAATTAATGAATTTTCTGTGACGTTTTTTCATCAAATTAAGAGTGTCAAATTAAGTGTTAAATTTCAAGAAACCGATTGACTAACTCTGGTTCTTAGAAGGTGATTGGGAGAAATTCACAGAAAAATAATAATCCACTTTGTAATAATTTGCACCGTTTTATAACACATGGTTCTGTTCTCTCTGGATGTATTTTTGGATAGAGCCCTTTTCTGCGTTGTAGGTTGTAAACTTATAAACCCTCCTGTAGAATTTTGGCAAGAGCATGTCAGTCAGGAATCTCTTTCTGCGTTTTCATCTTCAACTAGGCTTCCTCAAGCTCGAAATCCCGAATCTGATCTACAAAGTTCAGAATTTATTCGGTTGAAGGTCTTAGAACTTACTTTAGAAGTTTTTCAGTTGGTCTTACTAAGGTTTCAGGTAGCCTCGCTCGTAAATCCTGGAGCAGAAGGCAAATTGTAACAAATTGACTAAGCTGGTTTGACATCGAGACTGATCAACAGTCACATAAGAAAGAATTTGTTGGGGTATCAAAGGTAATCAAATTAAAAATAAAAGCTCAACTACACTCATATACGAGTACTATATATATTATATGAGGCTCAACTTTTCAAAATAGAGCCTTTTGGAGCTTACTAGCTAGTACATCATGACAGATTTAAAATGACACTGAGGGTTTCGCCAAAAATTAGAGATTTTTGAGTTCGTGATATTTAAGTTCATAAACCACGAGAAACAGTTGTACCACAACCTCCCGCTTAGACGATTTTTCGACGACACGATCAATCTGAATTTGGTCAGAGGAAAGGGGAAAGTTTGGGAACTTTAAAATTCAAGACTGGATTTGTGACTTCATAGGTTGTGCCCATAATACTTCCTAAGAGATTCTAGGGAGTCGTTGAGATTCCTTTTATTCTGTTGCTCTATCTTCAACGCACGTTCGAAGGGAACGTGTCATTTCCAAAGGAACAAAATATTTCAAATTATCCGCCAGCTGTATCGTCCGCAAGAAGATATTTATTTCATGTCTTGCTCCACCAACCGCCTCATTTGTTGCGGTGAGCTATGGAAGTGGTTTTAATGTGGTAGCTTTCAAATTGCTTATTTCCAATTCGTCTCGCATTTCATTCGACAGGACCGAAATCGTATTCCTTAAGAACTCCTCCCGAAGACTAATGAGGTTTTAAACGATACCGCGTGAATAATTTCTCAAAAAAAGGCATTTTGTAGAATGAGACATCAATGGATAAATCATCGAAGATAAAAAGTTACATTGTTAGGCAATTAAAAATCAATTGCGCCCAAAGAGTTATCTACTTGTTAGTTATGGATAAATATTTATTGATGGCCCATCTATCAGTATAATAATTATATAGAGCTAATTATTAGCTCTACTATGAACAAGGAATGGTTCAATATAAGTGAGTCTTTTCTTTTATGGTAAATTCCTAGTCCAGACAGTGTTCTTGATCTGATCCCGAATTGGTGTATTTTTAGAGTGTAACGATGGGTAATTTCAACATCAAATATCAGTGGAATCCATGGGTATCCCGGCCCTCCATTAATCTTGTTTCCAGATTGTTGGGAGTTCTGTGCAACAAACCTGGAGATGGTTTCAGCATAAACGTGAATCGATTGGAGGCACGTGAAATTGGAAATGGGTAAAGTTTGAGATAAAGGCATGAAAGTCCTTCTTCATGGATGACTAAAAAAACTCAATTAAGTCAGGTAGGTTTTAATTTGAGAGAATGATTAACTTCAGTTTAGGTATGGATTCACAACATGGTTTCTTTGCAGGTATTGTACTCATTGAAGTCGTTACATGTGTGAATTCTACTCTAACATTTCTCCAGCTTAGAATAACTAATTGAATGGACGACGGAGCCAGCCACACGACATTGAATTCTACAGGGTACATTTACCAGGATAGTGAACAGATGTTGAATTTCATAAAGCAGAGAATAGTAGTACACTAGTTGGTACTTGAGTGATCAACGCTCAAGAGTTCCAACCTCGTATCAAGCATGTGACAGAATACCAGGGTACATATAACGGTTCAGGTAGCACCTAACACAATGCGCTCGTCGCTCCACGCTTTTCTCTATTGAATCTATTTAACATGACCGTGCATAATGGCTGACTACAAGGCCAGATACCTCGTTGCTCGTTCGTGTTCCAATTACGTTTTTTTTTCCTCCACCATCCCATGTTTGTTTTTATCGCCCATTCTCTGGGCGACGCCCGCGCAAGCACAATGAATGTGAGAACGTCAACCCCCGCATAAGAAACCTCCACACCATGGCCCTCCAAGAAAAGCTGAGGGGCCTGGAAATTTTTGCTCGTAGACTTCATTTTCTTATGAGCTTCATCTAAAAAACGAATTTGACCTTATCTATGCTTATGATTTACTTCCACCGAACCAAATTGTTCATTTTCGATGAGTCCAGATATTTTAGACACAACGTACATTCAAATTCTCTCGGGTCGTATACTTGGAGAATCGACAAATGTAGACCAGAGCTCAGAAAAATCAAGAACTATCCATAATAGTATTGTAATATTGCATCTTCAACAAAATTCTTGGAGAATTGGCGAATGCAGATCCTAACTCAAGAAACGCAAGAACTGCCATTACGATACTTCAATTACACAGAGCAGATCTTGAGTTACCGGTGATTGTATCTGCTTTCAAACTTTTCTGCCCAATATTTTGGGAATTAACAAATGCAGATCCCACGCCCAAAAACTTGTAAATAAAATGTGCGAGTACTTCAATTACATCGTGTGGTTCTAGAGCTGAATTGAAGCTGCAACTTATCAAGTAGAGGCAGTCAAATTGATGCAACCATCATACTCAAGTATCAAACTGCATCGCCGCTCGCAAATACCAAACTGAGTAAGGTAGGTATCAAACTGAGCAACGAACTTCCTCCACTCAGTCGGGTAGCTGATTTATCGCTACAACACTTGTCGCTTTACGCACTTTCATGTCCATTAGCCCTCAAGATAGCAGGACATCGCATTGACGGTTTGACAAGAAACTGGTTCCCTTATAAGAAGCACCTCATATCTCGCGATGCCCCCGAAGACTTAGCGACTATCACCTCTTAGATAAATAATGCAGAAAAGGCGCTTCTAATTAGAGATGGACAAAAGCCAGTGGGAAAACGGCCGACGGATAATGAGAACAGAGCTGATCGTTTTCGGAATTCCGAACCGATGGTATTTTGATTGGAAACCAGTCCAGTTTTTCACCACCTCCGGGCCTGAAGGGGGAGATGAGAAAAAAATAGAAGTAACTTCGAAGGGCAAGTTAGAAAACCTTCGGAGGAATCTTCAGTATTTGGCAGCAATTTTAACGAAGAGTGGCTTGTTGAAGACGGCGCAAGAACGGTTCATCAAAGACCATCAGTGCGGGATCATTTTTCACACCAATTAGGTACCTACTGGTTCGCACGGACTTTCAGACTTGAGCAAATAACCAACAACCCCAACAATAATTCAGAGCAAATTATTACGAGACTTGAAGAATCATTCTTTCAGCTAGTTGAGGGATTTCCTGAGTAGAAAACAAACCGTATTGCTATGTTGAGGCAATCAATCCATTAGGTCGACCACAGAAACGAGAAACGCTGCAAATAATTAAACAATCGTTAATTAATTTACTGTATAGATCAGCAGCCTGCATATATAGATAGAGTCTTCATTACGAAATTTGACCCTTGTTTGCTAAGAACGCACAACTGAGTACAAAACACGAAACTCTATTTAAAAGAAATTTTAAATGCTTGCATAAGAGTCTGCAACACATTGGGACATTTTCATGTCAACCACTACACAACAAGGTAGTGAAGTAAGGTTGTTAGTTCATGTACCCAAGCATCAAAATGAGAAAACAGTTGATTGTTCTCTACGCAACACAGTGAGTCTATTTTATTTATTTATTGGTCGCGTGAGCAAGACTTGCTTAGCTTTCGTGACGATTTTTCAGTTTATATGCCAAAGCAAAGACATGAAAATTTCAAAAAAAGAACAATGATCTCATTTCCACATTTTCTGTCAGTGGACAGTGTGTTGCGATTCACACTCGTGTTTCTGATTTATTGTAATTCCAACTCAGATTGTGAGTCCTCACAGGGAGTGAACAGTTTGGTCTACAAAGCTCTGGTCTCATTCGATTCCAAAAATCCAGAAATTGAGACACTGTCCATACATAAGACACCCAATAATACATAATAAGGAGAAGATGAAATCAAACCTCGGATTAATAACCCTTATCCCTAAAAATGTCCCTTCTAAATGTACATACCGAAGGAATGGAAGTTCATGGAAATTTTCCTTTTACAATCTGGGCTACCTGCGGATGGCAGAGAACTACGGGATTTCCTTAATGTAGACTCCTACATTGTAATGTCTTTTGGGTGTAATAGAAAATTATCAGTTCGCAGTTGTGTTGCAATTTACCCAGTTGCGAACCATAGATTACTGGCGTCTCAGTAATCTTTTTTTGGGTCTAATGTAAAACCAAAGAGGGGGATTTATGCAATACGTTTCTAGTCAACAACAGACAGAATGTATTGTAATTCAGAATGTATGTATTGTAATACTTCAAACGTATGAAATCCAGGACTTGCATCTATGGTTGCTCTGATCCAAGATACAAGAATCCCAGAATCAAAAGCTTGCCATTGCTGGATACAGTATTCTATACGTTAAAATAATACCCTTAGCTAGTCTGTTCCAAGTGCTAGACAAGCAGAGGAGTTCAATTTCTTTAATTAAACGATGAGAGCACGACCTCAAGACCAGCAGGGGACCGAGAGTCATCGTGATAGCGACCGAAACTGACGACATTTCACGGGAGCTCCGCCTCCTGGGATCCCAAGAGCGTGCCACTGTTATGGAAATGCCCGGCAGGAGACAATTAAATAAGTCTGGGGACGTCTTCCCAGACCACGAGACAGAAGACACTCAGTAAACAAAGACGATGGGACCCGTGAGCCCCCTTTCCAAGAAATGTGACTGTCAACACCATTAGTAAACGCTTTGAGAGGAACCACCTTCGTATCCGATGACAATGGATTTAATTTGAAACTTTCTTGAACTCATAATTTCATAAATATTATTCAAGTACAAAGAAGAAACCTTCGTATGTTCGTTTAGTCCAGTCACGATGCCATGATGTGACAGCAACACGGCAGTCATTCAACCAAATTGGACAAAAAGGAAACAAAAAGACAAGCGTAGATTTGGTGAATAGCCTATTGTAATGACTTCTTGTTGAGAAAATGTCCTCTCGTAACCATGATTCCAGTACGATATACTGTTTTCCTGATGAGAATGGTCAGGAATTCAACTCTAGAATGATTCCTTTGATGATTCACCAAGAGTTGTAAAATCCGTTAGAATCTCAAACTCAGTGTTAATCCAATTGTATCAACTAGGGCGAATGAAGCGATCACAAACACTGGGCAATATGCCATCATCGATGTGTATAAATAATATGGTTTACCCAAACGACATCCATTACACGTTTCTTAAGTGCTGGAATCATCTCCCTATCTGCAATATGTTAATATTATCATGTATCAGTTTAGATATCAGACTGGTAAGGCAACATGAAGCGTGAGACAACAAACTTGCAATCAAAAACTACACCACAAAGGAGAGCTCGCTACTCTCGCAGTCCATAACTTGATGGTAAGAACGCACTCACAAACCTAGCTAGCTTTTTGACGCTCCTTTCCGACCTATTCTTATCCTTATGGAGCTTTGCAATCCTTTTGTACGACTGCCCGAAGGCTTGCAAGTGACCTGCCGCGGTTGAAGGGCACGACCGAAGGATCGAGGCCAATCGTGACTCTCGCTCTTCTTTCACTGCTCTAGCGGTTCTAGCGGAGCTCCCACAACTCTGTTTGTTTTTGTGTTCGCGCCTCGATTGCGTTTTCCCCGACCACCAACCGAATAGCTAAACTTGACATATCAAATAAATTAAACAGTACAACCCAAATAGTACATATATGTTTTGGACATTTTAGACATAGGTGGAGAAAAACAGACCACATTATTCTCAAAGAAGCAACCCAAGCTTGTCCCATTATTGGCACAATCGTCTTAAGCATCTGTGGAGGGACACATTACTCCTGGGTTGTAATGCCAAGGAAGAAGAAATAGAAGAAAAGCATCCAGATTCAGATCCTTTTATACAGACCAGAGAGTAATGCAGATGAACTGAAGTGCAAAAGCTGAGCTATCAATTCTTGAGGTCGATTTTTCTTTACCCCAAAATGAGAATCGGCTCCAGAGATAGGGGGTAATTCTTGGAAAACGTGGGTTCAACCTTGGAAGGAATCGGGGTTTGAGCTAATGAGAACGAAGCGGCTAACGAACGCAACATTTTGGGCATCCAAAGTTGAAAATTCCACCTAATGATCGAGAAATGCCCAAGGGGAGAGATAAGATCCGTAATTGGTTCCCCGTTGACTTCACCTTTTTACTTCACGACCAGCTTTCGAATTTTGGCTTGACAAACGTCCCCCTAATCCACAGAGAGAAAAAACGGATCATCTATGAGCATAATTGCAGCTCTAATCAGAACTGAGTTTGAAACGAGACTAATGAAACGTGATGAGTGATAGTTTCTTCTTAGAAGTTTTTTCAAAGGCAGGTCTTCCTCTATAACGAGTCTTTTTAGGCTGAGCTACCGCCGTTTCATGACTCACTAACTGTTTTGCCTTCGTCTCGGCATGATTGAAGTGAACACAAAGGTGTTATTCGTAAGAGTAACTTTTATTCAAAAAGAACAAACACACGTTGCCGTGTTAGCAACGCAACTCCATATTGTTAATAATAACATTGTAGGTATGGTAAACATACCATACCAGTACACTAACCTCCCAATGTTTTCAACTGTACGGTGTAGAGTGATGCTCAAGAGCAAGAATTTTTTAATCTTTGAAAACTTCCAAGTTCACCAAGATAGCGTACACTGTGTTGCCTTACATTAATAAGCTTCTTGATGATGTGATAATAACTTCACTAAAATCAAAATTTCCATTCGCATCGAACATTCTTATTTACACGTTCTGTGCCAAATTTAAGTTACGTTATGAAACTCATCAGCACCCATGCAACTCAAGCAAATTTCCTTCACCATTCGTACTCCACGAAGATTTGGTATTCAAGACCTCCATACCTCGAAAACTTTCCGTTTTCAAACTATTCAAGGGTAAATTTGTTGGAATAAATCAATTACTTCGATATTTTCTATAGTCTGTTACGATTTAATTATGTCCTGACCTGACTGGTGAGTGCAGGACTCGTCGCAGGACTTCAGGCTCCTTCTAGGGAGGCTGAGGGCATCCGGGCCCATTGTTACCGACCATGATAGTTGTCTTGGGGGTGCTTTTTTTGTCAGGCGAAGGAAGGAAAATTAGTTTTAAGGAGAATCATCCCCAGCCTGCAAGCTCTCGCCACACACGTGAACTTGACGGTTGTTTAACATTCCTGACGGAAACTCCTTCGGAGGTCCCTCCAGAGTTGTTTGCCACAATATTTTTACTTTCACGCGGTTCGTTGACGCTACCTTTCTGGTCGTAAAAGTTAACAGTTAAGTCCCTGTACACTCCACTGTTCAAAGTTGTCCCCGGCAAATCCATCGAATTAAATATTCTGAATCTTCTGAATGAATACTCTTTTTAAATAGCTAAGTACTACAGGTTTGTACCCATCTTCATAAAACTTTACGTCGTCCCAGATAGAAATACAAGAAAGGACAAAATCAAGATTTTGCAGAGTATTTTTACACCAGTTATCCAAACAGTAGAAAAAGTATCTTGTTTACATTTAAGAGGAAGAAAAAGTCATCCAGAATCTAACTGAATATTCATGCTAGCAATATAGGGTTCCTGTTAGTATGACACCAAATGATAACGGATTTCGTTGAAATTTTGTTAAGAGACGAGTGAAATCTCCAAGAATAATTTTCTCATTACATATTGATTTCGCTCAAACTTGGAGATAAGTAGGTATAGTCACAGGGCATGACATGAACGTGACAGCCTTAACGAAGCTCAAAACTTCCATCAATTTTATCCGACTCAGGCGACATTATTGATGCTCCCATTTCATTGCTACGTAATGTAGCCAGTGCGCATGCTCAAACGTATTTACCTCGAAATTTCAGTTTTCAATCCAAACTTTGCATACTGTGGAGCTATTGATGGTGTCTTAACAACTTGTTATGGATAGAGAGTGCTATGAGCCTCATCCCATACCTATTTTTTGTTGTTCCTCTTATTCCACGTGATACTTTTATATTCCAAGGTTTATATTCAAAAAAGATCCCTAAGGTGGTTAAAAAACCCCTACAAAGTTGATCTCGAAATTAAAATTTTTTAAATGCAAACTTTCTCAAACTTTTAGAGTAACCGGGGAGCTATTGATGGTCCCATACCATCCTGTTATTGATAGAGGTACTGAGCGAATGTCTTACTTCTTCGTGTTCCTCTTATTTAATGTGATACCTGTATACTCAAAGATTTCAATCATTCAAAAAAGTATTTGTAGTGGTTTAATTCCACCTACAAAATTAGGAAAGGCTTAGACGGTTAATTTCTCTTGACTATCCAAAACCTCGAATAATCAGTACAAATGATGGGTGCAGCTCGCATTAATCACGGATTGAGTTCTTGAGAAGGTTGAGCCTTCCCCGTGCAAGATTTTAATGGTTTCAGGCCCTTTCCGAGACAACCCTCGGTAGTTTTTCGGCAGGCTACAAAAGATGGAGGGGATTTTTTTCTTCTCCTAGGAGGCACAACGCCCGTTGACCATATGCTCCGTAGGAGGTAAGCGGAGACGATTGAGTTTGGGGCCGATGCTGGTGTTGAAGTAGCCTAATCAAAGACCCGAAGGCCCTCCACATCACTTCAAAATCATAAGAGGTCAAGATCGCCCAATAGGAATATCCTTTCAAACGAAACTATAAGACGAAAACATCAGAAATCAATAAAGGCGGTAATCTCTCATATCATCTGGTTAGTGATGCTTTAATATCAACCAGTAACCAATGACAAGACTGGAAGAGCTAGAAGAAAGAATAATCACGAGATTAGTGTAAGTGAACTGATGTAAAGGATAGGTATAGAAATATGAGGAAAACCCTGAGTCTGAGCAAAGTTACTTGAGACAGCCAAGGATGAGCGTTGGTGTAAGAAGTAGAAGAGAGATTCACTACTTTGTTTCGGAATCTTTTCTCAATAATAATTAGTACAGGACCCCTGCTGTAAGGCATAATACATTATAATCCTTACGTTGCATCACAACAATAAAATGCAATATGAGGAAACATTGGACCACGAAGAGAAGGCAAACATGAACCGAAAAGCGTTCGCAACGAATATTGCATCCAGGATCTGAAAGATTATTGCCAAGTGAGACAGTTCCCTTGACGGACCACGTTTCTGCTGAAGCCCTAATTGGTGGACCTTGTGAATGCTTGACGAGTAATTGGCAGCAATTGGAAGCCATACCTGGAACTCAGCCGTCTCTGGGGACCATCTGTACTCAGTTCAGTTTAGTAACATGTCGTTGAGTTTCGGTTCCTTTTCAAAGACCAGCTTACAGCCGAAGACGTCACGAATATATTACGTCAGCAAAGGTCCCAAAAAAGCTAAAACTCTCTTCGAATAAGGTTAGCAGAATGTACTCACTTTTTGTCACTATCGAGGAAAGCGTCCAGCTCGACGGACATTTTGCAACAAAGTGCCTTCCTGTTGTGGGTTGAGGAGCAGTTAGTGTTGACCATGTGACCGTCTGCGAAAAATTAAAAACATCATGAATTAGGTAATGCATTTCCAAAGTGCTATTTTTACTGTAGATACTAATACATTAATGGAAGAGATTTTTTAAAATTCATGCACAAGAACATAATAGAAACAAGCAAAAATCACTGATGCAGCAGCCAACTAGTTTTTGGAAATTTGACAACATTCTTAATAGAAACATGCAATATCACGGGGACACATCAGAGTGCTACTTCCACTTCGTAATTACTTTCTCGGATGAGTTTAATCACGTTCCTCATTCCCACACAATTCCGACGGCGGCTCGAGACCATTTAAACGTCACGTCTTAAATTACTTCCCAACGCTTTCGAGCCAAAAACGACCGCCATCAGGTCGACGGCAGGATGAAGGCTCGGAAGGCAGCCCGCAAGAAATGGATTATGGATGGTGAACGGCCCCGTGAACTGTTGCAAAATGAGAGCTGCCCCTTAAAACCTGATCGTTTTCCCGAGAGAAGCAGTTGGCTATTAAAGGAGACGATCAAAAGCTATAAACAATGAACTCAATTTGGTTGCTTTCAAGCTGAGCAAGACGTCCCGCGACTCGTCGACGTCTCTATGAAAGACCTGAAAATAGGAATTCCAATCCACAGCATCTGCTGGATATTGCGGTTATCCGGTGGTAGTTCTCAAACAAACAACTGTAGGATCCAGAAAAAACCTCTCCTTCATTTCTACCATACTTACAAGCAGGAAAATTTTGTTCATTATCAAGTTGCAAACGTCAACCCGTTTGTAAATTGAGCAATACTATATTATTTAACAACATTCAAAGATTACAATCAGCTTGTCTTGCTTGCGCTACCAATTTACATACGTACTTGAAGAATGCATCAAGTTGTTTATCGACAGCAATCTGCAAAACCATGTATATGCCATTTTCGAAAAATTTACAAAAATGTGACCTCTAGTTACCTGACAATTTTAACTTCCTTTTTTCTAGGATTTCCATTAGGATTTATTAGAGTTAAGGGAACAAACAGTGTATTAAGGGGGACCATCATTGATTTAACTTCCGAAAAACTGGGGGTTTAATGGAGATTTGGTCATTTCTACTGTATGTTGCCAAGCACCCCCACGAATTTTCAAAGCCAGCCCATACATACCATACACGCCGTATTGAACTGCTTGCATTACCCTCATGCAGGCTTAATGTAGCCCGAAATTCGATAGGGTGGTGGTGCTGCAAATTTTATAATGTTCTCCCTATGAGGGCTAGGGAAGTAAGCACAAATTTCATACCCTTTAAAAGAATGTGCAAATCTATCCTCGTATCTATGGCACCATTCGACTTTGATGAATATTTTTGTAAAATTAGTACCTTCTAAAAACTCGACTCGACGTGATATTATGTATTTATTTGTAATTTTAGTATTAGCTATACGAGTGATATTCTTTTTGAACCCGAGGAATATTGTTTAAAAAGTACTCGTGCTCGTTCATGATTTAACTTAGGTGGAACTCTGTGATGCAACTCTGTGATTAACTTGTTAAGTAAATACTCTGTGATATTGGTGAATAGTCCCCTTTTAATTCTTCTTCTAGTCATTCTTGTGTTGTTGTTTTAGTCCAGGTCTGTTTTGTATTGTATGTATGTTACCTATATGTAAATGTATCTCCAGGCTAGGCCATTGCGACGTACGGGCTTAGGCTACAGCCGTTTTATTCATCTTGGCAGGGTTTAACTTCACCAGTAGTTAAATTAGTTTCACTTCAGAGTACTTCACCTTAATATTATTACTGACTTCATTGTAATTTATTATTTCAATTTATTTAGGTACTAATTTTGCTTCGTCTCACCAAAGTTGTATATTTAAGATTTTTTTATTATTATGACAATTGTCAATGCACACTGTGTACAACGACAAATAAATCTATCTATCTATCCATTTGAACATGAACGGTTTTGCAGGTTCACTATCGTTATGTACGTATACGATTCAGTGTGTTTAATCCAGCTAGATTAGATGCAACAGTGAGGCAAAAGTTTGTGAATACATTTTAGAATAGAAGCGTCACTCGTGAACTAACTTGTAAGCTAACAGAATAACTTCAATGGAAATTTACCCGTGAGTAGCATTATTTCCATTATTTCACTATGAGTTTGATGCTTCGACTACTGATACCCATACCGAATTTTACCAGAAACAGGGAAAGTGTTAAAATACCCTAGCTGATGGGGCCGCGAAGTGAATATCAGCGCTCAGGGAGAGCAGGAGAAATTGCCTACATCACAGCTAATCCGACTTGTTAATCCCACTCATAGTTTTGCAGAGGATGTGTAGATACAAATTTCAACGTTCAGAGATGAATCCAATAAACTTTCGCTCAGCTGATTTTGACTTTCTTTAGATCCCTTCCCTGTAAGTATATCAACTTTTAGGGCACTGAGGAAAAAATACAGGAAGACTTGTTCAAGATTGATTCCTTTCGAAAATTTCGTGAATCAAATCAGCAGGTACATAAGGAAGAGTTTTACTGCATGCACCATTGAGCGGATGTTTTTGCTCGTCCAATGCCCCTGATTTTAATCACTTAGAGCCCTTTAAAACTCTCATGAGAAGACGGAATGAGTGAAGGAAGGAGTAAATTTCACGGTTCGTGGTCATCATCCACCTGAGGATGCAAATCGTCCTCGAAGGAAGTCATCGGCGAAGTGGAACAATGGTTTCCCACGGGGTCCTCTAATCGTATCAAGAATATGACGTCACTCCAAGAGCACCTGTCGCTCATGCAGCCACGCTCTCCTCCTTAGGAGGCACATGAGGCCTTTTGTATTGTCCAAGCTCTGATAGGGAGGTTTTGCTGGATGGATGGGTATACCTGGATCTTTTCTGAAGCTACCGGCACCTGCTCCATACATCTCCATATGGTCGTGCGCTCGGCGACTGTCTGTTGCATCTGTCTGTCCAGGCCATCATCCTCGTCCGAATCTCGGCCGTCTACCGACCACTCTTCTGTTAGTCACAGAATGACAGCTACTATTCTCTTTATTGATAAAGGATGCCTATTGGTGCAAGATAATTCAGACCATCCGAAGTAGAGTAACCAAACGTCTCTAGTATTCTTTGCACATTGATCCGTAGGCCGTTTTCCATAACATTTTGGAGGAAGCCAAAAATAAATGCACAGTGAAACGTCCATACGTTCCGGAGGTTAAAACCAATTTCAAAATGTTTACTTAGAAAGAAAAAGAAATGTTTACTTACAAGGTAGATTTTAAAAATAACAAACTAAATGTATCACCTTTATTTTCTACGAAAATTCCACGCTTGGATGACGGGATGTGGACTGGTGAGAGTATGGGAACCAAAACTGAAATCATCCCAGTATATAATTGAGCTTGTTATTTATTTCAGTAAAGAACGCGGCATGATGCCCGCACTTCGACGGGTTTTAATGAAACTGTCCGTTCTTGTCATTGATAAACTGGCCCTGTGCCGTTTAATTACCTCTCAGAGGTTGTGTTTTGACTGCTAGGAGAATCTCAGCTCCGCGGGACACCTCGGACCTACCTGCACCTATTATATCATCCTATGGATTCCTCTCTTGTGGTTCGTGGTTGAGAGGACCGGAAAATCTTCAAGATCTTCTAACCGCTGTCCTTTCGAACTATTGAGAATCCGTTACCGGTTTCTCACGGGGTTTTTAATAGTTAATTGCACGGAACTAACGAACAGAAGCATTCCTAATCTTGAATGTTCAGCATCGTGTTGCTATATCCCAGTTTTGATTAACAGACCGATCAAATGTTATAGTTGAGAATACATCGTACCTCAACTGGACACTTCTCAAGCAATTTTCATACATCTGGCCCAAAATATTTTGAACACTGAGCCTGAAGACTGAAAACGTTTTTGGACCGTCTCCTCTCCACTACCAACTACTACGCATTATTATTTAAAATTTGCATTTTATTTCTTTACTTATGTTATGAAGAACCATCAGCAGAAGAACGTCCCAATCCTTGAAAAACTATGTCCCTAATGGGATCTTATTCGTCCAAAACTCAGTTCACCGTGAGCCGAGCCGGAGGTCAACTAGCGGACTGTGATTGATTGGGCACAATTAGTCAGCCTCTTGTTCCAACCAATTACATCAATCAGGCGCTGCAAGTGATTCGGAAATGATGGACGAGATGGACGTAGATCTTCAAGAAATATTGAACCGATTTTTTCGAGTACAAACAACACGACAAATAACAAGAGCAGGAGAGATCTTCTTACTTAGATTAATGGCTGTTGGAAACAAAAAGGCACAGAAAGTGTGGATCAATTAGGAGGGGTAAAGTTGAGAGATTCGACTTTTAAGATTAAGAAGCCCGATCGTCTGGGGCTTCTTCTACGTTGGACTGCTACCCCGTTGGTGTAATTTTGTTGAAAATTAGTTATTTAATGGAGGTGTTTGCATTGAAGCTATTCCGAATTACGTTGTCTTTTCTGGTGGACAAGATAAATAAAGAAGATACATATTAATTTATATATAAACATTAATTATTTATAACCTAAGATGAATAAATATCAATTATCTATAACCTAAGATGAATAAATATTAATTATTTATAACATAAGAAAGATAAATATTAATTATTTATAACCTAAGATATATAAATATTAATTATTTATAATAAGGTTTTTATAATAAAAAGAAAATAAACTAAGTATTAGTTAAACCCATTAAGTGGTGAACTCCGGCTGACGGTGAATTACCAAAGCCCATCATATTGTTAATTTGTAAAGATGGTGTTATTGTTGTAAATAAAAATATGTTTTCATTCATTCATTCCTTTGGGCAATAATTTGCAGCGTTTTTAGCAAGCTTTTAAAGCGGGATACAAACCGTTTCGGAAGGAATTCAACTCGTGAAGTAACAGGCCTTATCCCAAAGATTCAAAATCCGTGAAAAAAAAGTAAAGGAGTTAAATTCCTCGATCAAGTATCTACACTGCATGCAGATACATCTGTACATGGATATGTCTCATGATGGCAATTTAAATGATGAGCTCACTCAGCTGATCAGTGACCACTCAGGCGCCTTCAGCATTCTCCATTGACCCGCCCTCTCAAATTTCAGGTTCCTGCGTTCAACAGGAGAGGAAATGGCCTTGGAGCTCACTCAGCTGATCAGTGATCATCAACTTTGATGATGTATAGATGTATGTATCGATTGACCCTGCCTCTCAAATTTCAGCTTCCTGCGTTCAACAGCATCAGAAAAAAAACGTTGCATTGTTTGTGTGTCGAAAATTTTGGAATGACCCCCAGAACTAAGACATATCCATGTCAAAATGTGCCTCATAATTGATAGATAAAACATTTCAGTACACTGAAGAGAACTTTCATCACACCGAGAGAACGTCAATAATTGTGGGTATTAAATAAGTCGAGAAGGACAGACAGAATAATTGTTTAGGCAGATACTATTATCATCCAGATAATTAATATCCTATCAGATAACAATAGTAGCCCCAGACTGATAGTAGCCAATGCGCAAACTTACATATTTTCCACCCGATTTCGAAGAAATATTCAGATAATGTGCGGGTTAACCTATAGATGGTCCCCAATGAGGGCACCTTTTGTGTGTATTTTTGCGTGGGAATGGGCAAATTTACAAATTTTAAGAGCTCCTTTTACGCAAAATTGTATGCTCTACAACTTTTATTATATGGCATTTTTTGATTAGAGGAACCGTTTTCTAATCACTGCCGCTTGAACATGTATATAACCCCCATTTTTGCAAAGTTGGTAAAAATTGACGCTTTTTGACGATTGGCTGTGATTAATTGCTCAGCCGAATTTCACGTTTCAGCAGTCATTAGACGGGAAATTTAGTGCTCTTCAATTTAGTACATACATATAGTGAAGTTTTCCGTAGAATGAACCAATAAACCGCCCTTTCTTCAGTTATAAATCGAATACTGAAAAAAGGGCGAAAATTTCTCGGTTTTTCGGCTCTCACAAGCCGTGATCAGAAACCGTCGCAAACTCATATTAGTCTTATTTGGGGTGCCCAACGTAGATTAAGATCATTTCCAGCTTTACGCTATTTTATTGGCAGCGAAAGTCTAATTTTCCTGGCTACTAAGGAAGAGTTGTAGATATCTAACCTGGGAATTCACTTGGTTCTGCCTAAATATAAATAAACGGGTAAAGGATACTTACTTGTTCTCTTTTGGAACTCAGGATCGTCGGAGTCTGTGAAAAACCAAGTCTGTAACAAAAGAAAAGCCTGTATTAGCGGAGAAAGCGATTTTGAAATTACAATATTTGTAGATGAAATAAATATATTTCAATATTAAAATTCGAAAGAACTATTTGTGGGTATTGATATTGTCCATATATATGAATACCCAAGTATTGGTAGGTACATATAATTTGAACCTTCTGCGTGAAAATTGAAAGTAATATAGTTCAGACATGGGAGTGGGGGGGGGGGGGGGGTTGATCTGCACCTACTGTTGAGAGGTACAATTATCTGATATACGTATTAATCTACCCTTAGAAACTGTACTTTCGCTTGAATAATGATAAATAGACAAAAGTAGTAAATAGAAATGATATACCTATGGGTATAATCCTACAAGCAGTGAGGCTTCTATGTGAGGGGGGGGGGGAGGAGGAGAAGAACCAAGAGAACTTCGGATTTGACCCACGTGGGTGAGAGTATATTATATTTAGGAAAGTAGATAATATCTATAAGTATATTATACTTATAGATCTTCAAAAACAACGCTCAAGTTTCAGAGCTCTGTCACAAAATGCATCACATTTTCACGAAAAGTTCTTTGTGATAGTTTTTTGACAGTGGAGCTCTTTGAAATGGAAGCACACTGGAAAGCTGGGAAAATCCGATTTAGAATGGATATCTATGAGATGGAACGGGAGAAGCAGGTGGCATCGACTACAACGAGAAAACGTATAACTGGATGGGAGCTCCCCACACGTGGTGGTTACACGTGTGAAACAGGTGGTTTTACTTCGGCTCCTTCTGACGATATTGGCTGCATATTGGAACATCTGGAGAGATGCTTCTCCACACTACATTCCTCACCCGCAGAAACACAAAAAGTTGCTATTTTCCACCGTTTTGAAATTATTTAGGCCCTTTTGGGTATTATTTTCGGATAGGAGGTACATCCGAAATCGTTGACATCTTTCTTTCACATTCGATTGTTTGAAACAGTCGAAAATAAACGTTAAAATTACCGGAATTCGTTGGTTCGCTCGAGAGAACCGACCACTTCAAAGGCTTGTTTTCCTGAAACGCGATTTCGATGAAATTTTCAGGGAATATGCGAATTTGGTAGTAGATGGTCCCCTATGAAAATCAGTGTCCCCAGACTGATGGTAGCCACTGCGCATGCGCAAACGTCAATTCCTTGTAACATCCACAATTTCTACATTTTCCATCCGATTTCGACGAAATTTCTCAGGATTGTTCAGATAGGCGTGCAGATGGTCCCCTATGAGGGTAGTGGAAGGTACTTAGAGATTGATTTTTTGAGATAAACTACTATGCATCGGATCATCTATACAATCGGGTTATGAAGCTATAATACGATGAAGCTATGTGCACACCCACTTGGTAGACGCATTTCTTCAGAAACCCAAAAATTGATGTAATGAACCTATTCCTACTGCTACTTTAGTAGACATCAGCTGATTGATAGCACATGTGTGATCAAGGCTTTTGATAGAGAAACAGGAAAATAAAGATTAGATTGTGATTGTTCCTCGTACAATAATTTTGTATTATTCATAATTTAATTCAATGATGGTTCATATTTCAAATGTAGAATAGTACTCTACAAGTGATAATTTTGAGATGTCACTATTCCATGAGCGATATTTAGTTTGGCTGGAGGAAGTAAAAACGGGATTATTCGTATCTTTACTGTGTGGGGATGCCTGAGAGGCGGTCGACGCAGCCGCTGGGATCCCGGGGAAGTCCCGAGGGACAGCTCACAGGGATCTTCCGTGACAGGAGCACAGAATCCCACAGGAGCTCTTCCCTTCCAAGCGACCTCTTCAATCTCGATCCCCCACTTTCATAACCCTTTCACTTGAATCAACTCCAAGCTCAAACCGATCCCGCCACATCTTGCGATGATCCAAAAAAAAAACTGAATTGGGGATCGATTGCCAAACATCGGTTGAAAGTGAATTTCACGTTATTTCCATCACAAATGAGGAGTGTTTTTTTTTTTTCAAAACGGAAAAAATCCACTTCTTTAAGAAATTGTTTTTTTCCCGCATCTTTTGGAAAATCCCCATCGAACCCTGCAAGCTGTAGCATCCCAAACGGAGCATTTATACCTATCCACTTAATAGAAAAGATAGGGGTTTCAACCATAAGGTAACAAATCCATTCCCTTCAATATTTTCCGATCATATCCATCAATAAGTAACATATCCTAAGCCTCATTCATTGGATCGAAACTCAGTTTTGGTTTATTATTTTCAATAATGAACCTTTGGAATCGACCAAGAAAAAAAAAATTTTAACACCCCCTCAAAATTTGATGGTTTACGTTTCAAGGTACGTAGAATCCAAAAATCGAATAAAAATTTGGCCGTCCGTCTGCCGTACGCCGTACGCGGCACTTTTGCCACTTAGCATTGACCGATTTTGATGAAATTTGGTATGTAGGCTCCATTTGGGGTCTAGTTGTGCCCCGAAGCTTTTGGTTGATGTAGGTCACTCCTAAGGGTTCCAAAATCAATTTTGAAATTTTGAAAACGCCCTAACTCAAAAAATTTCGATATAAAGGTATTGTTTTTCCTTCAATTTAAGATTCTATAGAATTTTTAGAATTTTTTGAGACCACGCGGAGCTCTGTAGGACAAACCGTTCGCTCACTACGAAAATTTAAGTGTTTATATTGAAATATATATATATATATAAATCAAAACACGAGTGTGAATCGCAAAAGAGGCCTAATCTCCGTTCAAATTAGAGCTGACCGAAATGCAATCGATGGTTGGTGATTTTGATTTTTTTTTTTGATTTTTTTTTTTTTTCTTCTTTTCATATTGGATGGTTGGTGATTTTGTAGACGAGTGATCTATATAGAAAATAATAAACCATTGTGTAATAATTTGCAGCGTTTTTCAGGAGGGCACATATCCACAGCACTAAGAGTGCAATCTTCTGGTAGTACCAGTTATTGATTGATTGAAACTTCATCCTGTAGTTGACGTATGAAGTACCTTATGTTTTGGAGACAACGTATAACTTTCATCGGAGAGAGCGCACTTTGTTTCAATCAAAAGGACACATAATGACATTTTTCGTTCAAAAGAGAAGGTACATATCCAAAATTAAAATGGCGATTTCTCCTCGATTTGACATAACGCTTAATCCAATGAGACGTTCCTTGGAATGCACGCATTACTAAACAATATGTTTCAAAATAAGCCATTAACATTTTTGGTTAGTATACTCTATGCTTGTTTGTACAATAATACGCCCAGAAACCCTGAAAAAATATGAAACTGCCTGTGCAATCCTTTTTTTCTCCTCCTTATCATTTTTTGAAAATGTATATGTTCCCTTTTGATAAAACACTCCTCCTGAATGATTTAATCATTCAGTTCACAAGGGAGGAGAGCGCGAAGGCTCCCAATATTCAGCAAAAATCGATAAGTAGGCAAATCGCACTCGTGGAATACTGTGACAACTGAACTTTTTGAGTTTGGTATTGATTTGAAGCCTTGAATTTTCACCATCATCATCATGCCATCATGAAGCAGATCCGTATTCCGCTGAGGGGAAAGAACCACAACCTCCGAAAAGGACAGTTAGTAGGTAACTGTCGTAAGTGATTCTCACAACCATCCACCTAACAGCGAGCAAGATGTGGTGACTAAATTGTTAGTCCGTGCTTCAATCAAACAAAAGGCAGTAGATGATCAGGAAGGTAGGCCATTTGTTGATTTTGGTACTGCTAATCGGATGCCGATTTCACCTTCGACAAGCACGGTGAATCCTTTTTAAACTACATGTTAAAATGACTTGAAATACCCAATGAAAACTATACTAATGAAAACTGATGAATAATGGGGGTCAGTGGCCATTTGCTCTTGTCAGTGGGCAAGAGCTTTTTTTGGGCCAGTGTCCACGAGAACGTGTGAACGTGGGCGTGTGTGTTTCAGTGGCTACAATTAGAGTAATCGGATTCCCTTTCTTGGATTTTTTATATAATGATTCTCAACATCAAAAAATCAGCTAAATTTAAATTACGAGTAGTCACGTCTTTTTCTAGTGAATTCTGACTGTTTTCTGTGCTCATTTCTGTTTCTCGAAATGTTTTGAAAGAAAAGTCCTCTTAGGGATACTTCAGCAAGTAGGCCCTACGGAAAATAGTCAAAGCTGTCCAGAGAAGACTGTAACTCAATTGAATTCTGCTGATTTTTGGATATTGAGAACCAGTAATATCAAAATCTCGTTTTTCCGTAATTTTATAGAAAGAGAGCTAGAAGGGGAAGGCAGTATACTACGAATGGTGATGATAGGACAAATAGTAGTGAATTGGGAAGTAATTAGAATGGAACTTAGCGATTTTTCGGAGTTGTTATTGTATTCCTCAATGCGTGCGAAATTCGATGCCAGACTGCAAGATAAAATCAATCTCCTATGTGTCATTCTGTCAGTCGTTAACTGCAAAGTTAGTTCCCTTCTCTAACGGAGACTTTAACGGGATTATTGTCCTTCTAATAGCGGTGAAATTTGGGCCACAGCCACTTATGGACTGGAAGTGACAAGAAGAAAGTCAGATCAGCTATGATAGCGACAAAGGAGTTTTCTCCCCTCTTCATCCCACGGTTCGTAACTCTTGTATCATCTTAAGGCTTATTTTCATTCACCCCGATTTAAAGCGAAATCGTGCAACTGAATCGAGGGATGTCGTTTCAGGAAATGGGACAAGGAACTGGCATCCAACAGACAAATGAACTAAATTTGTTCAAAAACAATGAAGTGCGTAATGTTTCATACAAAACCACAAGGGAATAACTGGAAATATTACACGATGCCCTTCAGCCATCACTTATCCGATCGCGATGAAATTAAAATACAATCGTGTTGAGGCTTTTTCTGATCCACTCCAAAATTTTGAGCGAAATTGTTCAAGTGGAACTGGATGGCAGGGAATAAGGATTGAGACAGCCCAAGTCACGGAACCAACTTTGTTTGATGAGTTGAAATTTCAATTTTGTAAAAAAAAAAAAAAGTTCTACCAAAAGGGTGTGGCACATAGCTTCCTCGTACCCATAACCCGATTATATAGATGATCCGATGCATAGTAGTTAATCTCAAAACACCAATCTCTAAGTACCTTCCACTACCCTCATAGGGGACCATCTACACGCTAATCTGGACAATCCTAGAAAATTTCATCAAATTCGGATGAAAAATGTAAATGTTATGGCTGTTACAAGGATTTTACGTATGCGCATGCGCAGAGGCTTCAGTAAATTTTAAGGCCTTGATTTTCATTGGGGACCATCTACAACTTAATCCGCGTAATCCCTAAAAATGTCATCAAAATCGAGTAGAAAATGTGGAAGTTATGGCTGTTACAAGGAATTCACGTTTGCGCATGCGCAGCGGCTACTATCAGTCCGGGGGTGATGATCTTCATTGGAGACCATCCACAACCTAATCCACATAATCCCTGAAAATTTCATCGAAATCGGACAATAACTTCGTGTAGTTATGCCCGTTACAAGGATTTCATGACAGACACACAGACAGAAAGACACGGAACCAAAATTGTTCAGAAAGGTCTAAAACGCAAAACGCGAGTGGAAATTTTGATTTTGGAGAACTTTTTTTTTCATCCTTGAAAAGGGAAAACAAAGCTTCCGCTACCTTGGTAGTCTCTGAAGCAAAAAGTTTGATATTTTGCTCGAACAATCTTTTGATAGTGAGGAATCGGAAATACATTGAAAATTTCACGGTAGAGACAACTTTATAGGTAAAAATCGACTGCACCTACCGCAAGGAGAAACACAATACCTATCGCATGTGGAAGGAAAACCAATGATACGGGCCTCAGGAATGCCAGAACCAGCGCTCAATCTGCCCGCATCTCACCTTGTGCATCTCATGTGGGTACTCGAGAATAAACGGACTTTTCTTCCTCTATTTACAAGACAACAACTCGACGTTAGGGGTGAATGGACCTCACTACTGAATCTCGTATTCAGCCGCAATCTTTGTTGAATTAGAAAGCTAATTCAAAAGTTTGTGTCAGATGAGTTAATCGGGTTTCCTCACTATGGATTACTACTAATCGTAGCATACTAAGTATGTTTCATACATGCAAAACCTACACCGCTAAGTCATGCTAATCTGAACTCCTACTGTATAGATAGGTACATTCTTATCCAACAATTAAGATTTAGGAAGACCAATAAATTTCCAGATTTCGTGAAGACGATCCCTTCTAAGAATTTCACTGTGACCTGGGATCACAGTACTTGAGTATCCACTCCGAAACGGGGCTGAGCTTACCCAAATTCAAATTCTCGATCACGCCAACCATACTTGGACAATAATAATGAGGTTTGATTCCTCCAACGACAACTAGAGAGACTGTAAAATTATTTTTTAGTTCCTCGCAGGTGCACAACTATGGGGGTGCACAGCCCAGAGCAACCGAGACATAATTCAGCGCTTCCAGAATAATGTACTGCGATGCTGCGTTGATGCTTAAAGATACTTTAGAAATGACAGACTTCACTACGAGCTGAATATAGAATCTGTCAATGAGGTCATTCCAAGCCATGCCATGAATCATCTTATGAGGCTCCAAGATCATGTAAATGAGGATGTCATCCAGCTACTCAACACAGATGATCTGCTTAGAAGACTTAAGAGAACCAAGCCACACGATCTAATCCACTTAGTGTGACCATCATGAAGTGCAAATTTCAGGACAATGAGAACTAAGTGAAGTATCTTAGTTTTATTAACGTACACCAACTATGTATCAGAAGAATGTTGCTTATAAGTTGTAACTTGGTGCAATAAAACAAGTCAAAAAAAAAAAGTTCCTCGAATGAAGCAAGTGTAGCAGTTCCCACGGGTTAGCACGCCTTGTCAGCATCTGAGTTCACATGTGACACACGATCGAATAAAGCCTAGCTAACTTCTTCTTCAGTTATTTTGTGCGAACCAGCCTCTGTCAAAGAGACAGAACAAAAACCGCTCTAATACTAGAGGATCCACTGACATTTTCTGACCAAAGTAGGTTGGTACTGTACGATTGAGAGGCTACTGCTTGGAATGGGTAGGTAGTGGAGCTCGAAGCACGGGTATTACATCAGCTTGTGTGCACAGATCAGAAAGGTTTGCACTTGTAACCTAATGGTTTGAATAATTAGGGTAAAAGACACTGGATAACAACCATCTCAGGCTGAATTTTCGTCCAACTGTCATTCCTGGCGTCGTGGACGTCATCCGCTGCCTTCCAAAGGGAAGAATTGGTTATGATGATTTCAGTTATGGGTACTTATTGCATCACCCCGTGGAACGTCTTTCGACAAACCACGTTACAAGAAATTAATTAATGACTAAGAAATGGTTTGAACAACCTAATCTACGGGTAGTCGTAACAATAGTGCCAAAATTCATATAAGTTAGACAAATCCGACAAAATTCCTCGTCTCACATTAATTACACTTCCCTAACACATTTGGGGTCCAACTTGCTCATTGGGTTTTCTCGTACTTACAACAGTTCTGATAGTAAATTTCACAAGGAATTTTGCTTCCTCACTAAGTGGTTAGACAAGTAGTGTATTCTTGCAGCAGGTAAAAAAGAAATTCAAAGTAAATCCGAATATGAAATTCGGAACACTAAACAGCGCGTATTGGAAAATGTTTTAGTTCAATTCCTTGCAAAACATTAAAGGTGCTACCGCTTGAACTTTTCTTTTATCTATAGAAACGATGGAAATAAAAAGAACCCTATCGGAAGGGATATCTTTCAGCACTTAATATTTCAGATTCGTACATTTGTTTTCTTTGTCACCTTCTTTGAGAATAAACTAAACTACCCACCCCACTTGGCAGCCTTTGATTCTGTTTTTGACGGTTACTATACTTCAACAACTCATTTTCAAGTTGCTGACCAAATTAGATGTTGAGTCAGTAACACGCATAAGAATCGCTATTTTTTTCAAATTCACAAACTCCCAGTGTAGATGGGCCAACGTTGTTTTCCTGTGCCTATTTAACCAAAACCTCTGGTTGTTTCCCACATCCTCCCCCTGAACAGTGAGGAAAATTGTCCGTTGGGCTAATTTTAAGATATCTGAGCCTCAAAGTAGTTTAATTCATCTTCTCAAAATAGGTCCAAGAAAATCCACAAAAATAGAAATACAAGATAGATAAAGTACTGTTGGGTAGTACTACAGATAGATCAGCAGGTATTATTGAATAATGGAAAAGTTAAAAACTGTCGGTAGAAACCCAATGTAGAACGAAACTCCAACACCAAAAAAAAGTAAAGGATTTTTGAGTTTATCAGTAGCTAGGGCAACTGATTGGGTTTTGTGTTGTATACAGAAGGAATGAGCTTATGTGTGCGTTGACGCGCTACAGATCGTGGGAACCACTCGCGTCAGCCACGTGTGGGCCGACACGTGTGGGGGAGCACTGTTTCCAGCTATACGGGGGAACAGAAGGCGCCGGCCGTCCAATATCACTTTTCCAGATAAATGAAGATCCTATGACCTATTTGAGACCTACTAGTAGATAGAAGCATGACTGCAAATAATTCACGAAAACAACCTTAAGTAACCTGCATAATTCACGAATAACCTGCACCTTATAATTCACGAATAACAACCTTAAGTAACCTGCAATAACAACTTCAAGTTTGAATAAAATTAATAGAGCTCAACATCCAATAATAGCACAAATACTAATAAAATTACACGAACCGAAAGAACAAGCTAAACGGGTAAAACGTCTGAGTTAAAGCCCACGTAGGTTTGACACCGAACGAACGAGTTGATGGCCTTGCGAAGAAGGGAGCACGGAATGGATTAGTGTTAAGTACGCCCATTCCCTGGGAAGATTTTTATCCCCTAATTAAAAGAAAATTTCGGCACATGTGGCAGGAGGAATACACACGCAGTGAAAAGGGCCAATTTTATAAATTCCATGAGACAAAAATCCAAAGAAATCCTTGGTTTCGAGGCAGTGGATTAGAAAGGCATTCAATAATCAGAATAAATCGCCTGAGATCCAATCATGGGCTCTGTCAGGAGTACAAATTCAGAATAGGTGTATCCCAAACTGAGCAATGTGATAACTGTGGAGAACCAACCCAATCACTAAAACATGTAATAATAGAGTGCCCCGAATACGACAGTGAACGGAACAGGTTTTTTAACAAAATAAGCAAAATGATTATCCACCCATTCAGTTACTCATGTATTATCGGCTCAAAAAACAGCGATGTTCATAAGGAACTAGTTACCTTCATGAGAGGTGCCAACATTGAAGTGTGAATTATTGTAATTTGTAATAACTATATTATAGATAAACAGAATGTTATTATTATAAATAGATGAATAGAATATGATGATTTAAAATGTATCGCGGCTAAATGTTGAATAAACTATGCCACTTGAAAAAAAATAATAATAATAATTCACGATTTAGCGACAAGATGTACTGACTTTAATTGGATTTGCTGGAGGATTTACTGACTTCAAATTGGATTTGTTAGAGGAATCCATTTCCAATATAAAGAGGCCTCGATAGAGGTTGAGCCATTAGATACTGAAACTCTTTTCAAAGGCAACCCAAAGCCGAATGAGTGATTGTAGCACTGTGATCAGAAGTTACGTTTCAGTCATGAGTCAACATAGGGCATGGACCTGGTATCCCTCGGTACTAGGTATACATACCTAGTATACGAGGTCCATGACATAGGGTCACTGACGCGTTATCACGGTTCAACTAGGCCTCATCACGAGTAAAACCATTCTTTCAGGGTGTTATTCTGATCTGGGAAACCAAAACTGTCGCCTTGTGGAAAACTCATTACATACAGTCAATAATACACGGATTAAAATCTTTGATGAAAAGACCAGAATCCTGACTCGCAAGTTTAATTTCAATCCGGGCTCCATGGTTCATCCACTCTGGTGAAACGTACTATTTCAGTATTATTCCTAGGATTAGATGGGGATTCTGGGCAGGATTACAACGATATAGACTGATACAAGACTTCTAACCTGGTGTTTAGCCAGCTGGAACCAGGTCTTGAGGATGACGGGGAGTCTGGCCTGGTGGTAGTGGACGGTCGTCTTCACGCTGATGAAGAGGTCGGAGACTGACGTGGCGGACGGCGAGGGAGTGGCGGTAGCTCGAAGCACCTCGACGACGTTGTTGTCGTAGTCGCCGCTGAGGGACCGAGGAGCCCTCTCCTGCCAGCCCACCGCCTGCAACAGAGCAAGATTTTTATGAAGGTTACCTCAGAATAATGTCGAAAAAAATTCCATTTTTGCGGCTTGAGGAATGAGCGAATTTTCAAAGAAATATTTTAACCGATTTTCATCCATTTTTGACTTACTTGATAAGGGAATTTCACGCAGATCCTAAATAATATTTAGGTATATTATACCACGTAGCTAAAACCTAAAACTTGAAAACCTAAAACTTGAAAACCTAAAAAAATACCATTTGTGCGGCTTGAGAAATGAGCGAATTTTCAAAGAAATATTTTAACCGATTTTCATCCATTTTTGACTTACTTGATAAGGAAATTTCACGCAGATCCTAAATATACCATGTAGCATCAAGCTAAAACCTAAAAACCTAAAAAAACATAAAAAACCTAAAAAAATTCCATTTGTGCGGCTTGAGAAATGAGCGAATTTTCAAAGAAATATTTTAACTGATTTTCATCCATTTTTGACTTACCTGATATGGAAATTTCACGCAGATCCTAAATATACCATATAGCATCAAGCTAAAACCCAAAAACCTAAAACTTGAAAACCTAACAAAATAACCTAAAAAAAATGACCACTAGTCAAGTATTTTAGGGGATTTTAGCAGGGACCTACAGTATAATGGATAGCCTCAAATTATCCTCCAGATTTGAATATAATTGGACCATTTTCCTGCTTGATATATTGAGATTTTGGTGTTTCAGAAAAAAAATCACGAAATTTATGTGGAACCGCAGCAACCTCGACATTTTCATTCAATACCGGAACAAATTTTTTTTTTCTTTTTTTTAAGGATTCAAAAGGATTCATTTTACATATTTTTTATTTATTTATTTTAAAGGAATTTTTTTAGGATTTTTAATTTTTGGTTTCAGGAAATTGAAAATTTGACTTTTGAGGACGTTCGCATTCTCTCACGATTACAAAATTTTCGGCAGTGACTCAAGATTCTACCTGACATTAAACATGTTCACTAACATTAAGTGGGATAAAATGCCAAAAAGAGGTATGCAAAATTCTTGATCTAATATTCTGGGGATTGTTTGATAGGACCTACGTTATAATGGATAATAATATTATCATGGCTCGATTTTTAATGAAAATTTTAGGTTTGATGCGAGGTTTTGTAAGGTCCCATAGGAATTTCGTAATTTTTCGTAAGTACAACACAATTATCACGGTCTAATAGTATGATTTTGTTCAAAGTCACAGTTTTAGTACGTTATACTATAACAAGGTAGATAGGAGTTTACAAAATAATTATGTTAAGGGTGCCCCAAGATGACAAGGGCTTATTTTCTCTGCTCAAGTTTTGAAATAATGTTCATGTTGTTTGTAAAAAGATATAAAAGTAGAGTGAAGTGTCGCAATATGTTTCCAGAAACCCCTTGTCGGTCTCGAGTTTCGCCCTTTTGTACTATTTCTTCAACAAGTTATTTTTCGTTCTTCCAATGGTCGTTTGCAACAAATTCTTCCCCTTAATTGGGTGCTAATCGGGATTGTTGGTTGGGCTGACGTACCCTCTATATCGACCCTTCCGATGTTGGTATGCGCTAACGAAGGTACCCCCTTGGAGGCCCATAATGGGAAATCGCTACCTCTCGTCCTGCCATACCCTCAGGAGTGATTCGCGGAACAGGGCGATCTTCAGGAATGTCGGGAAAATGGAGTAGCGATTGGTGGTTCCAACGGCTAAGTAAAAGACTGCAAACTATGGCGGAAGCTATAAATTGTTCCAGTTTGTTCTGTTTGGAAGCATAAGTGTTTTTTTTTAAATATAATTGAGGAGCTTGATTCCAGAAGGTACTATATCCATTATGGTCAAACGTGAGAAAAACGCCAAAAATTATAGCGACCTGGAAAACCAATGATGTTATTTTATATATACCTATTTATAAGTTATAGTATTTTTGGAAAAAAAGGTAAACCAGTTCAAAGTTTAAAATAATTTTGAACGAGATGTGCAATATCAGATTTATGAATATACCTAGTACTTTTTGAAACAAAACGAGGCGTTTAGTACTTTTTGGAATCAAACGTTGGATATAGTACATATAGTGGATACAGTACCTACTTTTTGAAACTAAGCGAAGTGGATATACCTAATACTTTTTGAAAAAAAAAACGGATAAGAGACCGCCATTGTGCTGGATATAGTACCTTTTGAAATTTAACGGAACAGTCACCCTCGTTTTTGAAGGGAAAAGATTATCTTTTGCTCCAAAACGAAAGCATTTTTGTGAAGAACTACTCCCCTAAAATCACAGCAAATACATCGAATTCAGCATAAAGTCTGTCAGGTGGGTACCTGTAGGGTTTGTTAAGTACGGTAATAATATTTTCATTTTCATATATTCATTTTTTTGTAAGGTAAGTAATATTTTCAACAATGCATTTTGAAAAGTTTGCAGAGCAATTAGGTGTGTTTTGCATGTCCCACCATGCGAAACGGTTATGCCATATTTAGCCATTTATAGCCCTAACGTTCTTCTGGAAGGATGAGGGACTTAGGTCGACTTTCTGAATTTTCGCTCCTGTATTATGATACCGCTGTGGTCCAGTATGGCTTTGAACTGATGTTTACATCCTAACGGAGGGGTGGGGACCGATTTTGGTTTATTATTTTCAATAATGAACCTTTGGAATCGACCAAGAAAAAAAAATTCTAACACCCCCTCAAAATTTGATGGTTTACGTTTCAAGGTACGTAGAATCCAAAAATCGAAAAAAAATTTGGCCGTCCGTCCGCCGTACGCCGTACGCGGCACTTTTGCCACTTAGCATTGACCGATTTTGATGAAATTTGGTATGTAGGCTCCATTTGGGGTCTAGTTGTGCCCCGAAGCTTTTGGTTGATGTAGGTCACTCCTAAGGGTTCCAAAATCAATTTTGAAATTTTGAAAACGCCCTAACTCAAAAAATTTCGATATGAAGGTATTGTTTTTCCTTCAATTTAAGATTCTATAGAATTTTTAGAATTTTTTGAGACCACGCGGAGCTCTGTAGGACAAACCGTTCGCTCCCTACGAAAATTTAAGGGTTTATATTGAAATATATATACAGGGTGTCTACCATTTGGATGGACCAAACTTCAAGGATCGATTCTACAACTTATTTGCAACAAAAAATGTCTCCTAGCTATTTTTTCTTAACCCACTCAAAATTCTTTTTTTTTTCCACTTTAAAGTTTTTATTCGTATTTTCGACCTTGCAGCACTAAAATGGTCAAGACTCCCTTATTTCTCATGCTACTTCAAATCTGAGTACACCGTTGGACAGAGCGTTAAATTTCCTATCCATTTAGTGGGAAACCCAGTTTCTTAAAGCCATTTGTAAAAGTAAAAAAATAAATCAAAGTCAACATTTATAAATTTTTTCGAAAATCGCCATTTTTCAGGCTAACGATTCCCCCGTAAAAAATATCGCTATCGTGGCGCACTCGACGGGAAAAACTACCCCAAGATCTCACCTTTCCAACGGTATGTCAGTTTCAAGGTTTAAGAGGAAAGTTTCTTTGAAAAAATTGCGTTTTATGCGAAAAAACGTGCTTTTTTAGGCATATTCCGCTAGAGAGTCGACCAAGTATTAATGCCTTCACTTTTCAAGGATTGCAATAAAAAGTCCACTAAATTAAATTTCCCCTCGTATTTTACGTTTTGGACCTTCCTGAACAATTTTGGTACCGCGTCTGTCTGTCTGAAAGTCCTTGTAGATGGCAAAAGCAATACGAAGCAACGGTCCAATTTCGATGTAATTTTCGGCGATGTTCTCCATAAAAATCAAAGTCAAAGCATTAAATTTTCTAAATCAAATTCAAAAATTTTATTTTTTATATTAGGAATTACCATTTTTTGGTTTATTATTTTCAATAACAAGCCTTTGGAATCGAGCAAGAAGAAAAAGTTAAACCCCTCTCAAAATTGTTTTATTGTTTGCCCGTAATTAGTAGCGCTTGGCCACTCAATGGAAAAAACTACCCCGGGATCACATCTTTTCTACGTTATCAGTTTTCCGTTTAATTAGAATAAATATAATGAAATTGACTTTTTGTAGCAGAAGAATAACTTGAAGAGTTTCATTGACAATAATAATTTTTTTTTTAAACAATTATTGACTTTCCACCCCGATATGAGTGTCCTTCATTGTACCTACCAACACTTTCTACCAACGTTGCAATGATAATTTTTTTCTGCTAATTGTTCTTTAATTTTATTTTAGTTCCATTTTTAAAATCAGAATGAACGGTTTTTCCGTTGAGTGTCCTACGATAGCACAACTTATACCAGGTTAACAATAAACCTAAAAAATGGTAATTTCTAAATAAAATTAAAATTTTTGAATTTGATTTTGAAAATTTAATGCTTTGACTTTGATTTTTATGGAGAACATCACCGAAAATTACATCGAAATCCGACAGTAGCTTCGTATTGATTTTCCCATCTACAAGGACTTTCAGACAGACAGACCGATTGTCAGATGGGCAGACGCGGTACCAAAATTGTTCAGGAAGGTCCAAAACGTAAAATACGAGGGGAAATTTAATTTAGTGGACTTCTTATTGCAATCCTTGAAAAGTGAAGGCATTAATACTTGGTCGACTCTCTAGCGGAATATGCCTAAAGAAGCACGTTTTTTCGCATAAAACGCAATTTTTTCAAAGAAACTTTCCTCTTAAACCTTGAAACCGACATACCGTTGGAAAGGTGAGATCTTGGGGTAGTTTTTCCCGTTGAGTGCACCACGATAGCGGTATTTTTTACGGGGGAATCGTTAGCCTGAAAAATGGCGATTTTCGAAAAAAATTATAAATGTTGACTTTGATTTATTTTTTTACTTTTACAAATGGCTTTAAGAAACTGGGTTTCCCACTAAATGGATAGGAAATTTAACGCTCTGTCCAACGGTGTACTCAGATTTGAAGTAGCATGATAAATAAGGGAGTCATGACCATTTTAGTGCTGCCAGGTCGAAAATACGAATAAAAACTTTAAAGTGGAAAAAAAAGAATTTTGAGTGGGTTAAGAAAAAATTGCTAGGAGACATTTTTTGTTGCAAATGAGTTGTAGAATCGATCCTTGAAGTTTGGTCCATCCAAATGGTAGACACCCTGTATATGTATAAATCAATACTCGAGTGTGAATCGCAAAAGAGGCCTAATCTCCGTTCAAATTAGAGCTGACCGAAATGCGATCGATGGTTGGTGATTTTTATTTTTTTTGTTGATTTTTTTATTTTTTTTATTTTTTATTTTTTTTTTTTTTCTTTTTTTCTTCATATTGGATGGTTGGTGATTTTGTAGACGAGTGATGTATATAAAAAAAATAAACCGTTGTGTAATAATTTGCAGCGTTTTGTCTTCAGTACCTATGCGACCAACAGGTACTCAGTGCAGTTTTCCCCTAGCTTCAATCATGAGCGGTCACCCATAATTCATAGTTGATGGGTAATTACCTATTCATTTAGCTTCCGAGTCTACCAAGGTAGCGGAAGCTTTGTTTTCACTTTTCAAGGGCGAAAAAAGAGTTCTCCAAAATCAAAATTTCCACTCGCGTTTTGCGTTTTAGACCTTTCTGAACAATTTTGATTCCGTGTCTGTCTGTCTGTGTGTCTGTCATGAATTCCTTGTAACGCGCATAACTATACGAAGTTATTGTCCGATTTCTATGAAATTTTCAGGGATTGTGCGGGTTGGTGTGTAGACGGTCCCCTATGAAAATCATCATCCCCGGACTGATAGAAGCGACTGCACATGCGCAAACGTCAATTCCTTGTAACAGCCGTAACTTCAACTGTCCCCCAGGGGTCGCGGGTTCGAATCCCAGCCGAGGCTAAGTATTTTTTTGATCCAATCACATACATCTACTTACTTAATTTTTCATCCGACTTTGATCAAAATTTCTAGGATTGTCCAGATTAGCGTGTAGATGCTCCCCTATGAGGGTAGTGGAAGGTACTTAGAGATTGGTGTTTTGAGATTAACAACTATGCATCTGATCATCTATATAATCGGGTTATGGATACGAGGAAGCTATGTGCCACACCCACTGACGTTTTTTATTTTTATTTCGTCGTTGATATTCTATTGCTCCTACTCTCTACTGAGGGTTATGACATGTTATTGATGTAATTTTGCCTTTTTCGTCTCCATTATTACCACTTTTCACGTCGATCCTTCTGGAAGGACGTCAGTAGAATACACATTCAAAATCGTTCCGTCCCTATATCTTTTCATTTGCTGATTTTTTTGGATTTCTCGCTTTTTCTGCAAGAAGTTGCTACCTTTACATCAAATATATTGGATTTTTTGGAGGGAAATGATGATGCAATAGGTCAAGGGGAAGTCGATATAACTTTATTACCTCCAACAAATGCCCTTCATGACCTCACCGGACGAGAGCCCTGTTATTGATAATTTGCTCCTGCAATAATTCAAAATTATTTTGAATAGCATTCCTCCTCATGACAAAGATGATGAAAGCGATGATGATCCCCAACCATCAACTCACAATGAAAATATTTCCAACAAGAAGAGGGGGAAACATCGAGTCCGTAAACCAAAACCGCCCAAAAAATTGTACAAGTGGACAAAAAAAACAGTCTCTTTCAACTGCACTTAGAAAGTAGTCACCAATGTATGGTCCCAAACAAAAGTTGTCATCCCTTGAGTATTTCGATTTTTTTTTTTTTTAAATAAAAATAGCCAAGATTGACTGTCGGTGAGTGAAAATCAAATACTTGGACACATGCATCGTACAGTTGGCAGCCTTTCAATCATTTTCAATGATAATTTATTATTGAATTCATTTATCTTTTTTTTAGATTCGATAAGAAAGAACACTACGTTAGAGATACGGGAGTAGACGAAAAGATAGGAAAAAGGGAAGCAGCTGCACTGCAGATTTTCCAAGACGAAGACGACAACCGTATGCTTGAAGTGTGACACATTTCTACACTTTTTCGTTTTCTATCGTTCCACACAAAATAAATTTTGTCAATGTTCTATTATACATAGTTTTATATGCAATTTTAATTGAATAAAAAAGTGTATTTTCAATCTTGAGTCTCATTTGTTATCTCATAAGAATAAGGAATAAGCGAGAGAGAGTGCTTGCATATTCTACTGGCGTCCTTCTGGAAGGATGTCCATTTATGACCTCATCAAAATGGGAAAAAATTGCAAGAGTGCCAAATTTGTCTTCAGACAACACCTATGAAACTAAACATACGAAAAAATTCAAAAAATTAGTAAAAAAAATCAGGGTTATCTGGGTTAAGTATGAAACTGTTTGTTCCAACCAGGCATTTTTAAGAATATATTTTCGTCAGTTCCCATTTCTTATCGTCGAAAGAGAACTCTCTATACCGTAGATAAACCTACCATTCCAAACAAACATTGATTGTTACAAAATAATATTTCGTTCGCTACCAATTATCAGGGTTGAAATCTGGTAAATAATACAGAAGTTCAGAATGATTCTTTAAACATTTCTCCGTAGTAACTCGACCAGAATCGTTTTCCTCCAAAGTCACTTCACGATATGAGGTGATTCTTCTTGTTCACTTGATGTTGTTTTTGAGAAAAATTAAAAACGTACAACTGCTATTCTCACTTGACTTGATTATCTGCTCCAAATAAGCCTTAAGTGGAAACTGCTCCAAAAGTTGAGTAGAGGCCATTTTGGACTGGTTTCTCTCTTGGTTTTTCATTTTAGTGTTCCCTCTTGGTTTTTTTAATGTACCCATTAGAACAATTTTAAAATTTTCTTCATAGAAATCCGTTTCGAAACATTCTAAAACGATTCCTGAAGATTTCGGAATTAGGAGTTCATGACAGGAGAAAATTATTTATCAGTTCTGGGGGTCTCAGGTCGCCTTTTGTTCCTCATTGCGGGTCAGTATTTCCCTAAATTGCAGGGGCTCAAACTTTAAAAGTTGTACCTAAATTTGAAATGTTCGAGGATTTTCGAAATTCACCCCATGCAGGCGAAAAATGGGAAAACCCGTTTATTGTTAGGTTTTATTGTTCGATTTTGATGATTCCAGCGGCAATCTTTTAGTTTTTCAATTCCCTAGACTGCTGCACTAATAAATTTCAAAAATCCTTAAAAATATTAATTTATTATTTACAACTTTTTCAAGTTTGTACCCTTGCAATTTATAACCCGGAACGAAGAACGAACGACAACCGACTGAAAACCCCTTAAAAGTTGAAAATTAAACATTTTTTAAAATTAAATTTAACTTAAAAAGTTGACAATTTATCATGATACGATTTTGGTTTATTATTTTCAATAATGAACCTTTGGAATCGACCAAGAAAAAAAAATGTTTAACACCCCCTCAAAATTTGATGGTTTACGTTTCAAGGTACCTAGAATCCAAAAATCGAATAGAAATTTGGCCGTCCGTCCGCCGTCCGCCGTACGCGGTACTTTTGCCTTTTTAGCATTGACCGATTTTGATGAAATTTGGTATGTAGGCTGCATTTGGGGTCTAGTTGTGCCCCAAAGATTTTGGTTGATGTAGGTCACTTCTAAGAGTCCAAAAATGAATTTTGAAATTTTCAAAACGCCCAAACTCAAACCATTTCGATATAAAGTTATTGTTTTTCCTTCAATTTAAAATTCTATAGAATTTTTAGAATTTTTTGAGACCACGCGGAGCTCTGTAGGACAAACCATTCGCTTCCTACGGGAATTTAAGGGTTTATATTGAAATATATAAACCCTTAATAAATCAAAACACGAGTGTGAATCGCAAAAGAGGCCTGATCTCCGTTCAAATTAGAGCTGACCGAAATGCGATCGATGGTTGGTGATTTTTTTTGATTTTTTTTTTTCCATATTGGATGGTTGGTGATTTTGTAGACGAGTGATCTATATAGAAAAATAATAAACCATTGTGTAATAATTTGCAGCGTTTTTACTCAACATTTCAGGATTGATGCGGGTCCTTGCAATCTCACATTAATTTCGGGTTTTTGTAGGATAGTTCCAAAAAGATTGCAAATCGAATTCATCCACGATCAGGCAACAAATTCTGAAGTTGGGGTTTGTCAATACAGAATTTAGATTCCTACGTGAGTAACTAATCCCACTATCGACATGATGGTAAATTTTATATTATTTTCTATCGCAATAAATGTCTACCACTAATCGAATATAAGCACCAAATCTAACACTGATGTGACAATAAATGAGAAAATCACCTACAGCCCACCCGGCTTGCCAGATGTTTTTTATTAACAACAAAGGGTCCTAAATTATCTAATTAGGATATCAATTCAAAGTTTAAGAAATCGAATTTCACAATAAATTAAATGCTAATTAATTATTAAATTAAACTACCTATTTTGGGCGTTTGAGACGTGATTTAATTGAGCTCCTCTGTTGTATGGGACATGCACATAGGCATTTATTTGAAACAATCAGGTATATCATAAATTTGAGTCCAAAATCTTATAAGCTAGCTCTCTGAAACACTAGTTGTCCTGTAGAAACACTGGGCCTTCTTTGGTGACGTTCATAATTAATTTTATGAATGCACTAAGAAATCACCTACCTACAACACCCTATAAATGCAGGGTGTCCAAAACCAACTAGCAATAGGTACTTCTGGAATTGATTCTACAACTAATATTAAATATTAGTTTCAAATTAGTTGCAAATTTCGCAACAAATTTTCCCACCTAGCATTTCCTTCAAAATCCAGCTTAAAATGCAACTTTTTTCACTTATAAATTGAGAAAAACACTTAATTTTCGCTGAACTAACGCATTTTTTCGCATTAGAACACCATTTTCCCCACAAAAAGTTAACAGTAAACCTAAAAAAATGGGTTACTTTTGGAAAGCTGGTGAAATGAAGCAAGTTTTAAACTTTTGGGATCATCTGAAAAAGACCGTATTTTTGCAGAAAAAAAAATCACCGGTGTTTGAGAAAAAAACACAGAAATTGGCAAATCTTTGAGGTAGGAAAACTTTTCTAGTGTTCAGTTCTACTGATCGTTCAGTTCTACTCATCGTGAAGTATAGTAAATTTCACGGTCTTTCCAACGGAGCAGGTACCTAATCATATTAGAATTTGCATGGAAAATGAAGAAGTTATGACCATTTTCGTGCCACAAAGTCGAAAAGACGAAGAAAAATTTCAACGTGAAAAAAGAGGCATTTTAAGCGGGTTAAGAAAACGCTGCAAATTATTACACAATGGTTTATTATTTTTTATTTTTCTATATAGATCACTCGTCTGCAAAGCCACCAACCATCCAACATGAAGAAAAACATCGATCGCATTTCGGTCAGCTAAAATTTGAACGGAGATTAGGCCTCTTTTGCGATTCACACTCGTGTTTCTGATTAATAGTACGTCCAACCCTTAAATTCTCGTAGGGAGCGAACGGTTTGTCCTACAGAGCTCCGCGTGGTCTCAAAAAATTCTAAAAATTCTATAGAATCTTAAATTGAAGAAAAATCGATACCTTTAAATCAAAGTTTTTTGAGTTAGGGCGTTTTCAAAATTTCAAAATTGATTTTGGAACCCTTAGAAGTGACCTACATCAACCAAAATATTCGGGGCACAACTAGACCCCAAATGAAGCCTACATACCAAATTTCATCAAAATCGGTCAATGCTAAGTGGCAAAAGTGCCGCGTACGGCGGACGGACGGCCAAATTTTTATTCGATTTTTGGATTCTACGTACCTTGAAACGTACCAAAACCATCAAATTTTGAGATTTTGTTTTCATGAAAACAAACGGTCGAGATTTATTGGTCGCAAGACTTGCTTAGTTTTCGTGACGATTTTTCAGTTTATGTGCCAAAGCAAAGAAATGAAAATGTAAACAAACCAAAATGTTTTTGAGGCTTTAAACTGAGTAACTAGTGTGAATATAAACTGATTACCAACTAGGTAAGAACCTACCTCATATCGTGATTTTTCAGTTCATTTCACAAAAATGTTTGATTAATAACGTAGGTATATGAGAAGATTAGAGAAGATGGTAGTAGATCTCGTCTGAGTAGGCACCAAGTTTTCCCCAGGTTGGTACAGGTAATCTGGTCAGCATCCCACCTACACCTGCGTCTACCTAGCTATCTGCAGATAGATAAGAGCAGGGAAGGTACCATTATTTTTCCTGATTTTCAGCATAGAACAGATCCACATTTTCAGTTGGTAATAATAAAGAACGTCAAGTTTTTTTACCAGATGTAAGAATGAATATCTTTAGACCTAGTTATCCTGGAATTTCATGAACAAAATAAAATGTTGGTTAGTGAAGAGAGAACACCTGCCGTAGCGGGAGGTGTAGGTAGTGACGTTGCGATACTTTCGATACTTACTGATATCAGTATTTTGTTTCGATACCTTTCGATATTTGTATCGATACTGGGCTTCCGATACTTCCAGGTATCGAAAGGAAAGTACTAATATCAGTACTCAAATATTTACTACCTACTCCCACAAAAGCGCAAAGATGAGATAGGTTGTCTGGGGCATTATTTTCTTTTACTTCCAACGAAACCGAGAAAGAATGAAGAAAGCACAAATAAAAGAAACATTCATGTCCACAAGGGACACCCCACGGACTAAATTAGTTCAAGTCAACAACAACAACAACAATTTAACTTTGAAGAAGAAGAAGACTTTGTTATTATTGTGATAGTGATTGTGACTCGTTTCCTCGTTTGTCGTTTCGTTTTCTTCCTCCATAAAAAAACCAAATTCATCGTCATTTTTAAATCATTTGAGTAAAAGTGTGCTCCTGTTCGGGTGACGGTGAAACGCCATGGCTCCTCCTCAGAGTAAAATGTGGGCATTTTTCAAAAAAATAAATTCAAAAACAGTGGTTGCAAATTTGCTATTCAATATGATATAGGTAGGTTACCTATTAAGTTCGTGCATTTTATGTTAGCAGTTTTTTCTGAATAATTGCAACAAATTAGCAATTAACAACAATTACATAAAGTAGGTTGGTATCAAATGATTCGATACCAGGTGGTATCGATACTTTTCTTTCGATACTTAACTAATATCAGTACTTTGATTCGATACTGTATCGATACCAAGTATCGTATCAAAAGAGGTATCGCAACGTCACTAGGTGTAGGTCGGAAGATTTGTTGTGCGTTCCTCCTACCTGGTTGGTCGCGATGTCAAGATGATGTTGATTCGTCTTTTGAAGAACAAGGAGCGCTGTTGACAGCAGAATCGTTCCCAGCAGCAGCAGCTGAAGGTACCTCTTGAAACGAGGCATCGTAGGGAGACGGTCCCCGACGTTTGTCATCTAATTGCACATCGCCCGCCGAACTGAAATATCGAGTAAACGAGGGAGAATGCGGTCGACAGAACCCGAGAAGAAGAAGGAATCGCGCAAACAGACCCGAATGGACAACTGAGCTGAATCTGTTCAAAGGCCGACGCTTGTGCATCCCCACTCCTCGGACCATCTAGGGATTCTGGGGACCTGTTGACGACGGCCATTGAGAGAAAGTTTGTTTTCACTGGGCAGAACACGTAGCGCGATCTATGAGCGGATGAGGAAAGAAACGTTCCACTACCTGAGACCAGAGTAGGCAGTCTTCACAGTAGTTATCAACTGTGAAACCTTCGAATATGCGTACTAGAAGGAATACTTCTTCATGCAGTAAAGGTACCATAATGCATTTAGTAGATATACTTCTTTATTTAAGTGAAACTACTTTATGCAGTTTTCATGGTGTGGCTTCTCTCCAATGGTGGGTAGGTACTCTCCATGAGCTACTCCTATGAAATTTTCATGTATTTCCTTGTAATAATTTACTGCATGTATCTTTTCTAGGAATAAATCGTTCATTTTTTTATTTACCATGTTAAGTACCTACCATTAATTCTTTCTGCCTTTTGTACGACATGAAATGAGCGAACTTTCAGAGAGCTCCCTTAGGTAGTTACCTACCTTGTTACCGCTTTTAAAAACAATCTCTACCGAATTTTGAATATTTCACCATCAAAATTTAACTGTAAGTAATAAAATAACGCTAAAATATTGGAGATGTTCAAATTATATTTAGGTACCTACCTTTTTGGTGAAATTTTTTAAAAGTCGGTAGGTTCCTCCTGCTCGCCAAAAGTCGGTTTCTTATTTTCAGGACATTATAATGGTCGGTTTTCCCAGCGATGGCCGATAGATTTGATATTCGAAAACCCACCAAGCACAATACCTTGCGCTTACGATCTAGGGGTTCGTTCGTAGTGCAGTTTTAGAACTTGTCCAGAACTGGAGGAGTTCTGAAAAATGGCCGCCCAGAATTTCGAACTGTGTTCTCGGATTTTCTACACTGCGAACGCTTCCATGAATCGGAACTGCTGTACCTAACCTTCTCCTTCATTGTGATACGAGTAAAACGCTGCAAATTATTACACATTAATTATTTTTTCTATAATAGATCACTCGCTTGCAACGAAGACAGCTGACATGAATCTCATTTCTAAGAAATGAACATTCTGATTTATTTAAAGTTCAACCCTCCTCATATGGACCAAACTGTTGATCCTACAAAACTATGGGTGGTCTCATTCCATTCTAAAAATTCAATTTTATTTAATATGAAGTATAAAATATTAAATATAATATATTAAATAGGTAGGTACTTAATAGATACCTACCTATACAATATTAAATTTAAAATACAATTTTGTGGAAGAACAATTATTAAGTATTACTTAAATTTAATTCTATTTTATATTAAATAGGTACTAAATAAAATAAAATTGTGTGGAAAAACAATACCTTTACATCGGCAGTTTTCAAACAAGAAGGACAAATGGTACCTACCTAAGGACATACGGAAAAATTTGTTTTTATTTATTTAAATTTATTTACTGTACGTACCTTGAAACCTAAACCATCAAATTTTGAAGGAGGGGTGTAATTTTTTTCTTGTTCCATTCCAAAGGGTATTTTTAAAATAATAAACCAAAATCAATTCGGAGTTATTTGCTATGAATGAATCTGAAAAAAACTGGCTTTTTACCAAAATTAAAATAAGAAAGGTAGTTACTACTTTTTTTGGTTTTAATTCATTTTTGAGAAATGGAATAAATTATTTATTTTGAATTGTTGTATCTCCGTTATTTATTCTATCTACAGAGCTTAGGTTGATGTCAAACAGTAGCAATTTTTAATCTACATCAAAAAGTTACTTGGCATAAATTATTGAAATCATAATAAAAACAAATAATATAATAGTTTTAAAAAACCGACAAAAGTGGAACAATTTAATGGTTTTCAGCGCACTTCGTCAGTAACAGAAGGTTTTAACATTGCAAATACGTACTATAAAAATTCAAAAAATGCCTGATGAGCCACTTACCCGCCTCTTATTAAAGTTTCTTGAAACCCTCGCCAGAGAGCTCCTTTGTAGGTGTCCGGAGTTCTGATAACGAGTTCGAGAAAAAATCCGGAACGCCAGAACCGAGTTCCGAACTAGTCCGGAACTGTGTCCGAAAGTCACTGCGAACAGCGAACTCAGTTCCAGAACTCGGAATTCGTGCACTGCGAACGCGTAAAGCCATACTGCGCATGCCCGGACTGTTCTAGAACTGTCCCGGACTGCACTACGAACGAAGCCTAGGAGTACCTATCCAAGAGCACTTACCGTTTTTCGTGAGTAGCAGGGACCAACTGGCAGAGAACGGCGCCGGTGTTGTTGACTAGGTATCCTCTTTGGGATTACCGAAAAATAACTACCTTCGTCTGAATTTACCGTGGTAAGTATAATTCCTTTAGAATTCTGTTACTCTTGTATAATTGTGTAATAATTTGTGATTCTTTCAAATTTAACTATTTTCTTTGTTTCAGGTATGTACTTCAAGACTCGGCAAGTTTCAGGTAAGTAATCTACGTTCAATTTCTCCCCAAGTGACTCTAATCCTGCTTTGACTACGCTTCTTCAAGGTAAGTAAATTCTGGTAAGTAATTGTTACTTTGCACTACTTTGATCCTATCAAGCACCAGGAAATTGATCAGGTGAGTATTCAACGACACAACAAGGTTATGGAAACGAACGGTAATTGTCTATTTTAAAATAGAATTCAGGTAAGTACATAAAAAAAACTGGTTATAAAACAATTAAACGGTTTAGGGATTAAGATACAAAAGGTTTAGGGATTAAGATACCCTTGAATAAGGTAAGTATTTCGAACACGAGGTCCCTGAGGGGGATAACCTCCAACTAGCTGACCACATGGCGGGTTGTTGACTCGTTAACGAACAAACAATAGAAAATAAGAAAGTCCTTTGGACAATTATCGACAAGTAGGAACTAATACCTAGGAGGAATTTTTCAGAAATATTTACAATACAAGAATTTATGATTTACCGTCGTAGACTATTGAGAGAGAGATTGTCAGTTGGTCCAGGGAATGCAAGAGGTCTTCAGTGCTGTTGTCCTGAGTACTTGGGAAGGCGTGTCATACACCAATGTCTCTAGGGAAACGAGGTAACTGATCCAATTTTATCCAGAAAGTCTATATAAAGGATGATGACTGCACGTATTACTTCACTACTGACTTCAATGTTCCGTATCACTGGCTTCCGGGTTTCGGCACTGCTTCGAAACACTACTTTGGGTGTATGGGCTCTAAGAGGTTCAAAATGCTGGTGGCTCGACAAGACATGACTGAAGCTTCGGTGGCAGCGTTGCTCCAGTCGTGTCCCCCCTCCGTGTCTTCCCCACTCCTTCACTTCTGGCGCCCGCCGGTACTGTGCTGCCTCCTGGTGGCACAGTCGTGCCCTCTACCTCCATGCTCTTGCCCGTGCGTGGAAGGCCCTTTTTTAGTTTTAATTTTGGGATTGCAGTCAGTGGCTTCTGTGATGGCACGTCACAACATCCCTTCGTACAATCAGTGTCTAGAACCGAGGTGAGACAATGGGTACATTGATGATGAACGACCAAACTACGGCGCCCTTTAGGCATCATAACTATGAAACGCATGAACTGACTCATCATTTCCCATCAATTCTATAGCACCACAATGTTATAATAAAACTGGAAAGAGGGGTATGAAGAACTTCAAGGCGCAAATCAAAACAATGTTTCATATATTGTAAAAATTGTAAAAATAAATAAATTCACATCAGTAACATTTAAGGCACAAATAATACGTTGATATTCATGTATCAGGTAACTTTTGAGTACCTACCTAGACTAACAAATGATTATTTTCCAGGCGCCGGATGTGATTGAATTTTCATAATACCTCGTTTATACTGCGTTTCCATTCTAGTAACTAAAGTACTTAAAACCAAGGTGCAAGACTGAGTGGCCCACCGGAAAGTAGTTAGGTAAGTACTTGAATTAGGTGCTTAAAATCCAGGAGGAAAAAGGTTTGAGATGAATCGTGGGAGATTCGGAAAACTCATTGCTCGAACCTAGGTTGGTTAAAATCAAGAACGTTTTGCTTAATGATTTTGGTCCAATGTCTACTATCAGTGTGTTAAATGTTTTAAATCATCGTCATTTCAAACACTTCTAAGAGTGTTAAAAACTTGTGGTGGGTGTTACCGATGGTGCAGAGGCAATTCATTATTTGGACGTGGAATGAGATTAAACTCCCTTGATGTTTGAATAGTGAAGAACTCTTTATTGAAGACCAGTTTAAGGTAATCACGTTTAATACTGAAGTACCTAGTCTCTGGACTGGATGGGAGTATTTGTAAGATTTACCTGAAATTTACCTGAAACCGGTCTCCAATAGCGTTATCCATCAGCAGGGGAGACTTTTTCGTTTTTGACCCACTTCAAAACATCCAAAAACCAGAAAGAGGTCTCTCAGTTTTGTGTATCATAGAACGATTATTTTCAAATGTTTGAACATTTTTAATTCCTTTTTTCTGGTAAGTAACAATTTGTCTTGTTGTTTTTGAAAAGTAATTTATTAAATAAAATTTGTCTTGATAAAGGTTATTGGTTGAAAATTGTCCGATACACGATTGATAGCTATTACGACTTACCTACAGCTATAGGGAAAACCAAATCACAGACAAGTTCAGAAACTGACTTTGATGCGTAGGTACCTACACGTCTATCTAAATCGACAGGACCGTAATGTTCTATTGGTTTCTAGTTCGCACAACGGCCACTGAGCGCTGAACTCCATCTCCTTTATCAATTACAGGAAGGAACAAGTACCTACCTGGGGTGCCTGCCCACGCATGTCCCTGTGCTCGTTTCCTTTTCAACTAGGATTTTGGTGAATTTATTCATTAACCAGAGTCCCACCGATGTGTTATAAAATGCGTTGTCATCGAAACATCTAAATCATGCTAATAATCACAGGGTAACAACACTACAGCCTCCTTCTTCACTCTTCAATTTTAATCTTAATTCAATGATAATCTTCAATTAGGACATTTAAAAAACAGAAAATCTGACAGATTGTGGTTCATTATTATAAAACATGATTTTAAGTTATTAAGATGTAAATTGACAGACAATAAATACATTTCACTAGGTACCAGGTTTTGGTTAAAGATTGCACCCCTCGTGTTTCCTCTTTTCAGGCTCAAATCTCCTTAGAGGATCAATGTTCTTGTTTAATTTTTGTTGGGGATTGAACAGGAGCATCTAAGGGAACAAAATGGTACAATGGCGTGAGCGCTGCCTAGCGAAGATAAGATGAACCTTCTGGAGCTCAAATACCTAGGTTATCTCTGTTATCAGTTGGCTTATGTGATGTAGGTATCGTAGTGTTGTGTTTCTAATTATTTCGTAAATAATAGAATGCTTTAAAAATTAATGTTGTTTAGGTACCTACGAGTACATAGATTTTCATTACAGACTGAACGCCTTCCTTATTGATGCCTCAGATTTGAGTTTCTTATAGAAACCTCTGGTTTCTTATAGATTAGGCAGGGATCTACTGTTTGCAGATGGAAAGAATGCGGATGGTTTGGTGAGGTGTCCTTGTACATTACAGTCCCAAAAACATCCTCATTCTTCTACCTGCCACTCAAGTCAGGGAAAATGAGACCGAGGGTGTTGGCTACCGACCAATGATGAAGTAGAAGGATTGATTTTCACAGACCATTCGCGTACTTTAAGTGGTTCCCAATTCTATACAGGGTGTCGACCAAACTTCAAGGATCGATCGTACATCTAATTTAAGTAAGAAAATGTATCGTAGCATCTTTGTTTTAACCCCTTGTTTTTCCAAGTTTTTTTCAATTTCAAATTTTTTTTCGTGTTCTTGAACATATTACTAAAATTACCAGAACTACCTTAATTTACCGTAAACATGTGCTTCTTTCAAATTTTAAAGGCGAATGAAGAGTTAACCTGAAGAATCAAGCGAAGAACTCACAATCGAGATGTTCGTTCCTAACAATTGGCAGAGTGGAGGGGCTCTCTAACTCATTATGACTCAAGATGCTCAATGCCCAAATTACGAAGGTCTGAGATATGGAGGCTCGGCCCTTTCCCCAGCCTGACTCACCAGGCTACCTAAGATTTTGGAACAGGTAGTCGTCTATGTTAGCAGGTATACCCTTTGAAAAATTGGCCAGCCACATTCTTTCTATCTGCCAACAGTACAGACATTACTACCGGTCGATAACAGAGGTGCATCCATCTTGCCGAAAAAGAAGAGAAGGTTCATCTAATCGTCGATAGATAGCGCTCGGGCCGTTTCACCACTTTCTTTACCTAGATGCTCCAGTTTTGAACGACTAGGTAATGGTGACAACATGGAATGAGGAGTTGCCATGGTGACATGCAGAGCACCCCAGACTCCTTACATCATCCCACGACTGGCTGGGAAAACATGGAGTTCAGCGCTTGGAGATCGTTGTGGTAACTAGAAACCAATATGATCGAGTCTAAATAGGGTGTAATTATTATTTTTCCATCTTTAGAGGTTCGCCATAATTAGTTTTGAGGTCGGTCGGGTTTTTAAAAAGATTTTTATTTGGTTATTTTTTGCTCGTCCAAATAAGAAAGCAAAAATGTCAACATTTTATAAGAAGAAAGGGCAACGTAATACATAGTTTATTCCTACGTATTATCCATTAGTTATGTAATTAATATTTCATCGATTGGAAGTTCCAAAATTTGGAACTTCTTTGGAAATAATTTAATTATTCCAATTTGGAACAAACCTTAGGTACCAAGGTTTAGAACACAAGGACTACTCAACTTTGGTAAGTTTGTAGGTTTAGAGGTTTATGTTTTTCGAGCTCAAATTTCGTGTTTTCCATTTATTATTTTAAACCTACAAGTAATTTTTTTAAATAAATCTTGGATTTATTTTTCTTAAGGTTTTTTATTTATTTTGTAGTCAAAATAGTGCAATGAGAGCTGTAAAACACACGAATCTGGAGACCTCCATTTTTCGCTTAAACCAGACATAACTGAAGGAGTAGGTATAACTACTGGGCCATTCATGACCAAAAGTTTGCGTAATTATATTCGAAATTATTCACCATCAAAGCGCTTGGGGTTTCGTAATACTTGGCGGTAAGTAAAATAAAAGGTACATTCTCTGTAGGTAACTCTTTGGACTAGACTTCTTCTATGATCTAACCGATTTACTCGTATTTACAATGCCTACTTGTTTGACGATTCAAGTATATTTTGCTAACGGGAAGGTGGTGGTGGGGGTCATTTGGGTGTTTGCACGGGTTCGTTTTTGACTTTGTACAACACGCTTTTCTCCAAGTCCGTGTGTTTCATGTAGGCGAGGAATGTGGTCCAGACGAAACTGCAGAAGCTGACGAAGACGATTCGGTTCTTTTCTTTGATGGTCGTGTAGTTGAACGTTTGAAGAATAGGCCAAATGAGCACCGCAACCTAAAATGAGAAAATATAATTTTTTTTTTTTTGAAACAGTCGTAGATTTGTACTGTTCAGCGGTAGAACACATATTTTATAGAATTGAATCATCCAGTTAGAGTTTTATTCAATATAAGAAATCAAGATCCTGTAGCCTTTGTTAAAACATCTAAAATCTACAATGTATCTACAATGGATTTTAGCTATGCCTCACCCGTTATCAGTAGAAGGCTGATTTCGCTCAAATTCAGAGGGAAGTAGTTCAGGACTGGTCCCAAATTTATTTCTTATCGATTTCAACGCGATCTGATCCTCAGTATAAGTAGTGATAAGACGAAAAACTTCAACATAATTTGGTACAACTGTTTGATCTTATCGATGTTCGTCAACTCAGGAAACAATGAACATGATCGTTAACATCAGAGGTACTCTTTCATACTACATTCCATTATGAGGAATTTCACCATGTAGGAATTTCCTATTTTTGACCCCAAAATCGGATTCAGCACCTCGAAAAACCCCCTACGACAAAATTTCAGCCCTTACTTCCTAATTTACGAATAAACAAAACAGTGTAGAATAAAATATGAACGTTTAAAAAAACCGGGAGGATGACGTCATCCTGGAATAGTTCATGTATGGCCGCTTGAAGCGCTGAGATCGTGAAATCTATAGTCCTCAGATGCAACATTTCACAAAACCAGTAAAGATCGAAATTGAAAAACTGAAGAAAAAAATAGAAAAAACAAGATAGACAAATACAGGTTTCCCCTGTTTTTGTTTGATAACTTTCCTCTTAGATAACACGATTTCGTCGTACCATCGGGCAACACAGGGAGAGGACGGCGATCCGAACAGCCAATCAGCGAGCATCTCCCGCATCAAGTTGAAGAGGTCCGTTTTCCCGGTTATTTTTTGAAATAGGTAATAAATTTTGATAGTCTCCCAAAAATAACAGGAGACTTATTTTCCGAAATCAACCCGATTTTCATCTATCCCACACCATTAACTATTCAGGTAAAATGCAAACAGAATTCGGTGAAATTCCCCATTAGGAGGTCTCAGTCAGTCGCTGTACGTTCCTCGTTCCGGGTTAGTATTTCCTTTAATCACAAGCGCAAGAATTATACATTCAAGAATTCGTGAAATTTTCAAATTTAGGAACAACTTTCAAAGTTGTAGCGCCTGTAATTGAGGGAAATGCTAACCCGGAACGAGTAACAAACGGCGACCGACTGAGACCCCCTCAACTACCTAACTTATGTTTTCTCACAATAACTAACTAAAGGATATTAACAAGAATTGAACTACCATTGAACTACCGAAGACAAATCCTGGCTGATCGATTCGTATTAAGACTTAGAACGTTAAATAGTCAAATTCTGGATGCCGTTTCTAGACTAAGTGTATTAGTACTAACCAGTGAAAAATGGGTATCCAGACCGATCCCACCAATAGTGGCGAGTTTCACTCAGGATTTTATGGATCTATCCGAATTGGGAAGGTTTAACGTGCTAATAAAATATTCATTATCCTTCCAGCAATTGACTATACAAGTAAAATATTATATATTCAAAAGTGTAAATCTTGATGTTGGTAAAAATGAAGAATTTAGAGAATTCATTATGCCCAAGTGGCCCAATTCCAATCTAATTTTTACAGACGGGTCTAAAATTGGAAATTCCGTTGGTTGTAGAATTGTATTCCCAGCAAATCAGTACGAGGCATCTTTCAAATTAAATTGCACAATATCAAGCTACAACGCTGAAGTAATTTCCATCAGTAAGGCATTAGATGTAATTTTAGAACAATCTCCCGACGACAATATCAATCTCATTTGTACAGATTCTTTAAGTGCAATAAAAACCTTAAGTTCGAATAAAATTAATAGAGCTCAACATCCAATAATAGCACAAATACTAATAAAATTACACGAACTGAAAGAACAAGCTAAACGGGTAAAATTCGTCTGGGTTAAAGCCCACGTAGGTTTGACACCGAACGAACGAGTTGATGGCCTTGCGAAGAAGGGAGCACGGAATGGATTAGTGTTAAGTACGCCCATTCCCTGGGAAGATTTTTATACCCTAATTAAAAGAAAATTTTGGCACATGTGGCAGGAGGAATATACACGCAGTGAAAAGGGCTAATTTTATAAATTCCATGAGACAAAAATCCAAAGAAGTTTCGAGGCAGTGGATTAGAAAGGCATTCAATAATCAGAATAAATCGCCTGAGATCCAATCATGGGCTCTGTCAGGAGTACAAATTCAGAATAGGTGTATCCCAAGCTGAGCAATGTGATAACTGTGGAGAACCAACCCAATCACTAAAACATGTAATAATAGAGTGCCCCAAATACGACAGTGAACGGAGCAGGTTTTTTAACAAAATAAGCAAAATGATTATCCACCCATTCAGTTACTCATGTATTATCGACTCAAGAAACAGCGATATTTATAAGGAACTAGTTACCTTCATGAGAGATGCCAACATTGAAATTATTGTAATTTGTAATAACTGTATTATAGATAAACAGAACGTTATTATTATAAATAGATGAACAGAATATGATTATTTAAAATGTATCGTGGCTAAATGTTAAATAAACTATGCCAAAAAAAAACAAGAATTCTACATTCTCTAATTAACTAACTTATATTAACTAACTAATTTTAACTAAAATTCTACATTCCACAATAACCAAATAACTAATTATTGTAACAAGAACTATACATTCCGTAATTAACTGGTAAATAAACGAACTCGTGAAGTTCATTTATAATTATGTTCGGTAGATCAATTTAGGATTAATATAATTCAACATTCCATAATTGTCTAACTAATATTAATGAACTAGGATTCTAGAATTACTAATATTAATTAGCTCAAACTCATTTTCAATCAATTAACAAACTAATTTTAACTAATTATAATAATATTAGGTAGGTACTTATATTGAAATAATTTATATAAATAGTACTATGTGTTATATACGTACATAAAATAATAATATAAAATGCATTATATGGTAAATAATTAATTTTATCTCTCTTACTCAACACGAGGAAGCTATACTGCCAACTCAACTTGGCAGACGTTTTACAATAATATTCTTTTTTGTTTTTCTATATTATTATTGTACTAAGTAATCATAACTAATATCAGTATTTGTGCTGAGAATGAGCAGTCGTCCGACAATGTAATCTGCCCTTGACAGATTCATATTTATCTTACAAATCAACATTGAGCAGCTACGAACCTAGTGATTGGGAAAAACATTCACTTATATTCGTTCGATTCCAAGTCATTTTTGAAGCTTTTGAGCGATGAAGTCAGCCAAAAATGGTAGTACAACCCAATGAGCGGATTTTCGAACACCTAACAACGTTCCTAGAGCATGAATAGATGTACAATGTCACAATTGAGAGGGTGGCAAATGTGAGAGAGAGTTTCGATTCTGGAGGACTTGTTTTCTGACCTTCTACACGAATACAGAACTTAATGCTTCTTCCATTGATTTTCTGGCTCACGACTGACGTGATTTTGAATTGTTTGCAGTATATGAATGGGCGAGGAGAACAAATGAACGACGAAGGCCGAAAAATAGAGCAATCGCAACTCTAAACTTTGGCGGTTTTCCTTGGAAGCCGCGGTAAAAATAATTTGAGAGCGCAACGTCCAGCCTTGCTGGCCAAGCTGGGAGGTCATCGCAGTGAGAGACAGTGGGACCACGCGGTACACGTGCGAGCACCGACAGAAGTCATGCGTTTATAAATAAAATAACTGCACCAAATATAAATTTGCGTCATGCATTCATTCTCGATTGAGTGGACGTTCGAAGGGTATGTCAAATCGAATAATTTTATTTGGTTCAACAAACAAAGGAACCCGTAAACCCACAAAGTAAGTTTTTATATCCCACAAAATTTGTTGAACATAAATATTTTATCGATAGGTGTGAATAGAACCTTCAGAAATTTGAGGAAGCTAAAGTTCACAAAGAGTGACAGGACTGCATTTCGTTTGTAACAGGCTGTCCACTTCTTCCTTCTTCATGAATTTCCAGCCGTCCTCAAACTCACGAATCCGTTCACTCACATTTTGGTTTATTATTTTCAATAATGAACCTTTGGAATCGACCAAAAAAAAATTGTTTACCCCCCCCCCCCCTCTTCAAAATTTGTTGGTTTACGTTTCAAGGTATGTAGAATCCAAAAATCGAATACCTACAAATTTGGCCGTCCGTCCACCATCCACGGCACTTTCCCCACTTAGCATTGACCGATTTTGATGAAATTTGGTAAGTGGGTTCCATTTGGGGTCTAGATGGAATATTTTGGGCGTTGAGAAAACAAAAGAGGACTTTGCCTCAATTTTACATTCTGGAATTTCAAGTCAAATCCTACAATAGGGCCCTAGAATAACGTTTAACACCTGGAATACCCAAGGGAAAAAAATTACTGTAGAATAAAATGCCCAAAGAAGTTCACCCCAGGGTGTTCTCTCCTGCAAAATGACGCGAAAACTGACCAAATTCACACTGCTGTGCTCTGGCGAAGCGTAAAAGAAGTATCTCAGCAAATAGTATCAAAGAACGTCAACAGGTGGAGTTGTAGGCGCCCTTGTGACCACACAAAACGATCCACACGTAACTCAAATAATGTGATTCGAATAACGAAACTAGCTAATATAGAAACTAAATAAGAGAAGATGAAGACTAATAATGCTCAATAAACTAATAGGTAGAATCGTATTGTAAAAAAGAGTGAGTAAAATTGCTTTTATTTGGTCACTTTCGCGTCTAGGTTTTTCCCTCCCTCAGTCGCACACTCCTGTGTTGACCACATAAGCTATAGGCACAGGCTATTGATAATCCATTATTCAAAATAATGGATTACATCAGCACGTCAGCCATTTATGGACCACTTCCCTTGGTATCCAAATTGCTCCATAAAATTCTAGCAAATTTCTCCATAAAATTCAAGCAAATTTCTCCATAAAATTCAAGCAAATTTCTCCATAAAATTTGCTCTCCAAATCGAATTCATGAAAGCTTAAATTTCCCCATAAAGTCCAAGCAAATTTCTCCATAAAATCCAAATTTCTTCAGTAGTAGGTTTTCTGAACAAAATCTTGGAGAGATCGTGTAGTTGTGAAGGTATGTAAAGCGTGACCTACCAGGGATAAAGCATCTGACGAGGTGTTTTTACCATTACGGAATCCAAACTGTTGAGAATGGTAGAGCTTTGACTTCAAGGTGAGAAATTAAGTTTCCTGAGCACCAAGCACTCCAGGATTTTCGCAAAAATATGAAACTTAGAAAGAAGACGAAAACAGCTAGAAACACCCTGATGCCCCTCTGGTTTCAGAGGGGTGCCTGAAATAACCTCTCCTTGTGACTTCCTTCCAACCGAAATAACATTGACCTTACTTAAGCCAGTATCAAGTGATCGTCGTAATAAACACAGTTAAAGAGTCGATTAAGGACACTAGGAAAACGATTAACTGGCGATTGAACGGCTCCCATTGGCCAAAATGTCAAAAACATTATTAGCTCCTTAAAAAATAGTAGTTCCTACAACAAAGGTTTTGTTTCTCACTTTATAAGTGGGCGGCACTTTGTCGACGACCTCCTTCTTCGCTGCTTCAACGCCTTTCATCTCCAACAGAGTCATTCCAAAATAGAAACTCGTCATGGCGAAAGGTGTGTAGGTAACTTGTTCTACAAGTGCCTGGAACAGTTGAACATTTTCATGAACGTTGTTGCAAATATTACGTAGGCACAATTTAAAAAAAAAAATCATTTGATGTTGACTTTTGGTTTATTATTTTCAATAATACACCTTAGGAATCTACCAAGAAAAAGATTTTTTAACCCCCTGTCAAAATTCGATGGTTTACGTTTCAAGATACGTAGAATCCAAAATTCGAATAAAAATTTGCCGTACGTCCGCCATATGCGGTACCTACTTTCCTTAGTTGCCATGTACCAATTTTGGGGACATTTGGTATAAGAGATTTGAGGTCTAGTTGTGCCCCGAAGAATTTGGTTGACGTCAGTCACTTCTAAGGGTTGAAAAATAAGGGCTGAAATTTGCAAAACGCCCCACCTCAAAAAATTGCGATATCTGGTATTGTTTTTTCATCAATTTAAATTAGTATTGAATTTGTAGAATCGAATGAGACCAAAACCAGGTCGCTGCGACCAACTGAATAGAAAGTACGACGACATTTCCGGTAAAAATCATAATTTTTTTGATGATTTTCAGTGCAAATTGTTAAAAAACACGATAGTTGTAGTTTCAATACGACTGGTCGTAGCGACCTGGGGTTGGTCTCATTCGATTCTGCGTGAAAAATCCTATAGGAAATTGTTAGCATTTCGAATTTTGATTGATTATTTTGGCAATGTTAGGTCATAAACATGTCCAGACTTCGGGAGAAAATATCAATGTACCAGAGATGGGCGAATTCTTATTCATAAATACGATTATGAATACAAATCATATCTGCGATTTTATGATCACGAATACGAATACAGGTATGAATATGAATACAAATACAATTGTATTCACACTTTGAATACGATTTTTCCCCGTATTCGTATTTTGAATACAATTTTATGATTTTTTCTATGATTTCCCTAAAAATCGAATTTTTTAACGATTTTCCTTGAAAATCACACTTTGTTTATGATTTTCTCCCGAACTCTGGACATTTTTATGACCTAACATTGCCAAAATAATCAATCAAAATTCGCAATGCTTACAATTTCCTATAGGATTTTTCACACAGAATCGAATGAGACCAACCCCAGGTCGCTACGACCAACCGTATTGAAACTACGAATATCGTGTTTTTTAACAATTTGCACTGAAAATCATCAAAAAAATTATGATTTTTACCGGAAATGTCGTCGTACTTTCTATTCAGTTGGTCGTAGCGACCTGGTGTTGGTCTCATTCGATTCGGCGTGAAAAGTCCTATAAAAATTGGTGAGCGTTTCGAAATTTTATTAATTATTTTGACAATTTTGGGGAATAAATACGACCAAAATTCCGGTAAAAATCATAATTTTTTAAATGATTTTCAGTGCAAATTGTGAAAAAAATTACGATTTTTCAGTGTAAATTTCGTCGTAGTTTCAATACGGTTGGTCGTAGCGACCTGGGGTTGGTCTCATTCGATTCTGCGTGAGAAATCCTATAAGAATTTGCGAGCGATTCGAATTTTGATTGATTATTTTGGCAATGTTAGTTCATAAATATGTCCTGAGTTCGGGAGAAAATCATAAACAAAGTATGATTTTCAGGGAAGAAAATCGTTAAAAAATTCGATTTTTAGGGAAATTATAGAAAAAAATTCGATTTGTCGGGAAATTATAGAAAAAAATCATAAAATCGTATTTAAAATACGAATACGGGGGAAAATCGTATTCAAAGTGTGAATACGATTGTATTCGTATTCGTATTCATAATCATAAAATCGCAGATATTATTTGTATTCATAATCGTATTTATGAAAAAGAATTCGCCCATCTCTGCTATGTACCAATTCTATTGTAAATCGAGGTAATTGGGGACTAATTATTTAAGATCCGCCTCGTGTGATCACGAAACGATTCAGCTTGGCACTGAAACGCCCCTGAAAATCCAAAATAGTTCGGAATCCTCTCGAATACGGTCGAAACTCGGAATTGGTCGGAGGCCAGACCTGAGGCCAAACAGACAGGGGTTTTGGCCAAGGACGCTCCGGGGTGTGGACACGGTGTATTTCAACGGGTTAGATGAGACGTGCGTAGGTGAATGAATCGATAATAATATGACGCTGGTATGATCGACGAATAACAACGATAAGATAAACCGCTGTTATGTAGTGCAGGAACTACCAGTGATTATTAGAAGGCATCTTATCATGACTCATAGAATGGCAAACAACTAGAGGATTACGTAAAGTTTATTTAAAAAATAACATTAATTTTTACTATGGAAGACCCTGAAGCAACAACGAGACAACTCCAAAATACTCGTCGTTTTTGCAAGTCTTCAATTTTTAAAAAAGTAAATTTTTTCATTATCACCTAAGAGTAGACCTTGAGTACTATCAAACATGTAATAAATTCGACGTTATTATGGTATTCTTTAAAAATTCTAAAAGGTTCAAAAATGTTAATGAACATGGAATGAGGGCATTGATGAAGGCAGTTTTGAGTTAAAATGAATATTAAATTTTGAGAATCCTAAATTATAACATTACTACACTATGAAGCTGCAAATTGTTATTTCTATTCAATCAATGAATTTTGATTTCTCTTGGTATCAAATAGTTTACCAAAAGGCGTTTTCCACTTTATCTATATTGTAGATATTTACCTAAATAGTTTTTTTTAACTGAACAAAAATGTACGATAGTGCGTTGTAATTTCAGATGAGTAAAAGGTGTAATTGTGAGGAATGGTGTAATTTATTATGTCAACTTTATTGGGATTTGGGTCCAACAGCAAAATCCTCCTCTTTCACCAAATTTTCGAAAAATTTATTTTCTTCATCAGGGCTCAGAGGATGAGTTTAGGTTTGAACATCAAACCACGGTCGGGAATGAAGAAGTTGTATAAACCAGGAACACTAATCATGAAATAGGTGTTTAAAAACTTGACTATTACAACTAAAAATTGGAAAAAACACAAAATTGTAAAACAAAATAAGACAGTCAGAAAGACACAACAACAATATTGTTGTTGAAATTGTTGTTGCTTCTTTCTGACTGTCTTATTTTGTTTTACCAATATTAGTAAATTTAAAGCCTGATATTATTGTGTTTTTTCCAATTTTTAATTATAATAGTCAAGTTTTTTAACACCAATTTCATGATTAGTGTTCCTGGTTTATACTTCTTCATTCCCGACCGTGGTTTGATTTTCAAACCTAAACTCATCCTCTGAGCCCTGATGAAGAAAACAAATTTTTCGAAAATTTGGTGAGAGAGGTGGATTTTGCTGTTGGACACAAATCTCAATAAAGTTGACATAATTTACTTCGGGTCGTTTGTCATACACTACGGTGTAATTTATTGTTTTTGATTTAATGCCTTATCTCGAGTATGGAGTGAATGAGAGGGTCAAGGTCGCCTCGTTCCAGTTCTGAGTGGGAATCTCTAGTTCAACGACACAGCCAAGGTCAGATGTAGGTGGGTAATGAGAAGAGATGGCATAATTATACACGATTGAATGTTTAGAATTAGGTATGGTACGAACGTGAGAACCTTAGGAGTATGTATAAGAAGGTACCAAAGAGAGATCTTTGAAATATTACATCACTTATATTACAATGTAATATAAGTGATGTCATCAAATATTACATCATAATAGGTCTGGAGTGAATAATGGTGCTTGAATTTTGATAAATTGATGTAACACGAACGTATAAAGAAATAATAACATAATAATAAATTATATCTATAGAATGCAGGACCATACTATCATCTCTGTTTCCCCGCAGCTGCAGGATTATGTAAATTGGAATTACCAACTTTCGTATACAACTGTGGTACTGCAGTTCCGTACAAAAGATTTCATACAGCTCACTCTAGTCCTGTTAACTGGGTCCTGAAACCTGTCAACTACAGACACACCATTTGGTCTGCCTGACATGGAACATCAGAACTAAATGACAAAACACCTCCTCTGCTATCTCATCAGCAATTTTTATTTCAATTCCGTTGCTTTGGAGAAGAGGCTTCAAACTGTGTGTTTTCATCAATAATTAAAGGTCATTTTCATCAATCTTAGGTCCACGAAATCTCCCCTCGGCCAGATTTTTGTCGTAGGTATATGCATGATCAAGGCCTCAACTTTATAAATCATCCTGACCCATACATACATACCTAATTTCTAATAAAATTGATTTAAATTACCTTCGTGATAGCAGATCGAAGATTGTTCTGAGGCCAAATGGCTCTGGCGATCGTCATCCAAACTGTCAAAGTTGGAGCCACGAAGAGGCATCCCCAGACGCAGAACCTGGCGACTCTAGGGAAATCCAAATCCCCGAAAGATCTCCCTTCGATCCTCTGTTGGACGAGACTACCGGCTGGCCAGATCACAGAGTAGGAAATCATACCTCGGATAAGCTGTTTCCTCGACTCGTAGGCATGTTTCCCACATTTTCTCCATACCGGCGAGGTGATGATTTTCCTCAGAGACATCCGTCGAAGGACACTCGCGGTTTCGTAGTCGGTCTTGGATCACTCGGCTGTGGGCTCACTGTTGCTCTAAATTTGCCATGAATTAAGAGGACGACCGAGTTACCGCTACGTTCGAGTCTAAACTTATTCTGAATTCGCGAGAAGTCATTGTGAAGAACCTTGAATCGGTGAAGATTGAGCCATTTTCCTTATCACTGCCCTTGCCGGCTTATCGTGGCGATCAGCTGACGATCAAGATCGATGAAGGTTAACTTCAAATTCAACAACACTGAGACCTGTTTCTGCCGTGTATTTTACGTGTATTGATTTTATAATTCGTTTAAAACAATTCAAGTGATTATAGTCATGGTTTTTATCAAATTTGAACCAAATTCAAACATTGGAGAAGCATCCTTTGGTGTCTGAAGTCTTTACGTTGGTACCCCTGGTTCACCCAAACCGCCTTGCTTCGAACTTTATCAAAACTCTTCACCAAATCTGAGTAACATCGCTGACTTTTCTCAATTTATTCATTCAAAATAAAGTTAACAACGGAGTCAAACTAATAGGCCAGAAAAATCAAAATAACAGGCCGGAAGTAGAAAATAACACTGGAAAAACTGGGATTCCCGCCAACAGCCAAAATTAGTTCTCAATATCACCAACTGAAGCGCTAGTGTTCTTGGCAGAACTTCTAAAATCCACGTTTTTTTCAATAAATTGATGAAAAAAATTATTGTATTAACATTAATTAATATTTTCAAACTTTTATTTTAGTATTTGGAGTAATGATTTTAAATTCGAAGTTATTTTTTGGAGATGGTTGGTGGTGCCGCCGCCGCCATGTTGTTGGTGTTCGTTACGTCTCGGCTTGCAAGTTGTGAAACACGTTGAACAGAAGTGATGGTGCTGTGTTTTTTATGAGTTTTAGTTTTATATTTTAGTGCATTTCACCAAGACTTTCGCCATGTTCCGGAATAAATCCGAAGTCGACATGTACGTCGTGACTTCGTTGCAGAAAATCAAGTCGGAACGAGAGGTAAGTCGGTGTAGTTGCCAAGTTGCCGCTCGCTGGCCTTCTTGACCCAAGGTTGAGGGCGAAAACTGCTGTTGCCAAAAAGATGGACCTCGGAAAAACCCTTATTTTTTTTTTGGCTCGTTTCGTGAGCTCCACAGTCATGTCATCTTTCACATTATTGAATCTTAATTAGATGCGACAAAAGTCCAAATCGTTGCAGACATACTTTCTTATTTCGAATCGGCAGGTTGTCGGAGGCAGCCATCGCCATTCTCGTGAAAGCGGAACTGATGCGCTTTTTCTGTAGAGCTGCGACTCCCTCGAAAATCCTTACATCAGATTTTGCATGTTTCATCTATGAATCTGCCCTGGGTATAGATTAACAACTAGATTCCCGCGAGACGTTTAGTTATGGTGGTTCCTGTAGTTGGTTACATGAGGTGGCAATCTGTTGAATTACCCTAGTGGTTTTCGGAACGTGGAGGTACAATGGAGACGTCGCCACCGCTTTCATTTCTTATTCTGATGTTATGGAAGAAAAATGAACGTGGTGTGAATATATTTTCTTGTGTTAATGGAAAGATTATTTAGTTAGCTAATACTAAAATGGAAATGCGATGTGGAACACAATACTGTTTATGCACCTACTAGTGGAAGAACAGCTCTTTGAAGTGAGTCGACTCCCATCAATTCAGAACTAAAAGCGTATATCGGATGCTTGGAAGGACGAGGATGTATGGAGCGCTTGGATATAAGTAGTATACCAGATCTTTCACCCACTACTATCTGCTTTGCTCCATTTCAGTTCATTTTCCGTTCCATTTTCACTACTTCTACAATTCATCCACCCTTCTCTCTCCATGGGCAACTCACTCGATTTTGCTCATCAACTCCCTCTATTAAATAAAACAAAATTGAGCTTCAGGTGGATAGTATAGCTGTCATGTCAGTGGTAGTTTTTTTTGACCCGCTAACTCGGTTTTTTTATGCTCTCAATTTAAAGAAAACATCGAGGTTATATTCGTCAACCTGTCCTCATGATGAGTTGCTGTAGTGACATTTCACTATATTCATTTGAGAGTTAACTTGTATCAATAGAGAGTTCCTAGTGGGTTTGGTTCGGCTTAGATCCGGCGCGCCGGTACCGGATCGTCCGCCATGTTTGTAATACGGCGCGCCGGATTGCCTCCTTGCAACGTATTCGACCGTAACAATACGGCGCCGTATCGGATACGGCGTGTTCTTATCACAATCCGGCGCTGGATTGAGAGCATGGAAGAAGTAAATCTTCCATGTTGAGGGTGTGTGTGTAATACGTCACGCCGTATCAAAAACCACTAGGAACTCTCTAATTACTTGTGTTATTTCTGACGAAGAGACATGTGGATCGCATCAGATCTCCCCTTTAGGGGTTCAGCTGAGGCCGAGCGAGTTCCGGCATGTGTCTCTGGAGACGAGACTCGGACCTGTTGAGGGGCCGTGAGTTCGAGGTTCGCCTCGGGAGTATATTTTCGGGTAAGCCGGTCGCAGTTCCCCTCGTCCCAACCCAGGGCGGTGAGGCCAATGGGAAGTCATGAGCGAAATCACCATTACAAATTCTGATCTTCCCTTAAACATCTGATGACGTCCGCGATGCCAGGAATGGCAGTCGGACGAAAATCCAACCTGAAATGGGGTTTTTACTTGATATTTCACAAGGATTTCGTCACCTATGTTCACACACCACCTATCTACATTTGGAAACTGTGGCTGTGGAAACCATTCTTCACTGTTGATAGGTGGTTAGGAAAAACCAAATGTGGATACGAGGTGTGTTCAAATTAGTGTTTTCTGACACCTGATCTAGATAGAGCAATTTTTAGCTAACCAGTGTTCTCGGCGTGGAAATTTCATACATAAATGAGAAAACCTCATTTTCGCCAAAATGGTAGATGGGTGTGTGAACATAGGTGACGATTTGCTCATGTACTTCAAGCTAGCTCATGTATATCCCTTGCCAAACCAAAACTTGGGAAACATAAGCTAAGATACCGTCGCATAAGAACCAGCATCGCACATCTCAAATATTTCAAAATTGAGGTTTTTCCTCCTAGGTCTATGTGTTCTAATTGGTTGAATAAGGATCTGTTCGGAGAGGCAGTCCGGAATATGAGAGTAGCCCCTAACAATCCTTGTCGGGTTTCAGCGCTACCTCCCGCCACTTCAATGAACTACCATTCCTGATTACCATGACTACCATTCTAAAGATTTTGTGTAGTAATCGTTTTCGTTTCTCATATTCGTTTTCGTTTCTCTTATTGTTTCTCTCTGAACAGTTATGGATCTGAAAATGATGCCTAGTGTCGTGCCAAGAGAAAACGTGCCAGCTGATCTCCAAAATCGTCACTGGTTCACGTTATAGAAATGCGGGAAACGAAAACTATTACGAGACAACAATCTTTAGAATGGTAGTCATGGTGATCAGGAATGGTAGTTCATTGAAGTGGCGGGAGGTAGCGCTGAAACCCGACAAGGATTGCAGGGGGCTAGACTCTCATGTCCGGAATTAGTTCAGAACCTAACCGGAACTGAAAAGGGGAGGGGTGATGTGCTTGAGAAACAAAGATTACCTGTAGAAAGGTTTTATTCTGCATAAAACACGAAGAAAGAATGAAATAAGGAAATTGGGATTCTACAAACAAACGCTGTAAACTTGTTTCCATTCAACGACACCAGCCATTGAATACAATAATATTACAAGGGGATAGAAGCGAATGGACCCCTCCGAACTGGGGTGGAGTTAATGAGAGCACTCACACTGAATACGCCGAAGATACTCTTTGAAACGCTCGGAAGAGTTGACGAAAACTTCAGAAAACGGCTTCTTTAGTATATTCAGAGTGAGGGATCCTATTTGTCAGATACGTTGTTCAAAACCATTTAGATTTGAATTTCCAATACCGAGATAATAAGGGGGGGGTGTGGTAATTTTTGTGGTAGAAAAAGTTTGGTAATTTTTCATTTGTGTTTTTTCCATTTTGTGATCCTTCTGCGTTTTGCGCTCCACCACATACAAGTTTTTTGCTTTCCTGAAAAGTAGGCAATTCTTAGATGCAAATCTCTCGCTCACACAGGTCAACCCCTTCAATCATATTAGGTGAATTTGAGGGTTAGAAAGGGCAAATCCCCTCCACATCTGATTATCTGTAATTTTCAGGCCAATTTCCCTACAATGGGGTAGTTGCATGATATTTTTTTGTATTTTTTCTGTGTAGAGAATCTCTATTGAAGTACGAATCTGCAAATAAAACTCCCGGAAACGCTTCCAAAAAATGTAGATTTTTTCGAAAAACGGGATTTCGGATTCAGGCGGGAAAACCTACACACGGCTTGGACACTGCGGGGTGGGGGCCACGTCACGGGTGTGAAGGGGGCCAAGAGACCCCTTCCTTTGCCCGGGGGGTCCTTTGATAGCAACCCTCTGTTGGGTTTGTTTACGTTCGTTTGTGGCAATAAAATTGGAGAATCACTCACACTTTGTGGTGCTTTCATACTGAATTTGCTAGCTGTGCAATCGAAACATGTTGCATCAAAGATTTTGTTTCCTACTGGCGTTCCCTCCACTGTAACTTAAACCTCATATGGTTGTGAAGAAATGCGGTGTTCTGGTGTTACTCGAGCAACAACCTCGCAAATTTGCTAGATTCTTCTAAGTTGGACATAACCAACATCGTTTTATTCAACAATTTACTAACACTCATTGGTACTACGTTGTACAGGATAATGACACTACAATGAAACTTCCAATAAATGAGCAACCATTTGGATGAAGAAGTACTACACTGTTGTGGTTGAAAAGACGAGATGTTACGATTGAGGTTTCGATATCATGTATTTTTGAAGAAGTGATATTTGGTAGCTCAACACAACGGAAATATAATTGGAAACTAATATACACTTTTGCCCATCAATGTCATATGAATAATAATATAATAACTGGATACAATAATCTTCCCCCCTTAATTTTGAATGAACAAATAAATTTGGAAAGGTTTGAAAAGGTTAAAGAAAAAACAGGCGTCCTCAGGTGACATAGTCATCCAAGTAGCTGGGCTTCCTTCTCATCCTTGAAGATCTCCTCAAAGGCTGGGAAGAAATGCTTTCCTCGTTAGCTGTTCTCAAGGGGGATGCCATTGCTGTCTCACTCGGCCCTTGACAATCTTCAACTTGTGGAGGAGTCGCTTTTGGAGGATTGGCTGCAGCGACAGAAACGGCAGGCAATATCGCTCCTTCGTCTTCTTCTCCCGTTTGGTACTGGACTGGAAGCTGAGGCGAGTCACTGAATGTAACAGTCTTTTTTCTGATGACTTCAGATTTCAACAACTGGTTGATGTGTCTTTTTATTTTTCTGCCTTCATCCAGTTCAATAATGTAGTGAAGTTTCCCTAACTTTTTTATAACTGTGCCAAATTTCCAACATGGCTTATTGTTTTCAAAAAATCTGGATTGAACTCGATCGTTTTCTTTTAGTTGTCTGGTTGGTTTGTCAGAATTGTTGATTTTTTCAGAGTCCTGGCGTTTTAAAGGTCTAATAGCATCTAATTTCATTCGAATTTGACGGTTCAAGTATAGTTCCTTTTCAACTTTTTCACAAAGTGCGTATGGAACTTCACGTTCCTTTTTGAAGATAGGCTTGGCCTTTGGACGTAATTGAAGTTTTGAATCGACCATAGAAATTTTTCTAAAATTTCTAAAACTTTTTCTAAAAGTTTGATTTGAATCTATGTGTTCTAGATTAATTTTCAAATGACGTATCCACACACGACCTAACAGAGGTGTGTGACCATCAGGTACAACATATAGTTCCTCCACAGATTTCACATTCTTGTATTGAACATCAACTTTGATTTTACCTTCTGGAATGAGGATGTTGTCTGTGTACGATCTGAAGGCTATGGATGATTTTTCGAGTTTCTTGTTAAGATTTAGTTTTTTGAATTCGTTTTTCGGTAAGAGTGTAAAACCTGCTCCTGAGTCGATTTCAAATTTTTGATTTTTTCCTTGAATTTTGACTGTTGTATAATACTTTTCAGCATCTTTATGGAATAATTTGTTTTGATACACATCTACGATGGCATGTATTCCTTGAATTTGATATAGTTCTTCGTCTTCTGTCTCTATAGCATTTGTGTTGGAAGAGTTTGATTTGTTCGAGCGTTCTTTTAGGAGGGTACTAATGCAAACTTTCGAAACGTGACCTGTCTTATTACAAGATTTGCATTTCAGTGAAGAAATTCTGCAACGACAGTCTTTAGACAAATGGTTATCGCGACCACATCGTAAGCATGTATTGCTGATACCGAGTCGATTGTAATCTAATTTTGATCTAGATTTTGAACGTGAACGAGTTTCCTGGCTGCGATTTCTAGAACTGTTTCGTGATCTAAATTGATTAATTTTGTTGACAATTTCGGAAGTGTTGAAAGAACTGCTTGAAGTTTGCTTTGATAAAGCTTCACTGTCCATTCTAGCTGCTTCCAATGCAATTGCCTTTTCCACTATCTTATCAAAATCGTCCAATTCTGATTGAAGGATTTGTTCTTTTATCCAGGTATCTTTTATTCCCCTGATGAATTGCGAGCGAAGAAAAATGTTTGCAACGGAAACTGTTTGTTCGCATGCACATTTGGTGTTGAAGTCACAATCGGCTATATCACGACGCAAAGATGCAACAAAGTCGGATATGTTTTGAGTATCAATTTGGTATTTTGAAAGGAAGTAGTGTTGAGTGACCAATTTGTTCTTTTTAGGTGATAGATGTTTCTCCAAAGCTGTAATGAGTTCTTCGTACGTTAGTTGACTTGTTATTTTTGGTGCTACCAATGCTGCAAGAGTGTTGTAGTTTGAGGATCCAATTGAATTCAAAAGCATTTGTGCTGATCGATCTTTGTCATGTAATAAATTCTTGAGTTTCAAATAATTTTCGAAACGTTCCTTATAGTAAGAAAATTTTTCCTTTTTCGGGTCAAAAGGTTCGAATGGTGGAATATTATACACGCTATTACTAGGTCTAGCTGTTTGAATGTCACCTTGTCCTCGTTCTCCTTGAGGTTGAGGAATCAACCGTTCCAACGCGGATATCAATTGTTGGAGCTGGTTTGGATCCATATTCTCTCTTTTTTATCAATCGTCGCCAAAACTGTTGTGGTTGAAAAGACGAGATGTTACGATTGAGGTTTCGATATCATGTATTTTTGAAGAAGTGATATTTGGTAGCTCAACACAACGGAAATATAATTGGAAACTAATATACACTTTTGCCCATCAATGTCATATGAATAATAATATAATAACTGGATACAATATACACACAAGAAATCACAATTACAACTGACCTTTTGCTATAAAAGTGTCAACTTACCTCACATTATTGGCTCCTTTTATTTCGGCGCTGACGAACTTGTTGTTATTGACGTAAAAATCGTACAACATGCCAATATTTATGTACGGAATATTTTCCAGGGAAGCTACCTCGAAACTCTAGTCGATGGCTCTCCTTTTTGGCATATTGACATTTTATTTCAATACTTTGGCAAATAAACGAAAAAAAAGTTACAGTTGTTTTTCTGATGATTTCTACTTACAGCCAAGTTGTTCCTATCGAACTTTATCTTCGTCATTCGCGTTCGTAGAAAAATCGTTCACCATTCGTTGGAAAGCCCTACATTTACGCATAAATGATATACTGCCAAAACCGTTGTACTTACGGAAGAGATATACCTACCCCTGAGTTAAAAGAACTATCAACAACATTCGAAACCAGATTGGGTAGGTAGCGAGAAAAAGTGAAGTGAGTGTTGCCGACTCGTATGCAAGCGTTTATTAAAAGCTTCTTGAAACTTTACAGTGAACATTATCTTTTCCAAACCAATCAACTAATAAATTATGGTAAATACTGGTGTAAACTATAACAACTAACAACTGTAACAACTCGGACCACACTACGAGAAAGGCCCACCCGAAAACTGATAACGTGATAACTACGACAGTTGAAGCAACGGGGTTAATCGAAGTACCCCGCGCCGATGTGCCCCCCGGGCATCGGCAAAACAGCCAAAATTGTGCTTCAAAATTTTCAATTTAAACGATTAATTCAAACATAAAAAACCTGAAAAATATATTTCAAAGTTTTTTTAATCATCACCATCATTTTGCAAGTACATTTCAATGTTTCTGACTCGAATTGTCCTCGATTGCAGTGATCTCAACGCACTCTATCGTGAGATTCTCGTTTAGGGATGACATAAGAGGTGTGGCCCGCCAACACTAAAAAGGATGGTACTTCTTTATTGAAATACGGCTAAACTAAATGGAATTTCGAACTGAAAACTGGTCCATATTCGTTTTTAAGTGCGCTAAATTCGAATCTGAAGTCAAAAACACGAAATTCCGACCCATGCAACTACTCCATTCTTTAGAGCAGTTTCCTCGGAAATAGTTCACAAAGTCTCCCACACTGCTGTGTTGAATGCTGTCCATCGCTTGGGATGAGGCGCGATTTCTCATTCCTATCCATAGTTCTGTACCTAATCCATCGTGGTCGCTAATCCTAAGCAGTTAAATAAAAGCTGGATACTTATTCATGATGATAATCATTGGAGGAACTGATTTACCTCCTCTGGAAGTTATCAATCTATTTTTAACGATTTCCAGGCCGGGGGGTCAACACATGTGGGAGTCTGAACTTGCTTCGTTCTCTTTCGGTCTTGACGTAGTTCTTTGATTGATTTTTTAATTATTTTAAAGTATTAGATATATTTATGAAGTTACGGTTTATTGTGATCGATTTGAAGTGTTTTCATACCCGAACAAACGAACATGAATGTAAATTATTAGCGTTCTGAGTTGGAATGGCTCATGTCTTCTACTCTTTCCCGCATCGCCTGTTTTTGTGCCTCAAGTCTTTTTGGTGGTTCGTCTTTAAATTCACATATCGACCGTTCTTCTGCCGATCGCTTGATAAACCAGAGGTAATGTTCTGCACTTAAGATCTTGGGATATGACCAATCATATAGTTGTTTCATTTACTTAATCGCGATTGTAATGGAACTTAGATGTACAATAATCTTGTTTAAAAAAATCGTGATACTTGTTTTTACTTGAAACAGTCTTGTACTTGTCATTTCAGTAAGTTCTTTTGAGTATTTTAAGTTGATATTCAAGCAGTGGTTTTAAACGCCGAAAGTAAAACTTAATCATAAGGCCCCATAAGCGTGTCTGAAGTGCGCTCGAGGAGTGTCTAACATTGAACGAAGGAACGCATTGAGCTGCCTGGCACAGCACATCGCAGGGCAGCGCTCCACCGTGTTCAACGCACATTTCATAGCAGTTAAGTGAACAGTGACGAAATAAGATCCTGCGATAAAACCTTCCGATGATAAGTATTAATGTTTTGTAAAAAAAAGCCACATAAAGAGAGAAAAAACAAAAATCAAAGTGAAGAAACGAGTATCTACACTGCATGCAGATACATCTGTACATGGATGTGTCTTATGATGGCAATTTAAATGATGAGCTCACTCAGCTGATCAATGACCACTCAGGCGCCTTTAGCATTCTCCATTGACCCACCCTCTCAAATTTCAGGTTCCTGCGTTCAACAGGAGAGGAAATGGCCTTGGAGCTCACTCAGCTGATCAGTGATCATCAACTTTGATGATGTATAGATGTATGTATCGATTGACCCTGCCTCTCAAATTTCAGCTTCCTGCGTTCAACAGCATCAGAAAAAAAACGTTGCATTGTTTGTGTGTCGAAAATTTTGAAATGACCCCCAGAACTAAGACATATCCATGTCAAAAAATCGTTGGAAAAGCAAATGCTTCAAAAAAGGGAAATTCATGAGCATTTTTGAACAAGAGAGCTGCCTGATGATGGCTTCACTAACTATTTTTGTTTGAAAAGTAAGAAATGCATTCAAGTGCATCTATCGGTTCAACGATAATATAATTTGAAGGCTGCAACGCTCAAATTCAATTTGGACTAAAGAAGAAGCTTTATGGCGCATGTGACAGTGTTTCAAGTTTTCAGAGTCCCTTCTACACGTAGGGAGTGAGGCAGAGATCTGCCCTACTCTGGGTCCCAATATGAGTGGTTTCATTCAATCCTGTGATTCACAAAAAACTGCCCTTCTCTTTGCTATGTGAAAAGATTGGTTGGCTTTAGGTCTAAGCAAGGGATCTCCCCGAGATTCGTGGTTATGTCTGGGACACTGATGGTCTGCTAGAGGTGTGTCGGTACAGCTGTACCGGGACTGTGGAACCGAGTATCAGGTTGGAACGGTTCCACGCAGTGACAAAAACTTGACCCTTACCGGTCCAGTTCCATGGACTGATAAGATATCTTAAGATGGCTCTGGACTGGGAAGAGAATCTTTTCCATCGGTCCAGTTCCATCCTCACCAATCAGAATGATCTGATCAATCATCTCATCAATCTGATCATTCTGATTGGTGAGGATGGAACTGGACCGGTAAGGATGTAACCGGACCGATAAGATATCATAGAGAATGGTTCAATGGCTCTGGACCGGTAAGCATGGATCTTGTTCTCAGTTCTGTTCCATGTTGTACCTGGAAGCGCCCTTACTACTTCCATGGACTGAGAATGGTTCATGGAATGGCTCTTGAGCGGGAAGTTATCTTCTGGACAGGTTAGCATGGAAGTTGTCTCCAGTTTTATTAATTTATTATTGTCATGTGTTTTATTAATTTATTATTGTCATGTGTGTGTTGTATTATTGTGTTGTGTGTGTTCTTAAACTGCAACGTTATAATTATTATGACGTTGCAGTTTAAGAACTTAACATGACAATAATAAATTAATAAAACTGGAGACAACTTCCTTGCTAACCTGTCCAGAAGATAACTTCCCGCTCAAGAGCCATTCCATGAACCATTCTCAGTCCATTGAAAGAATTATTCTTTCCTTGAATTGTTTGGTAACTATTATTTAAAATAAATTGCCTCTTTTGTAATACTTGTTCAAATTCCTTCCTTTTATCGAATTGTCAAGGAAAATGATGCTATTGTATTGCAAGTTGAGATCATGAGCATGGAAGAAGGACGATAGGGATTTGACTGCCTGCTTCATCCATGCCATGTGAGTGGGATTTGATCGCCTGTATCGGTAATGGAACTGTACCGGTAATTTGGAACGGTTACATCTTTGTCACCGTAACCGTTGGAACCGTTCCAGGGAAATACCTGGACCGACACACCCCTATGGTCTGCCAGTGGCTGCCTTTTCTGTGGTGGTGGTGCGAGTAATCAGGCAATGGTGCTGCCCTCTGCAGCCAGAGTTGAAGCTGGATTCACATGAGACGGAACAATGGAAGGACAGAAAGAAAATTTTCTTGGTCGATTCCAAAGGTTCATTATAAATTACTTGGAAAACTCGTACAGAATTATAAAATTTATAATGCTATAATGCATTTAATGCTTGCATACGAGTCTGCAACACATTGGGACATTTTCATGTGTGTTTTCAAAGGTCGCAACGTTAATTTTATAAGGCGTCTAGTCCAATTTGATTAACGTGTAGTCAACCACTACACAACAAGGTAGTGAAGTAAGGTTGTTAGTTCATGTACCCAAGCATCAAAACAGTTGATTGTTCTCTACGCAACACCGTGAGTCTATTTTATTTATTGGTTGCGTGAGCAAAAGTTTTCGTGACGATTTTTCAGTTTATGTGCCAAAGCAAAGACATGAAAATGTCAATAACGCAATCTCATTGGCTGATTTTCCCCTATGGAGAATGGTGGCCACCATCTTGATGGAATGGTGGAAAGTCTGTCAGCGGAAGACATTTTTATACCATCTTCCGCCTATGCGCTGTGGTCAGGAATGATAACCACTAGTGGAGGTTGCACTAGGGATGGCCAACTGTCGATAGTAGCCAACAATCGATTGTTTCGATGCCATCGACGCAATTGATGCATTGAGGAGTTGTGATAATGTATTCCCAGTATTTTTGCAGAATTCCATCTGTGATTTCTTGAAACATTGTTCAGCTGGCATTCGTAAAAATAGATGAGCATGTGGGTAAATTAAAAATTCCAAGAGCAATATTATTCCTCTGTTGAAAAAACCATCGTAACTATGGATTGTTGGAAAAAAACAATCGATGGTTGCAATCGACAATCGGCCACCCCAAGGTTCCACAAAAAATACCACAAAAACGCTGCAAATCATTGCTCAAAGGTTTATTATTTTCTGTATAGATCACCCTTCTGTATAGATCACTGGTTCTCCATCAATAGCACCTACCACCATCTGTATTCTCCCTTTACCTTCCCTCTCAAATTTCAGCTTCCTGCGTTCAATAGGATTGAAAATGGCTTCGGAGCTCACTCAGCTGATCAGTGATCTGAAGAGTGGAAAAGATCTCCTCGAATGCTGGAGACGCCTGGAAGAGCACTTCCATTCAATAGGAGTAAAAATGGCTTTGGAGCTCACTCAGCTGATCAGCGATCTGAAGAGTGAAGAAGATCTCCTCGAATGCTGGAGAAGCCTGGAAGAGCACTTCCATTCAATAGGAGTAAAAATTGGCTTTGGAGCTCACTCAGCTGATCAGTGATCTGAAGAGTGAAGAAGATCTCCTCGAATGCTGGAGACGCCTGGAAGAGCACTTCCATTCAAAAGGATTGAAAAAGGCTTCGGAGCTCACTCAGCTGATCAGTGATCTGAAGAGTGAAGAAGATCTTCTCGAATGCTGGAGAAGCCTGGAAGAGCACTTCCATTCAATAGGAGTAAAAATTGGCTTTGGAGCTCACTTAGCTGATCAGTGATCTGAAGAGTGAAGAAGATCTCCTCGAATGCTGGAGACGCCTGGAAGAGCACTTCCATTCAAAAGGATTGAAAATGGCTTCGGAGCTCACTCAGCTGATCAGTGACCTGAAGAGCCTTTGAGCAATAATTTGCAGCGGTTTTTACCCACCAACATTTTTTTTACCTACCAACTTTTTTTTACCTACCAGCTAGGTACTACCTACCACACTATAATGGCTTCACACCTTCACAATCAAGTTTATTAGAAAGAACTAAACGCTTCACACTCGATTCGAAAAATAGAAAGCTTGATATGGAAATTTGATTACTGGTTACGCAGAAGGCAAAAATGTATACAAATCGAAGAAATGAACAGCGATCGCATTTTAGTCAGATAAAATTTGAACGGCGATTAGACCTCTTTTGCGATTCACACTCATGATTCTGTTTTATCGAAGGAAAACCTTCAAATACTCGTAGGGACCGAACGGTTTGTCCTACAGAGCTCCGGGTGGTCTCAAAATTTTTTAAAAATTCTGTACTATTTAAAATTGGTGAAAAAACGATACCTTTATTTCGAGAGTTTTCGAGCTAGGGCACTCTTGAAAATTTCAACCCTTAATTTTCACCCCTTAGAAGTGACCTACATCAACCAAAAGCTTCGCGGCACAACTAGACCCCAAATGGAGCCCATATACCAAATTTGAACCAAATCGGTCCAGTGTTGCTAAGAAAAGTGCCGCGTACGGCGGACGGACGGAAATTTTTTTATTCGATTTTCGTATTCTACGTACCTTGAAACGTAAAACATCAAATTTTGAGGGGGGTTAAAATTTTTTTTCTTGCTCGATTCCAAAGGCTTATTATTGAAAATAATAAACCAAAAGTAGACCCTAGACAATTTTATGCTTCAAAATCCAGTTTATTATGTTCAAAATCGCTACTAACGATACCTAATAGTCTACTACGGTTTTTTTTCTATGATGATATCCTAAATTACCTTCATTGTGCTTCAGAGGAATCTCCGGGCATTGCATGCCGCCCAGCTGTACTTCAAAGTGCAGGACTTCGAGTCAGCCAGGAAGTATGTGCTGATGCACCTTGCAGAGAAGGAAGACTCTGCCGTCGCACACAAACTCCTCGGAGACGCTCTGGAAGGACTAGGACAGAAATCCAAAGCTATTGCTGCCTACAAGAGGTCCCTCGAGCTCCAGGCCTCCCAGTCTGGACTTTTACTCAAAAGTAATTTCTCCTCAGAAATTTACCTCAAAATTTACTCGAAATAATCTTTTCCCAATATCTTTATTGGCATCTTCCGTTTTTGTAGTTTGCGAACTTCTATGCAGTAAGGACATCGAGTTTGATCCTGGAATGGCGAAATACTGCCTCGAAAGAGCTTCGTCACTCTTCCCGCATGCACCTGCCGTGTTCTCTCTGAAAGAGAAATTGCTGTCAGCTGACTCCTCCGTCACGCAGGATGATTTCGAAAGATTGATCGTTGGTAAGAATTTCTAATTGATTTCTCCTAAATAACTTACTGAACGCTGAGCTGGCGACATTTGATATTATTTCGTAGAATACTGCATTATTTGTCAAAATTAGTAGCTTGAATATATTTTTCAGCCGAGTTGAAAGCCCGCCCTTCCGACGTCAATGTGAGGGTCAAGTTACTCAAACTACATTTGGACTTGAAGAAAGTCGAGTTGGCCTACAATCACGTCATTGATGTCGAGTCCAAACAACTTCATAGTAACAGCTTGGTGTGGTACCAATGTTCTTCTGAGATTTTCAAGGTAATCTACAGCTCAGAAATAGTACGTAATCAAGGTAACGCTGAAGTACAACTCTCCAATTGAATGACTGAACAAATTTTGAGGCTTTTTTCTGTTTTTCAGGCGTTCTACGATAATTTCCCCAAGAAATGCGATTGGGAATTTTTCGTGATGTGGATGTCAGCTTTGGATCGTCGTTGCTACTTGTCTCTGGACGAAACCAGTGAAGATCCCTCTGACATAGTAGTTACTACTGACGCTATTTACACGTTAGTATTCAGTTTTTGAATCCGTAGTCAGAACAAGATGTATTGTATGTTACGTTACCTCATACTGGTTGTTCAGTAGGAACATACAGCCAGCTTGAGAAGCCCACAAAGTCACTCTTCCTTGTTTTCTTCCTCTTTTTTTTTTAAAGGACAAATTTTAGTGAAAATATAAAAACATTGTACTATGGATATGTCTAGGTATTATTTTCCCCATTAAGGGATAAATTAGATGAAGCTTGATACTTGAAATGAACGTAGGAAGAGAAAACAAAAAACGCTGCAAATCATTGCTCAAAGGTTTATTATTTTCTGTACAGACCACCCTTCTGTATAGATCACTGGTTCTCCATCAATAGCACCTACCACCACCTTCTCCCTTGACCTTCCCTCTAAAATTTCAGCTTCCTGCGTTCAACAGGAGAGAAAATGGCCTTGGAGCTCACTCAGCTGATCAGTGACCACTCATGCGCCTTCAGCATTCTCCATTGACCCGCCCTCTCAAATTTCAGGTTCCTGCGTTCAACAGGAGAGGAAATGGCCTTGGAGCTCACTCAGCTGATCAGTGACCACTCAGGCGCCTTCAGCATTCTCCCTTGACCTTCCCTCTCAAATTTCAGGTTCCTGCGTTCAACAGGGGAGGAAATGGCCTTGGAGCTCACTCAGCTGATCAGTGACCACTCAGGCACCTTCAGCATTCTCCATTGACCCGCCCTCTAAAATTTCAGCTTCCTGCGTTCAACAGGAGAGGAAATGGCCTTGGAGCTCACTCAGCTGATCAGCGACCACTCAGGCGCCTTCAGCATTCTCTATTGACCCGCCCTCTCAAAATTCAGGTTCCTGCGTTCAACAGGAGAGAAAATGGCCGTGGAGCTCACTCAGCTGATCAGTGACCACTCAGGCGCCTTCAGCATTCTCCTTTGACCCGCCCTCTCAAATTTCAGGTTCCTGCGTTCAACAGGAGAGAAAATGGCCTTGGAGCTCACTCAGCTGATCAGTGACCACTCAGGTGCCTTCAGCATTCTCCTTTGACCCGCCCTCTCAAATTTCAGGTTCCTGCGTTCAACAGGAGAGGAAATGACCTTGGAGCTCACTCAGCTGATCAGTGACCACTCAGGCGCCTTCAGCATTCTCAATTGACCAGCCCTCTCAAATTTCAGGTTCCTGCGTTCAACAGGAGTGGAAATGGCCTTGGAGCTCACTCAGCTGATCAGTGACCACTCAGGCGCCTTCAGTATTCTCCATTGACTTTTGATTATGGAAATTTGATTACTGGTTACGCAGAAGGCAAAACTGTATACAAATCGAAGAAATGAACAGCGATCGCATTTTAGTCAGAAAAAATTTCAACGGAGATTAGACCTCTTTTGCGATTCACACTCATGATTCTGTTTTATCGAAGGAAAACCTTCAAGTACTCGTAGGGACCGAACGGTTTGCCCTACAGAGCTCCGGGTGGTCTCAAAAATTTTTAAAAATTCAGTACTATTTAAAATTAGTGAAAAAACGATACCTTTATTTCGAGAGTTTTCGAGCTAGGGCACTCTTGAAAATTTCAACCCTTAATTTCCACCCCTTAGAAGTGACCTACATCAACCAAAAGCTTCGCGGCACAACTAGACCCCAAATGGGGCCCATATACCAAATTTCATCGAAATCGGTCCATGGTAACTAAGAAAAGTGCCGCGTACGGCGTACGGCGGACGGACGGAAATTTTTTTATTCGATTTTCGTATTCTACGTACCTTGAAACGTAAAACATCAAATTTTGAGGGGGGGTTAAAATTTTTTTTTTCTTGCTCGATTCCAAAGGCTTATTATTGAAAATAATAAACCAAAATTACTATTACTATTATTTTTTAAATTATACTTGAAATGAATGTAGGAGAAAACGAAAAAAAATTATATATGTATAAACACGTTACTTATGAAATTGCAAACCTCCTGGACTCTCGGATGCTTTTCGCTTAGAGCCTACGGCTAAAATTCATGGAACATGCTTTAGCCGCGCTTATTGTTTAATTTAATTTTTTTACTTGGAAGAATGCGATCAAACCTATTCTGCTATTTCGATAACCTTTTAAAAATCAGTTTTGAGATAGGAAGGTATTTTATAGTTGAGAGTTTAGTTATAATTGAGATTACAACATTATTTGAAACAACCCTTTCGCATAGGTTACACCACGTTACACGATCCTTAGTTTCCGTATCATCCACTAAGCAAAATTTCGTTACTCGATGCCGTTCCCGAAAAACGTAACTTTTTGCCAGTTAGGTCAAGGCTAAAGCATGTTCCATGCTAAAAGTGTTGATGGCGCGGCTTGGAATCGAACCCGGGTTTCCCCGATTAATGTTTTTGCAGTATAGTCACGGAATTTTTTGTTTATCGGTCTTGCTTTACATTTTTTCGGGCTGACACTTTTTTTCACAGACCCCAACATTGAAGACATATTTATGTCAAATCCTGAACTAGTTTCTCAGGTCTTGTCAGTTTCGTTTGATGTGAATTGCTTACTTGGATTTATATATTTCAAAATATTCCATCCAACGGTGAGAATTATGTTCCACAATTTCATGCTTTCAGACTCGACCAAACCATTTACTTATCGTCTCAAAAAGTCGCCAAAGCTCCAGAAATCTACCTGGAATTCCTCAGACACATTACTGGTCAGCTTGCGTTCCATTTGGCAGTTCTTCTCATGAAGCGAGCCAAAAAGGTAAGGCAGCTCTTCGTCATATCAACCGTGCCCTACCATTTATAAGGATATTAATTTGACTTATGGTAATCGTAATTTGCGTATTTTTCGTTTAGGAAACATCCATGTGGAAGGATACCAAGAAAACCATATCGCCTCTGTTGATATTCGCTGCTTGTGACCCTCCAAATACTGACGCTAATTGGTGTTTGTCTATCAAAGAAAATCAACGGAAATTGTTGAACATTTGGGCACATCAGGGTCGATGCCGCTTTGTCCAATCAGGTGATTGTCTTTGACCTCAACGCACTCCCCTGTCACGCGATCGCATCAAAATCTTACTTTTCTAACCCTCGTGTTTGATTCTCAGGTTACTTATTGAATGCGTTGGTCAAGGAGTGCCAGTCCGTGAAAATGTTCATGGATAAAGTCAACCATTTCGCTGTGACTGATTGGAGAAAACGCGTGTACGAGGTAAAAGGATAATTTTTGTAAATAACTGCTTCGACTCTTCAGTAATCAATTAGCAAGAGCTACCCATTCAAGATTGTTCCAAAATTGATCCATGGAACTCTCAAACGTCTTCGAGCGACCTCATCAGCTGATACACGCAGCATCCAGATGTGTCTCTCACCTTCACTGATGTATCTTCAGATACATATATATGGTGCTTTCCTGGATTCCACAATAATTTCCTATCCGAATGTATTAGAGAGCAATACAAGTAGTAGTAACATAATCAGTGATCACCAAAATGCTTCAGTCCCCGGGGTGACCAAGGCCTGTCGATCAACAGGTCCTACCTGTTGACTCTAATGTTGAGATGTCTGGATGAAACGAGGGATTTAAGCTGTTTAAACCTGATTTTATTTTGACAGCAAGTGATTTGAGCCGTTTACCTGAACCTCCATCAGATCTGTGTGGCCAGTGCCTGAGAGACTTGGATTTACCACCACCTAAGCTATCCCAGACTTCAAGGATCATTGAAGGCAATAGGATGGCGAAAAGCACTATGAATGCGTCTGAACTTGGTGGAATTCCAAGAAGAGATTTTGACAGCAAGTGATTTGAGCCGTTTACCTGAACCTCCATCAGATCTGTGTGATTAATCTGTGTGGCCAGTGCCTGAGAGACTTGGATTTACCACCACCCAAGCTATCCCAGACTTAAAGGATCATTGAAGGCAATAGGATGGCGAAAAGCACTATGAATGCGTCTGAACTTGGTGGAAATCCAGGAAGAGAGAGAAATGGCCTACGCACCAGGATGCTGCGTGAATCAGCTGATTAGATCGACTGTTGGTTGCCAGCTCTGTAGATGGATTTGCATCAGTTTGCAAAATTAATCTTTTCGTATTTTTCCATTGTAGAAGACATTCATCTCGGTCGACGATGTCGGTTTTTCGACCTCATACTTCGTGACCAGTGCCAGCTACGCTTCCATACCTCAAAAAATTCCTTTTCCCGACAATCTCAAGCCCTCTTTGTATGGTAAGTTTTATTTACTTTTGAATCAGTTTCTATGTGGTGATTCCGAATGGTAGCGGAAGCATGGTTTTCACTTTTCAAGGTTGAAAAAAATTCTTCTAAAATCAACATTTTCGATCGCGTTTACGTTTCAGACCTTCCGGAATAATTTTGTTTTCGTGTCGGTCTGTGTGTCCGCACATCCTTGTCACGGGCAAAACTACACGTACTTATTGCCTGATACCGATGAAATTTTCAGGATGTAGATGGTTCCCTTTGAAAATCACCTCCTCGGGATTGATAGTAGGAACAGCGCATATGTAAACGTAAAACCCTTGTAACAACCATTTCTTCTACATTCTACCGAATTCGACGAAATTTTCAGGGATTGTGTGGTTTGGGTGGCAGACTGTTTTTAAATTGTATTTAGGAAATTGACCTGAAGAAAAGCGTTTTATTCTGATTTTAATCTACTCGACCTTCAAATTTGAGGATAGTACCAGTTTTGAGCACGGAAGTCCGTCTCTTGTGTCATTTGTAGCCCACGACTTGACAAGGAACGTAGGTAGGTACCAACGGAATGTAAACGGTAAAGTTCACCGACGACCGCCTGACGGACGGCGCCGGCTTATCTTGCTTCAGTACATCGCCTTGCGATCAATTCGATTCCAATCAAATCATGTAACCCCCTCTTTGGGTTACTCTTTGGGATCTCACAAACAGGCTTCAGTGTCCCGTCGTTGTTCCTACCTAGAACGTTTGCTGCTCAGCAGGATTTTTGGTGCGACGTACGCCACGAGATACTTGAAATAAGTCCAGGCACCTACGTACAGTTGGCAAAGGCCAAATTTTGATCTGCTGCCCTTATTCGTTGGTCGGATTGTTGGAAGCGGCATATCTGACCCCATACTGTTGGGGTTTTTATTACCTACCGGGTTGCGATACCTACACACTTAGGTTTGGAGAAACCTGTAGTTTTCACCACGACTTGAGCCACGTATTGTAGGGTTAGGCTAAGGATCCCATGTAGGATTAATAGTATAAGATTAGGTTTAGGGCCCTTGTTTCTGGTGATCACCATAGGTTGTCTCCTAAAGACATTTGATAATTATTTTGTATTTCTTTGTATGCCTACCTACGCTTGTTAAGGAGCCCAAATCCTGTCATCGCATTTTGAGTAGGTACCTATTCGTCGATGTACCTATCTTGCTAATTTTATTCTTTGATTGAGAAGAAGTTCAATCCCCGTTCTGATTGATTTATTTATTTTGATTAAATGTGAAACGTATGATTTGATATACCCAGTTTTATGTATCAATACCTCGTCCTTGTCGAGTCTGAGGCACATGCCTGAGTTCGAATGAAGGTTTTTCGTCCGCTATGACCTCTTAGTAGCTCAAATTTAATTCGCAAGCGGACTGGCGCCCTCAATTGTTCATCAAATTTGAACAGCGAGGTAACCTGCCCCGTCTACACTGCTCGCTAGCCGAGAGCACAGGTCAAGTCGACATGTCCACCCATTTTGGGCAAGTTTGGGTGTGACACATTAATCAGAAAACGATAACCCCGGGTAACGGCTGTATGAGGAATTGAAGAGAAGTGAATGACATCTGCTGAGCAGCACTAGCATCATCTTCGAGTGCGACCCTTTACAGTTTGAAATATCCGTGTCTGGTCTGTAGGTGCCAAGCTTAAAGTATAATTTTAACCCCGTAGTTTCCCTTATTCAGCTGAAATGCTCATGATTTTTTTTTTTTCAAAATTGGCGAATTTAGAGAGAACTAAGTGCTCAAAATTTATCAAACTGAATAAATTTGAATACTTAGCGGATTGACTATTTTCAAAAAACCGAAGGAAATTTATCCTATACTTATTAACCCTTGGCAGTGTTGCTTTAAAGCAACAACATTCTTCCCAAGTCGATCAAAAATTCCAAAACGTTATAATGGTCCAAATTCGGATATGTGAAAACAAATCTCGCGAAATTACCTGAATTTCTTTATAATTTCTGGCCGAATTTGTTCATTTTAGAGGAAACTTCTAGAATGAGCCTGTAATGATGTTTAAATTCGGATATTCGGGGAGAAATCTCGCAATGTTACCTTATTGTAATGAGCATCAATATCGTGGCACTGAATCTTTAAAGCATCATCCATATAATGGCCCGATCTATCAATATCTTGGCAATTTATGATTGCTTTGGCCTAAGGCCATTTTTTAAAGAGAATTTTTCCTTGTATTGCACTTGCCAAAAAAATGTTAAGGGTTAACAATCAAAAAGGTAGTTTTCTTCAGCCTGAGGATCAGAATCCTCAACAAGTTGAGTGCCATCTGTCTGTGAGATTAACTTGTCCGAGCGTGCCAGGTGCATCTGGGTGACACATAATCCTGATCTGCTTCAAATGCTCGTGTACCTCTAAGGTACACACTTGAGGTGTTTCTCTCTTCTTCTTTGACCTTGAGAGAACCTTTGGAAAGGTGGAACAGCGTTGACCACAAAAAATTGGCCAACACACATACGGTAGAGTTGGCCAATCGTCGCTCACAGGCCACGTGTATCATGATTTTACACGCGGTTTTTTCAATGAAAACAGATGAAATACCACCCAATTACTCTTTTACCATCAAAAGCAAGGTCTTCAGAAGCGGAAATAATAAAGAAGCAGGTTTGGCATCTGAGAACAGTTTTATTTAGTCAAGTGCGGACAAGTCAACTTTTCAAGTGAACGTGTTAAATGGACTTGGTTTCTTTGGGATTGTGACTTTGTAGATGGCAAACGAACGGTTCTTTCGGTGTAGTGAATACGGTTCCTCACTGCTACCGACGCCCAAGGAACAGCCTGCATTCGAACTATCAAATTTCGAAACAGAACCGAATACATTACAACGTTATAAATAAACTTTTCTGGCTGAAACTCATCCTACAGTCCATAAATTTAATCTCCTCAGGCAAATGAATGTTTCTGACTCAACGTGTTTTTATTACAGTGCAAAGCTTTGAGATGAACTACCTGGGGAGTCTGCATCATCTTGTGTGGCTGGGTCTCCAGGTACTGCAAAATTCTCGGTCCGTGCTCACCTGTAGACTGTCGTCGTTTTTCAATACTACGTTATTCAAGAATAACTTACAGTATACTGTGACCAACCTCCACAACACAGGTGTAGAAACCTTGAACCAACTTGACGTGGATGCGTTCCTGTTTGCTACCAGTGAGTGTCATAATTGTATTACGGAATAACGTCAAGCCTGATTTACTATACTCCGAGATACCAAAGTGATAACGATAATTTTGTTACAGTTTTCTGCACTGGAGCTGTCCTCGACGATCAACAGGTTAACGGATATTTCTCGCCTGATCGTCCGGCATTACTTCCTGCTAATATCACTCCCACTCTTTGCACTCAGCAACAAGCCAAATGGTAAATAAGCAAGAGTTGCCTATTCTCGGCATAACTCGGTCTCTGGGTAGCAGAAAACATTCGACAATTTTCACAATATGATAACTACTATAATTCACACGTATTGAAACCTGGTTTTGAAGAGTTTATACAGGGTGTAACTCCTATGTTCCTGACATAGCCTAGGGATTGATTCTACAACTAATTTGGGACTTTTTTGTCTCTTGACTTTTTTTAACCCTTTTAAAATTCGTCTTTTTTCACCATCAAGATTTTTTTGTGTTTTCGACCTTGAATCATTAAAATTGTAGATTGTAGATGAATCCGCGGATCAGGGTGATGGAAGCTCAAAGCGCTGAAGCCTGTGGCTTATTGTGCTACTCCGCGGATTCTGTTCCTAGTCAAAGAGTCCTAGCCCTTTGGTAAGGGCCAGTAGCGGATTAGCTAGATTTGTGCTGGGAAAAGCCTCCATGGGTGTAGGTGACCCGAGGAGGTGAAACCTGCGATTTGATAGTATTTCGCAATCAAATATTACGTGGGAGGCTTTGTGTTCGGCCTCTCCACACAGCCTGCAGATGGTTGTATTCTGATTTACCCCAATGCGGTTTTGATGGAATTGGAGTGGAGTAAAACTCGTTACGAGGCCAACCACTAACCTGACTTCCTTGCGGCTTAGCCGCATCAGCTCTTCTGAGGCGCTGGGGTTAGGTTTGGCCACCATGCGCTTACTTAGAGCATGTCCTCTAAGGTTTGACCATCTACTAGTGGTTTCATCGGTGACCCACCGGTTTATGGTCGCCCTAAAGGAAGATTTGGGAATGCCGATGGCTGGCTCTGGACCAATGAACGGGGTTAGTGAGCCCCTTCTGGCCAGCGCATCTGCTTTCTCATTTCCCATTACTCCGCTATGTCCTGCCACCCACTCCAGAGAAACCCTGTTGTGTTGCGAGAGGAAGCAAAGGGTCTGGAAGCAGTCCCACACTAACTTTCAGTTAATGAAGGAAGCGGCTAAAGCCTTGATCGCAGCCTGGCTGTCCGAGAGAATGCGGACCTTGTATCATTAAAATGTTGATAACTCCTTCAATTTACTAGATAAACTCAAATTTGACGATACTGTTAGAAAGAGCATTAAATTTCCAATCTCCCTGATGGAGAACCAAAGTTTTTTAAATAGGCGAAACGGGTAAAAAATGAACTTGAGGAAAAATGGTCAAATCTTGTAAATCTCAACTTTTTTCGACCGCTCATAAGTCCCTGCTTTCCAGCGTGTAAATGCTTGCCTGTAAGCCTAAAAGTTGAGCCAAAAGCTTAGCTTTCCAACGGTATGGTAAGAATTGTTTCCAATATTTTTATTCGTGGAAAAAACCGCGCTTGAATGAAAAGAAAAAAAACGCGATTTTTTTTCAACGAAATCGACGGTTTAACGGGATGATGGGGGGGGGGGGGATCCTCCCGTCAAACCGATGATTTCGTTGAAAAAAAAATCACGTTTTTTCGCATTCAAGCGCGGTTTTCTCCTCTAATAAAAATATTGGAAACGATTCTGACCTTACCGTTGGAAAGCAGAGCTTTTGGGTCAACTATTAGGCTTACAGGCAAGCATTTACACGCTGAACAGCAGGGACTTATGAGCGGTTGAAAAAAAACTGAGATTTTCAAGATTTGACCATTTTTCCTCTTCAAGTTCACTTTTCATCCGTTTTGCCTATTTAAAAAACTTCTGTTCTCCATCAGGGAGATAGGAAATTTAAAGCTTTTTCCAATTGTATCGTAAAATCTGAGTTTATCTAGTAAATTGAAGGATTAATTAACATTTTAATGATCCAAGGTCGAAAACACGAAATAAATCTTGAAAGCGAAAAAAGTAGGATTTTAAGGGGGTTAAATAAAAAAAAGTCAAGAGACAAAAAAAAGTCACAAATCACAAATTAGTTATAGAATCAATCCCTAGGGTGTGGCAGGATCAAAGGTTTTTCACCATGTATAGTAATATTCAAGTTTGTGTTTCACTCTTCTGACTAATATTTTTGCTTTCCACAGGTGGGCCAGTGCTTGCAGCATAACTAATGCCGGGGGACGCAGTCTAGGTAATAACGTTAAAATGTCTGATTTACGACATAACTTGCAAAGAGGGATTGAGGTCGTTCGGGGAGATGGCCTACCATTGCCTTTGTTGGTAATCCTGGCTCGCACTTTCGGGCTTATGGTGAGTTCCTAGATCATTTCCGGGGGTACATTGAGTTGGATTTCATTTACCGTATTTGTAATTTTAATTCCTTCCCTCAGGGGTTAGAGGCTGACTCAATTGAAGAATCGGAGGGCTGCGAAAATCGAGCAGTTGATTTGTGGAGAATAGCAGTACCTCAGCTGGAACGTCTGGCATCCAATCAGAATATCAATAAGTTCACTTCGAAAACCAAACTATTCGACTTTGCTGTGTGAGTCTACTTATGAAGTTTGATAAATCGTTTGCCTCGTCTCATTTTGATCCATTTTCTCCTCAATAGATTTCCATTTTGCACCGTGCAAAATTCCTGAAAATTCATTTGATTATTATTGTTACATTCTAGGAAGGATTTACCATCTAATGAGGTTAATGCTCTTTTGGACGAAGGCAGATTCTACATTGCTAGCTACTACATGAATAAAGAACAATATGAGAGATCTCTGGATGTATTCAAACTTCTGCGGACTGCTCAATCCAACTACAACATGGCCCATGTGAGTTTCAGTGTATACTTACTCGTCGAACCTGCTTATTGAGTTGCTACCATTGTGCTATAGAGAGCATAAGGCTTGGCCTCAGTTCTCCTTAACCGATTCCCACATTGGGAAGAGGAATGACATTCAATGTACTATAGAGAGTTGCTTTCATGGGGTTGGGGTGGGGATAACCGATAGGATAGGGCCACCAACAACACGGTGGGGCACCACATGAAATGGTAGTTGAGGGGTGTTTGTAACCCTCAATTGATCCCCCCTAAAAAGAAAGTGGAAGCACTTGTGCGGGAACTCAGCTGGTGGTGCCCATGTGGTCACACTAGCATACAAATAGGGGACCATCTCCCTCAACCACGCTCTCGTTATGCTCGAGCTGGGATTACTTCCAGGTGTTTGAAAAACAGTAGGACCTGGCACCAATTCTCTGGTCTGGGCCTGTGACCAGTCATGGCATCTGGGGGACGGATTGAGCCAGCTCACTGGTCTCCAATCCACCCTCTAAACTGGTACTGAGCGTGTGTGGAGCTCCAGGCTACCGACCAAAGACTTCGATCAAAAAATCTCCTGCATGAAGAGTGTCTCCCCGGATGAGGCAGGATTTTTTTCGTGGTTTATACAGGGTGTCACCCTTACGGGCGCACCACCGGGCAGGGTTCGATTCCACTTATACATTTAGAAAATGACGTTTTTAGGGCAGAAAACGTTCATTTTTGGTTGTAACTCGGCGTTTTTCACCAGAAATGCTTTCCAACTTAATAAATCATTTGACATGATTTTACGTACTTTTTGACGCTGAATCGAATGGTAACACTTTCCGATCTCCTCGACAAACAAATAGTACTTTTCAAGCCCTAGAAAGGGCTTGAGGGTAAACAGGGTACAACAAATTAGTCCTCGACTCCCAACTTGTTATCTATCGAAAAGATGAAGCCTTCCGCAAATGATCGGGTCGATATTTTCAAGACAGAGGGCAAAAATCGAACCCTGTCTGGTGGTGCGCCCGTAAGGGTGACACCCTGTAAACACCCAGGCCTGCAGTCTCCGTCTACAGCCCTATGGAAAGGAATCGATCTTGCGGGAAGTCGGCTCTGGCACATGGATCTTGGCATGTGAGTTTTGCGAACGATCAAAAACTCGGGCGTCTACCAGCACGTACGCCTCCACCTGTAGGTCATAACAGGTACTTACAATGAGGAATTTCACCGAATTCTGTTTGCATTTTTCCTAAATAGTTAATGGTGTGGGATAGATGAAAATCGGGCTGATTTCGGAAAATAAGTCTCCTCTTATTTTTGGGAGACAATCAAAATTTTTGATTTCAAAACTTACCAGGAAACGGACGTGAAGCGGGAACGCTCGCTGATTGGGCTGTTCGGATCGCCGTCTCCTCCCAGTGTTGCCCATTGGGACGACGAAATCGTGTTTTCTAAGAGGAAAGTTATCAAACAAAAACAGATAAAACCTAATTTTCCCCATCTTGCTTTTTCTATTTTTTTCTTCAGTTTTCGATTTCGAACTTTACTGTTTCGTTAAATTTTGCATCTGGGGACTATAGATTTCTCGATCTCAGCGCTTCAAGCGGCAATAAATGAACTATTCCAGGATGACGTCATTTTCCCGTTTTTTTTAAACATTCGTATTTTCTACACTGTTTTGTTTATTCGTAAATTAGGAAGTTCGGGCTGAAAGTTTGCCTTAGGAGGTTTTTCGAGGTGCTGAATCCGATTTTGGGGTCAAAAAAAGGAAATTCCGACATGGTGAAATTCCTCATTACACAAGGACGCTGATTGTGTGAACAATCCCTCCCTGGAGGAGTGCTTCCTCCAATGCTTGCAGTGAGGGAGGGGAGACCATTGGGGTAACACCAAGACTCCCCAAACCGACAATCATACTTTAATGGAGGACATGACTTTCATTGATCCAGCTTGTTATTGAAATTAATAACATTCTTAATTTGTTGATTAGATCTATTTGAAACTGGCCGAAGAACAAATGAGTGGCCTCAGAGGTGAGGAAATCACATCGGATTTGCGATGCAAACATGCTGTCCTCGCGACCAAAGCACGTGATGCTCTCCAGGTTGCCCGAGAGATAATCAAGGGTGACAACAACCACCCTCTGCAGCACAAGATTAAAACTAAAACCATCGAAGTTGAGGATCTCCTGTCCCGTATTGAGAGAGAAAATGGTAAGGGTTAAACTGTATTGTAGCATAATTAGTATACACGTACTACACTTTCTAGTCGTGAAGAAAAAGCAAGTTTGATGGCCTGTGCTCTCATCGACCTCGATTTGTTGTGTCGTAGTTTGAAGTACCTAATTTTTATGTTATTGTATCATTTTTTGTTTAGGGTTTGAACGTGATGCGTCTGACGCAAGTATTTCATTAGGGAGCGGTGGTTCCCCGACTGAGGAGAAACTAGCCACTCCTTTGACTTTCACTAAAATACACGGCAGAACCCCCGCTGCTGCCAGTACTCCGCGAATGACTACGGTAAGATCCAAGTACAAACTATTTTACTTTAATAGTTCATCCAAGCAATTTGGAAAACCTTATGTAGCCCAGTCAATGTTTACTAAAAAGGGCCAAACATTGCAATGGGGGCATCTAAGATTTTAAAAATAATTTGTTAGGTAAATAAATATGTTAATAATATTTACGCCAAGCGGTGTCGGAGCTGAAAGGAGTGGAACCCAACAACATCAGGGTGATGGCTGCATCATTGTCATGGCGCGGGGTGTGGTGTGGAAAAAGTGCCACGGAGTTGCGTGAGTTGGGCATCTCAGTAGGTATACTCCTTGGTATCACCACCCGCGTCCTGCTAGGCTCATGTCTGAATCGGTGGTCTTTCTATAGAGGCACTTCCCTTCATCCCTCTCTCCCACCCCCACCTTCCTCATCTTCCCTCATCCCTAGGGCCGGCGTTGGGTGAGTCCTGGGCGTCCTCCCCATTATATTTGATTTATTTATTTATTTTTATTTATGGCGTGCCCCCTCCGTCACAAAAGACATTTTGTCTTTGAGGGGAGTTAGAAAGGGAAAAAAAGAAGAAAAAAAATGTTAGGTAAATAAATTTGTTTGCAACCCTGATAACCCTGTGCTATTAAAGTACTGCGCAAAAAACCGTGATATGTTTGCATTTTTTCCCGTTTTTTAACTACATATTTTAAACTATGATGATTTCAATCATTCATGCCCAATAACTTTTCAAAGTAGGTTAAATTTACTACAGTTGAGACCAACAGGAACCCTGTAAGTTGAATAGTATCGTAGATGCAGCAATTCAAAAATGTATGAGTCATTTTTTCCAAAAAGTTACATTTTCGTGTTGAGGCCATGTTTTGAGCCTTTCACTCTCAAAACTACTCATTTTAGAAAAAAGTCAAGAGAGAGTTAAGTAGTTAGCTTCAGTTCAAAACCTTAATCATACCTCTAGCCATTATAGTTTTCTTAAAACAAATAAAAACCAAAAACTTTTTTTTGGGAAAATCAACAAAACTATTAACATATATTTTGGGGAAAATATGAAGCAGTTTCAATAATAATGTACAATTTGACAGATAAAATTGATTATAGAGTTTGATAATTTTCGTAATAAATTGTTTTATACATAATTTTTTCAAAGTTTTAGCACTTAATCGACATAATAAGCATAATAAATATGCACTAACAACATAATAATATAAATTTTTTAAATCGTAGATACCCCCGCCATCGCATTGTTGACTGTATAAATTGACTGGACCAATATGTTCGTCCACTGTACCAAATCTCGTTCTGCATTTCAGGAAACCAGAATGCGGCAAAACAATTCTGAAGTCATGGACCTGGCTAATATGCAACAAAGTACCAACCAGTTGAAGTTACAGCAGATCATGGAGCAATCCAAATTGATCCTGGACCGCATGGATAGCATCATATTTGAGCAAAGATCCCAGCGCAGTCTAATCGAAGATCTTACAGCCAAATTTAATCACATGGAAACTGAAGTTAAGACCGTTTTGGCTGACATTAAAAAAGAAGTTAAAAAATCGGATTTGTATAATATGCTGGATGATGACGATTATGGGGCCGAAGAAATCTCGAACTATCAATATCCCACAATTACGCCACAGAACACTTCCAGGGGTATGATGTATCCTCCAAATCAAAGGCCTGCCGTTCCTCCGGAGGCTGCTCAGTTTGTTGGTGGTGTACCAGTACCGCAGTATTTTTCACCAAGAGTGGATCAAATGTATCATAACAGTGTCAATTTTTTCAATTCACAAGGCACCTTGCCTTTTGTTGATGGACAGAGTGTCCCTGACTATCTAAGAGGACTTAACCATCCGAAGTTTCCCCAAGCAATTCCAAACACTATGGCTGCTGCTATTCCGCCTGTCGTTCCGATGGGACTCAATCAAGGGGCTCCCATGATGGCAAATCCTGCCGGTGCCATTCACGGTTTGCTCCCTCAACCCAAGTTCTCCACCTCTGCTGGTATGACCCACGGCCTCACTGAACAAGGATTTACAGGCCGTGGACCAACAAATGTGGTGATTACCACTTCCGACACTCTGCCCACTGGGACACCTCCTGTTCAACCAACATTGAGCGTTACCATCCCTCCTCAACATCGTCTTGGCGACACATCAGCTGTTCATCAGTTCCAAATATCGTTCCCTGCTTCCCAAAACCTGTCTCAGATCAAACCAGCCGCTATGCAGATGGCCGCTACTGCTAAAGTGACCGAAGTAGTCGAATCAGATGACGATACTGAATCTCCAACCAGTTTTGAACCCATTGCATCTCTACCCGTCAAAACAAACTTGCTCACTGGAGAAGAAAACGAAAACGTTCTTTTTGATGAACGCGCAAAATTATTCAGATTTTCTGATCAAACCTGGAAAGAAAAAGGGGTTGGCAATATTAAAATTCTAAAAAGCAAAACTGGGAATAAATATAGAATCCTTATGCGCAGAGAAAAGGTCCAAGATATTTGTGCCAATCATTTTATCACTGCTGACATGAAACTCGAATTTTTGCAAGAGAAATCCTGGTTCTGGGTTGCTCAAGATTTTGCTGAAGAAATTTCAAAGTTGGAAAAGTTCAGTGTTAGATTCAAACTCAGTAACGAGGCAAAAGAGTTCAAGACGATATTTGATGGTGCTGTTGAAGCTTTAAAAACTGCTTCTACACCAAGAACCAATCTCAACGCTAGTGCTCAGGCGAAATCCGATGTCAGTGCCTCCAGCACTCCAGAGCGTTCCACAATTTTGGCTCCCAGTAGACTATTTTCTGGAAATGTGTCTGCCTCATCAACTCAGTCGCCGAGCAATACTCTATTTGGGACACCTCAGCCATCAATATTCGGAAAAACCCCCACTAGTTCTCCGGGACTTGGCGCCTCAGCAACCGCTGTTACTGGCAAAAGTACTTTTGGAGGCTTCACGTTCAGCACTACTCCCAAAGTCGTATCTGCTCCTGAACCCAAAGTTGAACAGAAAGAAGTTGAAACCAAGAAAACAGACAGCCCGTTTGCCAACTGGAGTTTTTCAAAGACCAACGACAACAAACCTGGATTCGGGATATCTAGTGATCAAAAATCTGTTGAGTCAAATAAACCATTGTTTGGGTCCGATCAAAAAAGCGATTCTAGTAAACCACTATTCAGTACTAAAACGACCTTTTCTGACTTTGGTTCGCTGGCTAAATCAGCTTCCAACCAGGAGTCTCCCTTAACCAAACTTCTCAACGAAAATAAGAACTCAGCCTCTAACATATTCCCAGGAGCTGGTGCTCCAGTTTTTGGAAGCAAACCACTAGGGTTCCAAACCTCTACTACTGTGAACAGTTCAGTTGGTGGTGAAGTTTCTTCCTCCCAAGAGAACGAAGATGATTTTGTACCCTCTGCTGATTTCGCTCCTGTAATACCACTCCCGGAACTAGTTGAGGTAAAGAGTGGAGAAGAAAACGAAGAAATTCTTTTCAAAGAACGTGCTAAACTGTTCAGGTACGATAAAAATATAAAAGAGTGGCGAGATCGGGGAGTCGGTGACATGAAGATTTTGAAAAATAAGGAAACTGGCATTGTAAGGCTGTTGATGAGGAGAGAGCAAGTGCACAAAGTATGCTGCAACCACCGTCTCACCAAGGACTTGGAACTTAACAAGTCTAAAACCAACGAAAAAGCGTATTGCTGGAATGTAACTGATTTTTCTGATGATGCAAATGGAACCTTCCAGCAATTCACCATCAAGTTCAAAACAGCTGAACAGGTAGGCTCACCAATTTTCTCATCTTGGTTTATAATGTTCTTGTAAAAATATACTTTAGATACTTATATGTATGTTCTGATATTTTTCAATAATTTTTACAGGGCCTGAATTTTGAAGAAACATTCAAGAATGAACAAGCCACAATGACTTCATCGCCGACGAAGTCAGTCGACCAAGGGAAGAAAAATGACAAACCTCCATTGTCTTCCTTGGTTGTCAAAGCTCAGGGTTCATGGGACTGCGATGCTTGTTTGATTAATAACACTTCTTCAGCCACATCTTGTGCTGCATGTGGTACTTCAAAACCCGGTGTAGATCCGTCTCCTAAAAAAGATCAGAAACCGAAATCCACCTTTACATTTGGCATACCAGCAGCTGTTTCAACTGGTACACCTCCAGCGAGCTTTGGATCCGACCTTTCTCAATCTGCTAAACAGTCTACTGCTCCTCCAGCGGCTGGAGATGGCAAACCTCCGTTGTCGTCTTTGGTGAAGAAAGCCCCTGGATCTTGGGAATGTACAACATGCTATGTAACGAACGATGCAAAGAATGTGAAATGCCTGTCGTGCGCTACTCCTCAACCAGGATCGAAGCCATCCACTGTAGACCCTCCAGTTTCACAATTTTCTTTTGGCATTCCTCCTGAAGCTACTAAATCCGCTGAAGCTGCTACATTCAGCTTTGGAATGCCTTCAGCTGCTAAGAGTGATCAGAACAAACCTCCTTTTGGTGCTGCCACCACTACAAAGAAGAACGAGGATTCTAATAAATTGCCCCCTTTGAGCGCTTTACTTACCCAACCTGAAGGGTCTTGGGAGTGCAAGGCTTGCTATTCAAGAAATGACGACACAGCCATTCTTTGTGCTGCATGCAAAACTAGCAGGCCTGGTGTGACTGTTCTTTCAACTTCCAATTTGTCTTCTGGAGCAACCTTCTCTTTCGGCAACATTGGAGCAAGCCTTCCATCTCAAACTACCAGCATAACCAAAGAAGTTACTATTACTCCTGTGACCAAAAAAGATGAATCGAGCTCAGGCTTTTCCTTCGGATCTGGCGCTGCTAAAGAATTTGGAGGTGGAGATGCTTCGGAAGCTGCCAACACCTCTAAGCCAGTGTTCAGCTTTGGTGGAAGTATAGGCGGAAATGAATCATTTGGCAAAAGTGAGTGCCTGCTGTAATTCAATTCTCTTTACATTCTGTCTTTATTACAAGTCATGTGACTACATTTTTTTAAATATCACTAATCGTGTGGTAGGTAGTCTGTTTGCTGCTTAGATGCTTCTTTGTAGCTTCAATCTTAACTTATAGTTTTGTTTTAAGTTAGAAGACGTTCTTTATGACTTCGAGTTGTTGTCATTCCAGGTACTTTCCAGTTTTCTATGCCAGCATTTGATCCCAAGAGCCCAGCCAAGAATGATGCCAGTGATAATGAAGTCAGTGATCGAGAAGATCTTAATGACAGCATACATTTTGAGGTGAGGGAATTAAAAATATATTTACCTGCTAAGTCTGTGTTGTTTCTCCTGCAGACATAGTAACTATTTTCATGTGCACTGTGATCAATGTTTGATGAGGAAGGGTGATTCCTAATGAAAAAGAATTAGAGTTCAAGATTGATACTAATAATTACGCCTAAAACCTGTACACGAACGTTCCCATCATTCTACCAAAATCTTGATGTGGGTTGTTATTAATTTTCCCTACAATTGGATTAAACGTTCCCAGTCCACTTTTGAAAAAATTAAATTTATTTTATCCTATCTTCAAATTTGTGGATGTTTACAGCCAGTAGTTCCATTGCCCGATTTGGTTGCCACGAAAACTGGAGAGGAAGATGAAACTGCTCTATACTGCCACCGTGCCAAATTGTTCCGGTTTGACAGCAAAGCCAAAGAATGGAAAGAGAGGGGCCTTGGTGATGTAAAGATCCTTCAGCATAACGTGACTGGTAAAAAGAGGTAAGCTTCATTTGTCCTTATTTGACTCGTGGTCATTCGAAAACTCATATTTCACATCTATTACGTACCCATTTCCATGGGCTCTGATCAACAGAAATTCCCTCAGCCTTCGTCTTTACAGTTTTTTTCATTCTTGGTTTCAGACTCCTTATGAGACGTGAACCTATAATGAAATTGTGTTTGAATCACTATCTCACGGAAGCTATAGAAATGAAGCCTCAAGACGAAAAATCCTGGATGTGGTTGGCTACTGACTTCTCTTTGGGAGAAAAGAGCGAGGAGAAGTTCGCTATTAGATTCAAAACTAAGGAAATAGCTCAAGAATTCTTCGACGCTGTCGAAAAAGCGAAGCAGACGGTGAGTACATTCCTTCCCTACTTGTAAGGTGTTCTAGGATACAAAATTATCTCCAGCCGATATTTTTAAAATCTTCCCAGATTATTGTCACTTTTTTCACATTTCGAAACCTTCACTCTTGATAACAGGGAAACCAATGTCTTGAGTTTCTCTTCTGTAACACTTTCAGTGCGGGACTGGGTTCCCTGACCCACGCTTATTATGTTTGAGGGTATCCTGGCGAAAACTGTGACCTCTGATGGACAGATAGGCTACTAATTCAAGAAAAAATGCCACTAAAGGTCTTTCAAACCTATCTTTTGAACCTCACGAGTAACTTTATGGGGAGCCTGACTTTCGATGCCTCTGTGTCATGACACTTCCCATGAGCCAGTTCGCTTTGTGTCTCTTATGACTTTAGTTTCGCGAGTTCGATTTAAACACCTCGTAGCCTGAAGGGCGAACCTGTGTATCGTTTTGAAAATGAAAGCAAGATGTCCCTTCTTGTTCAGCAAGTGATTTGAAGATACCTATCCTGTACACCTTTTCAGAACCAGGGAACAGGTAGTAGTCAGTAATGAGTCTCGAAAAAGGTTTTAGAATAGTTTATTCAACCCAGTCTTTTTGTTGACGCAGCGGTCAAGTGTTTGTAAAAGGCTAGGAGGGCGTACTTGTTTTCAATACTGTTTTGACTCTTTGAGCAAAATAAATGTTCTACTCCTTGGCTGCAATTATGCAAATACCTTAGATTTAGCTCTTTGGACATTTAAATATGTTACATGTAGCTATACTGATGCAGTTACTTCTAGTTTAGTTAGCTCTATGTTTCTGAGTCACTTTCTCATATGCGAAGGGTTACTGACGCTAGTCCTTTAAATGAACTGTGATTGGAGCAATATAGGGAAGCTGGACGGGGCGTGGTGAATTCTGAGAGGTCTTCCAAGCTCCAATATACGCAGACCAGGAGGGGAGTTGCGCCATCTTCCTGGGGTGGCAGTACAGGGCAAGACCTCTCACCACGTTACTTTTCTCAACACTAGTGATGACTAGGGGGAGGCAGGAGGGAGAAATATCTTTTAGCAGGGTATTGCGATACTGAGGGCAGGAAGCTTCAAAGGTAGGGATGGAGGAGTGAGGATTATATTGGCTAGACTCCTAGCAGGGGAGTGTGGGTGGATGCTTTGGAATATAACTTTTCTTTGGTTCTCTTATCAGTGGTGCCAACCTGACCCTCTGTAGGGGTGTTATCCACTCCCTCTGGTTGAGTGGATAACTCCATCTTCTTCCTAGTTGCTTGAGGTGGTGGGGAACACATCATGTTGGAGACCCCACCCAGTTATGGTAGCCTTTTGAACTAATCCAACTCCCGAGGGGCTTCAGGGCTTATGTCCAGGCGAGACAGGTATGGGAAATAATGAGCTGCTGAGTGGCAGTTCACAATTATGATCAGATAATTAGTAGCCAATGCGCATACGTCAACATGAAATCCTTAATACGCGTAACTTCTGCAGTTTTGTGACCTCTCTCCTTACCTTCTCACCTCCAGGTGTATTTTCTACCGGGAGAACATGGTGGAAGTCATTTATCTCCAAATTCTAAATCATATTCTTAAGAATAAGATTTTAATGGAGATCCGAATCTGAGAAGGGGGAGGTTCTTTGACGACTGGATTGACCGATGGAAAAGCCTTTTTCTTTGCAGATGGCTATTCTACGAAGAAAAATAAGAAACCGTTGTGCTTTAATTTGCAGCGTTTTTTTTCCCATTACAAGTGAAATTGTTTCGTGCTACAGTGTTGCCACTGATGCCTAGTTGCCGTTTCTGATGGGTGAATTTCATTGTTACAGACGGATACCCCTTCTCAACTTCCAGCTGCCAAATCGTCGAGTGCACCAGAGGATGATGATGGTATGAAGTCATTGACATTGTATAGATCTAATACCTCGACTTATTTCATTGATATTTACCTCAAGTTTCTCTGGAGGAAAAACACGTACTCCAACAAAAACAAACTAAGATTTTCAAACAAGAAAAACGCAAGGGTGACCAATGGAAACAAACTAAATGGACAGTTATTCAAACTTTTCCTTCATCCATTTTGCATTTGTGTATGGTACGATTGGGCGAATAAGCATTTGGTAGATTATGTACTGCAACCAGTTTCTTTCGGTCGCCATATTGGCTTGAATGAAACGGTTCAGCGTTTGAAAATCGTATTGGGCGGTTTGTCTTCACAAAGCCTCAAACAACTGTTTATATATAGCTTATGTAAAGCATCCCCAAAACACATAAAGTTCCCTCTCAAGTTGAAACATTGAAATATTTCATGAATTTTTTAGTCGTCTGCAAATGGCGTTACATTATTCAAATCATCGGCCATTATTTAATATTGGGTACTAAATTATCCGTGTGACACTTGCATTTTGTGTTATGTTTGTAATTTGATACACGTTCAAATGAATGTAACTGACCAGAAATCAGACCACCATGATGTATCAATACATGAAGCTATGTTACTTGGTTTCTGGGGATAACCTTATGCTGAGCGCTTATTTGGGAGGAGAGTATAGCCTCCAGAAAGTATTGTCGGGTTTCAGCGCTACCTACCGCCACTTCAGCGAACTACCATCATTTTCAGCTCGATGTGAGGGTGGTCAAGCGGCATTTCTGAAAAGTAGGCTTACCTCTTTTTTACCACTCTAATTTCTAAGTTTGGTGGCTTTACTTCCTTACTGCCTTTTTAAATTGCGAGGAAAAGGAACTTGTTATTGCATCCATGTACAACAACAGGAACTTGTTGTTGCATCAATTGTAAAACTCAAAAATAAATGTTCTCGCTACATTGTAATCTTAGGATAACTGCAAGTTAGAGGAGCGACGGTAATGTGGTCGCGAGCGTGATCACCTGATAAGATATCAGAAATGGTAGTTCGTTGAAGTGGCAGTAGGTAGCGCTGAAACCCGACAACACTTTCTGGGGGCTAGACTCTCCTTTATTAGGGTGGGATCAGTTGTTGTGTATTTTGGAAGGAATTACGATACCTCATATAAATTGGTTACCTACTTACTATTAGTCATGGACAATTCAAAACTTGCACTATACTCAGTACGTTCGACGTTTCTTCTTGTCTTGGATCGTTCCCCGCTTCTTGGTTTTGAGTTTACTGCAACCCCATACTTTCAACATGGGATAATAATCCGTTGGCACTTTCTCAGTGTTTCAAACTTTTATGTACTCGCTCTTGAAATGTTTCTCCCCTTTCCTTTCGAGTGTTGATGATTTATCTCGAAGATCCATGTGTGATGTGTGAGATTATTAAGTCAGTTACCACTAACTACCTTCCTAGTTCTTTCATTTCTAATAATTAATGATGTTCTTGTACTTATTCCTAACTCTTCGTTAATTATCTGTTCGTGATGATTTCGGTGATAGTATCTAATTTGTGATAACTATTTATTACTGAAGCTGATCTTGCTTGAGTTCTCATCTTTGCTTCTAGTCCATTATTAACTATCCAATTAGTGCTTCTCTGCCATGAAATTACGTATTCTCTTTCATTCTTAACATTCCGACACACTGGCTGATGAGCCTCTGTACCAAGTCCAAGCCATTTCCAAGTCAAATTCAAGATTTCCCAAACCAAATAGGTACAAGATTTTTTTTTTTCAAACCAAATTCAAGATTGTTTTGTACCGAATTGTAATTCAAACAACCTAATAGGGGGTGCGCCTGATTTTTTTTATTTAATTTTTTATCGAAAGTAGACCTCATCTTTAGAATTTTGACACCAGCAGTTCTCTTTTTGGATGAGTAGATCTTTTTCTATGATTTTTCAAAGTTTCGAATGTTGATGACGTCACGCGCCCCTCCTGCCTGGGCGGGACTCCCAAGCCCACTGTGACGTCATAAACATTCGAAACTTTGCAAAATCGTAGAAAAAGGTCTTCTCATGCTAGAAGGTCGCGGTTGGTGTCAAAATTCTCAGAATGAGGTCTAGTTTAGACCAAAATTAACAATAAACAGTTTTTCCGACCCATGCGCACACCCCATTCAAAGTTCTATAATGAAAGAATCCAAGAATTCCTTCTGTATGTCCTTTCCTTCTTTACGCGCATCCCTTCTTCTAATGAGTTCAAGGCTTAGTTTGTGCACAATTTATGTTTCTTGGTTTGGAAAATTTTGAATTTGACCTGTAAAATCTTGAATTTGACTTGGAAATGGTATATTCACTTCTTCTTGACATTATGAATGACAACTCACTTTTTTCGTCCAAGTCATCGTTTCTTCAACTGAATGACTTCTGGATGAACTATACAAATCCAACAATATTATACAGTAAGTAGCTTGAAGTTAGTTCTCGTTTCATCGAGGCTGCTGATGACTTTTGCAGTATAATGTACTCCCTTAGGCGAATATAGTGTAGTTTCACTACACACTGTAGATCAGTAAACACACTGTTATCTACAGAAATAATTTTCGTTGTGTGTTGAAGCGGATTGGTGATATTAATTACCCAGATTTGACCTGCATTCTGAGAAAGTGAATCTTCTTGTTACAGAATTTCTTTCTTGAAATTCGTTGTTTCTTATACCCAATTTTTCTGCCAGAAATAATCGATTTTTAAAGCTCGATTAGTTTATGAATCAATTAGTTCGGATATAATATTCGTAAATTCCAATAATAATAATTATCAATTATTGATTTGTTGGTCGATATCCATCCCTATTGGTACACAGAAGCCTCACATTCACTTTTGGAAAAGAGTTTCATGCTGTTCTATCTTTTCGAGATCCTAAATGAAAAATCTTTTGAGGCCAATGAGCCAGTGAAATAACATAAATCAACGGTTAAGCCGTATCATCAAGATTTTTAGCGGTTTTGATCAAAATAAGTGTTATTACCTAGCTACCTCAAAACTACCCAAATCCTGATACGGCTTAACCCATTTCCGGCCACTGATGTGTTTTCGCATCGTCTTATTTATGATTTTTTTAAAAATATTGAAAATAGTGGTAAATCTTTACAGGAGAATTTTTACTCGTTCATGCTGTTCCTAAGCTTTTCAGAAAAAGTTTTCTTTGATGTTCGGGAGCTCAATGCAATTTCGGAAATATTTTGAAAAGGAGGCCTCTTGGCCGAAGGCATGAGTATGGTGGCTCAAATTCGATTCTGGACGAGTGAGCTTTCTGAGTTGAAACTGTTTCTTTCCATGAATAGACTTCTACATCCTACCAAAACAATGAACTGGATAAATCATATCGATTTGGAAAACTGAGGCCTCTCAAATCTCATAAAATATCGAGTATTTTTGCTCTCGATTGGGGAGCAAATGATGCTTTATTTCGGCTGGAATTCTGTAAAACAGTTCATCCTCTTCACCTCATTATTCAGTTATTTCTACCCTTGGCTTGAAATGGGTTAATCGTCGAAAGTACCGATCGGATCAATCGTCATATAGACGGTAATATGCCGCAATCTAAAGGCCGCCATGTGTGAATTCCTGTGCACCTTTGATACAACATCCTAATCATTGCGCCATTTTCATCTGACAATTTTTCTCCTCTGTCTCACTATAAATATTTCACATTACAACAAATTATTCTTATCGTAACTTATTCGTATTCAGTGCTTCTCAACAATCATGTTAGGACGTGTCTGGTAGGCTCAGGCTTGTTCTCGTATAAAAGCTTGAGGGGAATTCAGGCAAGATCAGTAGCTTCTTTTGTGATTCATATTTAACCCTTCTATACATATAGTTGTAGATTTATGTTTTCGATTCATCGAAGTTTACAATGTAACCTGCCTATAAGGAGAGTTTCCGGGTGTTGGTTCCTAAAATACTTCTCACTATTCCCTCTAGGTTAAATTAATTTACTACACACGTTATTACTCACTTTTCGTAGATTAGGTTAGCATCCAACTCGGTATTTATTTGTGATGGCTCAAACGTACAATTTAAGGTTATCTTGGTGCTTTTTATTACATTTTATACTTTATACGAATATGTAGTCATAAACGAAACATTTTGGGATAAAATCATTTATCAGGGGAATCCTTCGTGATTATTATGTTATAAATTATTATTCATACTTGCGGGGTAGTTCTTAGTGAGTACTCTAGTGTTGAATTCTATCCTCTGAAACACCCACCAACTTGCCTCTATAATTAGCTCATTAGTTCTAGCATCTTGAATCTCACTACAATGCAGTCAGAGTGTCACTTAACCTGTAAAAAATGGGGTTTGTGCATCGAGGAGAACTTGCATCTACTGTAACAGAAAAAGTCAGAATACAAGAAGTAGGATCAGTTTCCATCAGCAGTCATCTTGGATCTGGATAAAGTTATTTTCAACATTTGCGAAATATTTTTTCGAGCACACACTTCATTCTTATCTGTACTTATGTTTGGAAATGTCTGCTCTACTCGCGACCATGAGTGAAGTTACTAACTACAAGGTCTTATTGATCTTTCCTGGTGTTTTTGGTTAACCTATGGTATCATTCAGCTGTATAGGTTATAATGAAGCTGGACACGGGGGAGCGTCTGTCCCTTGATCTATCGGACGCATGACTGCAGCGCCCCTACCGAGAATACGAGAACTCTTGCTCACCTAGGGGGTTGTTAACATCGTAAATATTATCAAACGTCATTCGCGTGCGTAGTTGAAGGACATCAAAGTTGTGAGCTTTTTCTAAGCTTCTATTAAGTTCCCAAGTCGATGTTGGTAATCACGTTTTGGTAATAAATCCCGTCCTCCAATAATGTAGAGTTATATTACCTACATTGGGGTTGCCGGAGATCCTGATTTATCAGGACATGTCCTGATTTCGAGGGTGTCCTGTCCAGATTTTATATTTTCAACTTGAAATTTGAGCTTCCCGATTTTTAAACCCATCGCCTCACACATGTCCTATTCAAATTAATGGAGTCCCAGTCGGTCGCCATTTGTTCCTCGTCCAGGTTAGTATTTCCCGAAATTGCAAGCTCTCAAACTTTAAAAGTTGTACCTAAATTTGAAATTTCAAGGATTTTTGAAATTAATTAGTGCAACAGTCTAGAGAATCAAAAAACTAAGATAAAAAGTGCAATTTCGAAAAAATGTAAAATTTCTTCTTGATTTGAATTAGTCAAACGAAGTACCTACCGAAGGGGCGCCAGATCTGAGGCCAGAGTCTCCACTGATCACGCAGCTCTGGAAGACCGTCAAATGTAAAGTCCAGATAGAAACAATGCTGTGGGGCTGAAAGCGTTCAATCACTGCAATCAATCTGTCCATGCAATCTTGTCTCGTTTGGCAACTATTATGCGTTACGAATTTTTCGGTAATGAGCTACTTTCAGTGCATTTGCCCATACCTCAGCTCTATACGGCTAAATAGACTACACTGCTGACATCGGCAAGCAGCGATGGCACATGGCCCTGTAATGTTTGCCATAGCTAACTGAGGCCTGCTGTTGCCCTCGCTGCTGTAACAGATGCCTTCCTGATTTATTCAAATTCATCATAGTACAACTGACAATGTTAAAGAAGACTCATTCGGCCATAGCCCGATACGGGGAATGTGAACCCGATAAGGTGAATGGTAAACAACCCATTAGGGAGCGAAGGCAGAAGCCTTATCGTAGAGAATTTTCCTTCTCACTTGACCAGACTTAGGACTGGCTTTTGGTCGTATATAGGCGTGGTTAAAATTGCTGGCCTCCGAGATTGTTGTCAATAAAAGTTAATATTCCGGTTGTGGGAGCGAGCTTTCAGACTTTGAATTTGAGAATGGTTTCAGCCTGAACTTCTTCCACAACATGCATATTTGGTCGTTTGAAGTAAAACTGCTGGTTGAAATCGGAGTGGAATGATTCTGGCCCATTGGTTGTTCTGGGGCAGTCCAAAGCGGGAGGTTGAGCCCAAATAGTGGGATTCAACTTACAGTCCTCATCGATATAGTCTGTGTGCACGTAGTACACAAAGGGATTTCACATCTATGATCGTAGCCAATCCCAAGTCTGGTCAAGTGGGAAGGAAAATTCGCGCGCTCGCTCCCTCTAATTCCTCGATTTGGCTAAAATAGGAGACTAGGCAGTATCCGTAGAAGTGGTGACTCCCACTAGACACGCTGGTAGTAAAAGTAGTTTCTCGTTGGTCCAATAGAGTGCTCTGATTAAAATTACCTTGGAGGAATCATATCAACTTTTTTTCGAGTGTCATTGATAATTTTTAACATTAATTAATTTTGTTGTTGTGTTGGATGATATGTCTTCCATCTGATATTTATCCAATATTGTCAAAAATTTCCCTTTCTCTATTACAAAAAGGGCCCAAAAACCCAAAGTCTTTTCACCCACCACCAGAAAAAAAGTAAAAACTTAGCACTCGTAAAAAGTTTATGTGATCTCTCCAAGGTAATTTTAATCGGAGCGCTCTACTGGACGTACGAGAAACTACTTTTACCACCAGTGCGCCTAGTGGGAGTTGCCATTTCCTCTACAGATACTGCCTAGTAAACAGGAGTTCCCCCTAACGTGCCTTTTCCCCTTCAAAGGCACAAATAATAGAGTTTTTAGCACCCACTAATGGGCCTGTGGAACCTCTTCACAAAGCTCGGAGTTCGTGGGTGACAATGACTTTGCCTCCCAACAACAGTGGGTGATAATGAAAGGGTTCCCCAGACAGTCACCCATCTCTAGAGTCCCTTGGCACGAGCGCCTCCTCCCCCCCCCCCCCCCCGTAGTTAACATTGTCAACAGGCCTTCTTCAACTGGATAGCATCCTCTGTTGCTTGCGCTAGTCTCCTCCTAACAGGGCCTGTCAGATTTTGGCTCCAAAAACTCTCCAATTCCCCCTAACATGCCCCTTTCTGGGTCCCATTCCCCCTAACGTGCTGCGGCCACTCATTCCACTGCTTGAAGAATCAACTTACACAATTCCCTGCCATTGGAAAATCTAGTTTGTACATCGCGCAGTTTTTTGGTTAAACTTCATTCATAATCGCGGGTGTGGAGAGTATTCCTTTAATCTGATTTGTGACACATCACCATATTTTAGTAACTACTTATCTAATTTTGCCTCCTTGATACCTTTCTAACTATACTTACTGTGCCTGTGATATTTTCAATTAATTCAAAACCTTCCTACTAGTACTTACTCGTCATTCAACTAACTTGTTCGTTCTGTTCCTCAAATCTCTCTTACCTGTGTGATATTTCTTAACATTCTGACAGTTGAACCCTTGTATCATTCATTTCTTTGTGGTGTGGAGTTTTGCAATTTCCTGTTGTGTTTGAAAGTGTCAATAAACGTTTTTTGAATTAAGATTTGTTTTTTGATATTTGTACAGTACATTGTAGATACTCCACCTTGAAATTGTTCATAGCTGAGTGTAGATATGCTTGCCAAGGAAAGATAATAGCTATTATTGCTAGCTCGTTTATGGTAATTTTCCTATTTGTTTTACATACTGATGGACCACCTTAATATTTTTGAAAACGTATTGTTGTTCAGTCAGCTCAGCCTACGTACATAGTTCGTGAATAAGATTATTTATTATTCACGTCAGTTCCCACTTTTCCATACCACCCCCCCACAATTCTGTTTATTTGTCTTGTTTTCGCCTCTCATTTCTCACATCTACTTACTCAACTGCTGAATGGGATTTATTCGCATTTTTTGTCTCAAGATCTTCACTAATGTATATTCGTCGATGGTGTGGCAACAGTTACGTCTTGGTCATATTTAAGCACTGTTTATTGATGTACGCTTCGTTTGTATTGCTTTTGGGGATCATTCACTTCCAATGGTCCAACTGGTAGCACAAGCATCTCGCATAGGTATCCTTGGTGTATCTACTCGTTGATTTGAGTCATATTCACTTGTTGTTTGTACACTTGAGGCAACACACCGTACACTCACGATGCAAAAGATAATTGGAAACGCATGACATTTGAAAAACTTGGCTTCAGTTGGGTCCTCACGTGGAGTTTTAAGCGCAAATTCGGTGAACCACTAGAAAATAAGAACCGGGAATTCTGGATTTTCATTCTCGAACCAATTAAGATTGGAAATATTGAAGCTGCAAGGAAAATACCTGCTCAAGCGGGTGCTGGCAGAGATGAAGACTGACTAAAGCACACCTGAACAGTATGGCGAATGTCTACTCTTGACTGGTTGGGCTCAAAGTCGCTGTAGTTTGCTTACAAGGATTTATCAGACTAAAACTATCGCACTCGTGTATTATTTGATACAAATTATAATATGATAGGATTGGTTCGTCTGGTGATAATAGCTGGGTGATCTTTCCATGGCTTTGGTGTTTTCGTAATCAGTAACCTGCATTGGAAATTCTTACCTACCACCTTTCTGGTTGTCTTTTGAATTGGTTTGATTCTCAAACAGTACCTTTATTGGCTTCTAAGGTTGTCATCTTTTGAAAATGATACTGGGATCGGTGTTTTGTTTCTGTGGTAATTATGCTTGTTCTTTATCTATGAAACTTAGGAATGCATACTCATATGGATTCTGGCGATAGTTCATCATTTATTTAATTTATATGCTTTTTATTGCATTACAAAATGGTTCAGGGGAATGTTGAAAGTTGACTGCTCTCAGGTAAACACCTCTGTTTTTGTGGTTGTTAGTCACGCCCTAGGTGCCCCCTAGCCAGTCATGCCCTGGGCATCAGTCCTCCCACCAACCAGTCAAGCCCTAAGCACCCTTCCCCCCTACCAATCCAGTCATGCTCTAGGCATCCTTTTTCCTCCAACCATTCATGCCCTGGGACCCCTCCCCCCTACCAAGCCAGTCTTGCTCTAGGCATCCCTCCTCCCACCAACCAGTCAAGCCCTAGGCATCCCCCCAAGCCAGTCAACCATAGGCATCACTCCTCCCAACAACCAGCCATGCCCTGGGCATCCTCTAACCATTCATGCCCTGGGCGCCCCTCTCCACCCTCCCCAAGCCAGTCAACCCTAGGCATCCCTCCTTCCTCCAACTATTCATGCCCTGAGCACCCCCCCCCCCCAAGCCCTGGGAACCCCTCTCCACCCTCCCCAAGCCAGTCAACCATAATCATCACTCCTCCCAACAAGCAGCCATGCCCTGGGCACCCTCTAACCATTCATGCCCTGGGCACCCCTCTCCACCCTCCCCAAGCCAGTCAACCCTAGGCATCCCTCTTTCCTCCAACCATTCATGCCCAAGACATCCTTCTTCCTCCAACTATTCAAGCCCTGAGCACCCCCCCCCCCCCCAAGCCCTGGGAACCCCTCTCCACCCTCCCCAAGCCAGTCAACCTTTGGCATCACTCCTCCCAACAACCAGTCATGCCCTGGGCATCCCTCTTCCTCCAACCATTCATGCCCTGGGAACCCCTCTCCCCCCCAGCCAGTCAAGCCCTAGACATCCCTCCTCCCACCTACCAGTCATCCCCTGGGCACCCCTCTCAGCTATAACTAGCCAAGCCCTATGCAAACCTCCTCCCACCAACCAGTCATGCCCCAGGTACCCTCCTTCCTCCATCCAGTAATGTCCTAGGGACTCCTCCACCCTCCAATCAGTCTAGGGCCCTCCAAGTTATTGGCCATTCATATCACCTGTAGCTGCTCTGAGCTACAGAAGTACTTCGGGTAATGGTGAGGTTTTTGGTTCCTACGTTATAAAACATCTCTGGACAATTCTCGAGAATTCTGGATAAAAACAACTTGAGAGAAATGCCTCTTTCAAGACACTGTTCAGGTTGTGCTTACAATATATTTTATGTATACACAAATATTTCCTCGTATCATGGTTCTGTTTTATGGAGTTAGGTTGGGTCTTTTGTGAAACATGGTTGTTTTTCTCAGAGATGGCCTACGTACAACAATAAAACTGATCACATCTATTCCATTATTTTTATTATTATTATTTTTTTCATTTCAAAGTTGCATTAATTCAGAAATACATTAATGTTCATTTTTGTCCTTCGTTTAGATGGTAAGATCCATATTAGATTTATTACATTGCGTATTATTGACCCACATCATTTACGTTAATGGTTCATTACGAATGTTTTCTTGTGGTTTTTTTCAAGATGTCGTTTATGTCGAGACGATCATGGCTTCTGAAGAATTAGTCAAGAAAGCTCGTGCGTTGAAGCTTCCTGATAATTTCTATCTGTATCTGGATCGACCTCCTTGCCCTGGATGCGTTGGGTGCGAACCGGAGGTAAAACATTTTTTCTTAAGGATTGAAAAAGAATCATTTTACGATCTGTTTATTTCTGTTATGGTTGCCTCTCAATTTGCTTTCTATCTCAAAGTTTGATGTGTTTCTGTTCATTTCAAGGATGACGGCAACGAACAAGTATCCGCAGCAGGAGGTGTACCGAAGTCCACTATTACGTTGAAACCATCTGTTATTGTTCCGTCTCCAGTTCAATCTCCCAAGGCAACTGATAACCCTTTCTCAGTCGCCTCTAAACCGGTCGAGCAGAATTTGTCGACGAATCAGCCATTATTTGGAACTCCCACCACCACGTTTAGTTTCAAGCAAGCGACATCGTTTGGAGCAACTGGTAAGTATAATGTGGCAGTTACACATTTCAGGTTGTTGAAACGTTATCAGGAACTAGTGGTGGGGGATAATATTCGTGTGCATGGGAAGCTTCCTTCCCATACCATCCTTAGATACGTTGTAGACTTGTTCAGTCATGTCTGAAACTGTGAAAAGTGGGTGACCTGAAGGTTTACCACAGTAACTCTCCATTCCTTTGGTCATCATGGTGCATACAATATTTTTGGGGAATTTCTCTTCTCAAAGAGACCTAGGGCGGAATTCAGAGTCCCTCCTCAGGACTGAGGCCAGCCTCGAGGTGGCTTTCGAGGAAAGTTTTTACTCATCCGTATTCAGAGTAGCAAGACTTTCGAGGAGACGTCGTGTTTGAGCCAAGGTTGGCCTCAAGGAGGGTTCCCGCCTCCTCAACCTATTCTGAGTTGTTAAATTACAAGGCCACCCTCGAATTTCCTATTCAGCAACGAATTTCGGAGATGAGTCAAGATTTTTCTTGACTTCAGGAGCTCGAAACCCTCCTCCAGCTGAGGTAGCCTAGAACGTACCCCCAAGTGCTTTTTGTTTTCAAGGTGAGTAGTGTTTTGACTAGTGTTGACAATTGACTAGTGTTTTCGTACCGTTTTATTCAGTTTATTTACATTTTGTGTTTTTATTCAAACATTTCAAAAATTAGAATTTTGTTATGATACACTTGAGTTCAGAGTTTTGAGGCGCAACACGTGTAATAGATCTTTGTATTGTTGCGACGTCTCACAAGATCGATGCGCCTCAAAACTTTGGAACAATATTTACCTATCAATATTTCAATATTTATCAATATTTACTTACCTCAAAAGAAGTGGAGAACACGCACTGTAATAACAAAATTCGCACTTTCTCTAAACAAAATTTATCCGCAACAGCAATCACATAAAACACGGCTAACTACAACAGCAAATAGGACAAGAAATAAGAGAAATTCATTCAACATTTTTCACATTTCATCTGTCTCAGTAGAAGCATGGCCGACAAAAACCATCAATATGGAACTACCAATGACCATGGAATAACGAAAAAACATCTGTTTGCTCGCTCTAGAACACGGTTCTCTCCCAACCCTCCTCGAAGCCACCTTGAGAAAAGTTGGAGCCGAGGCCACCCTCGAGATATGACTGGTTCGACTGTGAAAACAAAACCTTCTCCTCGAGATCGATGTCACCTTGACTCGAGTCAAGAAATTTCTTGACTTGAATCGCGACTGTGAATTCCTCCCCTACTTTCCTTTCTACTGCAGTAAATTGTCCTCCTAATGCTGGGATCGTTCGCAGTGCAGCCACCACCCTCACATAAAATTTCCTTGCGAAGGTTTCACCATGGAAGGTGGACTTGATCGATAGTTTGCGGATCTTCCATGCAAGATGCAGACTTTCGGTGTTGAAGAAAAACATGATCCGTAAATTTTATCGATTTTAGATAATCAGTAAGGGTAAAAATAATGCTTTAATTGTCAATAATAGCTGTTTCATTATCTTGTATATTTTTGTGAACAAGAGACACTAGCAGAATGGTTATTCAAAGGGACTTAGTCTTGTTTTCCATAAATTTTGCTTCCGAGTCTATTAAGCTAGCGGAAGCTTTGTTTTCACTTTCAAAATTTCCTCTCGCGTTTTACATTTTTGACCTACCTGTACAATATTGGTTCCGTGTATGTCAGTCATAAAATCCTTGTAACGGTGCTATTCGAAGTTATTGCCTAAATTCGATGAAATTTTCAGGGATTGGGTGGGTAGGTTGGCGTGCAGATGTTCCTGTATGAGGGTAGTGCAAGGTACTTAGAGATTGGCAAGTATGCTTTGGATAACGTATTCAATCGGGTTACGGATAAAAAAGCTATGTGCCCACTTGGAAGTCGTTTTTTATCAACAAGGATGTTAACAATATTGGAGCTTCAGGGTAACAAGGCTGTGTAAATAAGAGAGTGTGCTGCGCGAAATGCATATCTGTAATCTGCAGTCTTATGGAAGACATGGTCCCCCCATCCTCCGTTCCAAGTGAGCGAATTCGAGCAGGAACGGTAGCTCCGGAATTGTGGCAAACTGGTCTCTCTCAGCCTACCTGAGTTGGCGGGTCTTGGAAGATGTGGGAATGTCGCAAAGACAATGCATCTTTGAATTGCGTTGCTGCTAGATCGAACCCATCTCCCGCTGTTAGCAGTACTGACTACCATTGAGAAGCTCCAGACACCAGTTCAATGACCTTCCTACGATTCTATGCTCGGAATTACCTCTCCATTTCTTTGTATGTGTACTTCTCGTGCTGCCCTCTCTAATTTTAGCACACCTACCACTCTATTATTGTGCTAAATGGGCGACAACATGCTTCCAGAGCATATTGACTTGCTGAGAACATCATGTGATTCTTGGAATGCTTGGGAAGATTCGATCGGATAGGAGATTCCTAGTCCTCTGAGCATCTTATAAATTAGACTCTTGTAATATTTGTGTAAAATGTATACTTAACAATATTTTTTGTTTGGTTTCAGATAAAACTAGTCAGATACCACATCAACCGTTCTTCTCAAAGGAAGTTACTTCTTTCTCATCGCCCTTGAAGAGTGCGCAAGGAATCAGTATTTTCGGTAATGAACTAAATCACTTCTTATTTATATAGCATTACCTACCAGCTAGGGACAGAGCTTAGTTCTCTCAAAAGCTCCAATTGTTCTCAACAGACAAATAGTTCGTAATAAACAGGAAGCTAAGGTATCCCGGACCCCTCCAAACCCGTTTGGTGAAGGGTACTTCAATTACTATCACCTACTTACGCAGTAATCTGAGCGGCAGGCGACAGTTCGTGCAGTGGGATGGCAGATCGTCGCAATTATTTGATTGTTCGTCTGGAGTACCGCAGGGCTCGAATGTTGGACCGTTACTTTTTCTGATATTCATAGACGATATGAAAGATATCATTCATCATTCGAAAATCCTCATATACGCTTGTGATGTGAAAATTTTCCGACGAATAACGGATTTGTCATCTCAGCTGCTTCTACAAGGGGATCTGGAACGGATTCGCGACTGGAGCAGGAAAAACCGACTTCCCTTTGTTGTGTTCGGCGTGTTGGCGAGTGAAGGAGCTGACCTTCTCGCTGCGGCGTTTGTCGTTGCTTTAACACCTACTCAACCTAAGAGAGACTTTCCCTAGCCTAACATTCAGTACTGTCGCATCGGCGGGTCAGACCCATACCGGCATGCGGAGTACTGTGAAAATTAGGGCTAGCCCGACAACCCCGGCGTTTCAGAGAAACTCACCGGCGGGAAGGCGGGATATTTACTTGGTGGAGCCTACGACTTCGAAGTGATACCTTGATGAAGGAGAAGTTGGAGAGCGAAATGAACAAGACGAGTACTTGACTAGATTGGCATAAGGGATCATCCCTGAGTGAGCTTTTATACTCATGTGAACAGTTCGGGAGAAAGAGAGGTGGAAGGGTGACGTCATGTTGACGGAACCCCCGTACCTCGTCTCCCCTAGCAGGTGCTGACTCACTCTGGGATCTTCCCGGTAGCTTCTTTATTTAAGAACTAATACTGAATTTATGTGGGTCATAACATAGGTCCCCCTAGTTCTTAAGATATAGAAGGCTTTTAACAAAATATTTTTTACAAATTTTGAATTTTGAAAATGCAGGACACAATTTGGTGTTTAAAAAATAATGAAAAATGGCTGTATAAATGTGATGCTGACATGTTGTTTTCCGGATCGTTGCGCCGCGTAGAAGTAAAGGCTGCAAATATTGTCTGTTTGAATCTGGGCGGCGATGATGATGGTAACCGTCGTTGGCTGTCCGGGGTGCGAGCGGCGTGAGTTCCGCCCCCGACGTCGAAGCGCCTGTTTTCGCACACCTTCGTTGGAAGGTGTGATTGTGATGAATAAAAGTTGCCCGGACCGAAGTTTGGAAAAAAGTGCCCTGTCTCTTCGACCTCTACGGCGGCGAGACTTCGGTCCGGGTCTTTTAGGAGCGGAAATGGATGGGGAATTAATTAGGGTTAACACAGTGCGTTTTATTAGTTGTTGAAGGGCGTCGTATCCTTCAATTTCTCGTTGAATCGGCTCGGAGCAGTTTGGAATGTACTGCTCGAAGTCGCCTGTGTTTTTGGCGTGGTAGAAGCGTATTATGACGTCCGCTCTCTTCTTGAATAGTGGAACGTCGATTGGTTTGATGTTCCATTTCCGCTCGTTTTGTTGGGGAGACCCGTGTGTGACGCTTTCGCAGTGGGCTGTGGTCGTGGCTGATAGCGAAAGTTTCCTTGCGGGTATCCGTCTTGATGGGATCGGTGGGCGCTGTGCTTCGTCCTTTGGTGACCGCTGCGTACGTTCGGCGGGACGATTGGAGCAGGCTTGCGGCTTCCAGGCGGTCGTGGGTCTTCCTTTTCTCGTGGAAGGTAGACGGTGTCGTGGAGCATGCGGCGGCGGAGCACGTATTGCCGGCTTCGGCCTGAAGATGTCTTCGAGCTCCTTCTTTGTGAAGAGGAGATTCATTGTTGTTGGGCGGTTTATCAGAGGTAGGCTTGTCGTAGGTGAGATCCTCTGTGACTGAATTTGCTATGTCGAATGATAGCTCTGTGGCCGCCGCGGTGGGTATATCTTCTACCCTTAGGGTGGGGGTAGACGTGTGGGCCGGCCTACATCTTTGGAGGGAGACGGTGAGCTGTCTCCCCTCCATTTGGATAGTGGCGGTTTTGTCATCTTGCCGAATGACGTCATATGGACCTGAATAAAGGGGTTTTAGTCCTTTTTTCATTCCCTCCTCCTTGAGGTAAATTTTCGACAATTTTTGAAATGAGGGAGGGAAGGAGCGGTTTAATTTCTCGGGCTGGATGTTTGTAGGTTTTTCGTTAATTTCCGTAGGTGGAGGTTGAAAGATGTCTGCTGGTAGACGTAAGGGTGCGCGGAAAATCCTTTCGGCCGCGCTATACCCGTCGGAATATCGAATTGTTGTCCTTAAGCCGAGTAAAATTGTCGGTAGGTCCTTTGACCATGACGGAGATGTTGCGGCCGTGCGTAAAGCATTTTTTAGATCGCGATGCCACCTTTCGATTTTCCCGTTGGCTTCGGGATGATACGCCGTCGTCCGGATCCGCTGTATACCGAATTTTTTAAGAAATTCTGTAAATTCGGAACTCTCGAACTGTCTTCCTTGGTCGGTAGTAAGAAGGAGAGGACAGCCGTATCGCGCGATCCAATTTTTGGTGATGTTGTCTATGACGGCTTTCGTAGTGATAGATCGGAGTGGTACACACTCGGGCCAACTGGTGTTTCGGTCTATCATGGTAAGAAGGTATTTGTAGCCTTCTGATTGTTCTAGAGGACCTACGATGTCTACGTGTAAATGAGCTAGGGCCGGCGCAAATTCGAATTGTTGTGGCGTAGTTTTCGGATGCCGAAACTCTTTATATTTTGCGCAGCGTTCGCACGCTAGTACCCAATTGCGTAGGTCGGTATTCATCCTAGGCCAAAATGTTCTAGCTCGAATTATGTCACGAGTGGCTCTTATTCCAGGGTGGCTGAGAGCGTGGTAATGTTCAAAAATTGCGCGGCGCAATTTGTTTGGAATGAACGGGCGAGGACATTCGCCTGATACGTCGCACCATAGTTTTGTGTTGCTGGATGGGACGGTTGTTTCTTCTAATCGTTTATTAGTGATTAGATTTCGGAATTCCGCTGATGTGTCGTTCCGTTGTTCTTGGGCAATGGAGGCGCCTGTCGGAAATGAAGTCAATTCGTTGAGTTCCGGGTGAGATGGTCGTGAAAGGGCGTCGGCCACTACATTGGACGTTCCCGGAGTGAAGCGAATATCGGTCGTAAATTGACTTATAAATTCCATTTGACGTAGGCGTCGAGGTGAAGCTGTTTTCCTATCCTGATGCAGCGAGGTTGTTAAGGGTTTGTGGTCGGTGACAACATGAAATTCACGTCCCTCGATAAAGTCTCTGAAGTGCTTGATCCCTTCGAAAATAGCTAGTAACTCTCTGTCGAAGGTCGAGTACTTTATTTGAGCGGGCGTGAGCGTTTTCGAGAAGAATCCTAGTGGAGAGGATTTTCCGTTGACAGTTTGTTGTAGAACTGCTCCGATCCCGATTTCTGACGCATCTGTTGTGAGAGATAGGTGTCCAGTGGGTGCTGGATGAGCTAACATTGCCGCTTGTTGTAAATCGGTTTTGCATTGTTGGAAAGCTTTTTTACGTTTCTCCGTCCATTCAATTGGTCTTTTGTCCTTCTTTTTTGAAGGTTGAGGGATGGCCTCGATTAGTGGTTGTTGATGGACGGCTGCATGTGGGATGTGACGGCGATAGAAATTAAGCATCCCTAAAAACCGTCTTAAATCCGTTACTGTTGTTGGAAGCGGAAATGTAGTGAGATTGTCCACTTTTTTTGGAAGTGGTTTTATTCCGTTTGCATTGACGAGGTGACCGAGACAGATTACCTCTTGTTTTGCCAGCACACACTTTTCTTTGTTGACTGTGAGTCCTTCGTTAGCGAAAATCGTTAGGACTTGTTGTACATGTTGCAGGTGTTCGACTGTCGATTTGGATGCAATTAGGATATCATCGAGGAAGCAGAATACGAAATCAAGACCCCTAAGGATCTGGTCCATATATCTTTGCCAGGACTGTGCCGCATTTTTGAGCCCGAAATTCATTTTTTTATATTCATAGAGGCCAAAAGGTGTTATAATTGCGGTTTTTGGTATATCTGCCGGGTTGACATCGATGTGATGGAATGCTCGTGAAATATCCAGAGTCGAAAACACTGTGCAGTCATGTAGGTGCGAGGAAAAGTCGCGTAAGTGCGGAACTGCGTATCGGTCGCCGACTGTTCGTTCATTTAATCTCCTATAGTCTCCGCAGAAGCGCCATGTACCATTTGGTTTAGGAACGGCGTGTAAGGGACTGGCCCACGGGGATTTAGATGGTCTAATAATTCCATCTTTGAGAAGTTTGTCAAAACTTTCCTTTGTTTGGCGGAGTTGTTCAGGGTGTAGTCGGCGACTTTTTGCTGTGACGGGCGGTCCTTTCGTCTCGATGAAGTGTTTTACTGACGAGAGAAGTGATGCTTTCCTTTGTGCCGGTTTATATTCAGCCAGCATTTTGGTAAAGGCCGGAGGGGTTGCCTCCGTTGAAACCCCGGTGTTGACCGTATTCACATATCCTTTAATCGGGCGTTGTGCGTGAGGGTTGTAGAGGTGCCTGTTCTTGAGGTCGACATGTAGGCCGAAATAGCTCAAGAAATCTGCTCCGATGATCGGACGTTTCACATCGGCGACGATAAAGGCCCATTCGTACACTTCGTTCTCGAGTATGACTTTTGTTCGATATTGACCGTATGTTGATATTGCTGTGCCGTTTGCTGCGAAGAGAAGCTGGTCGTTGGTTTTCTTTTTCCATTTGAGCAAGGTGTTTGGTATAATGGAAATGCTAGCTCCGGTGTCGATAAGGAAGGGGATGTTGTTCTTCCTGCATTTTACGAAGAGTCGGTTGGAAACGTCTGTATACGGGGTGCCCGCCTTGTAAACAGGCGGGCTTCCTAGTTTTCCGACCAGGACACTTTTTTAAAGGAGCAAGGTTGGTTGCATTTTAACGCCTTCTTTCGGAAGGTAAAATGATACCAACATAGACCACCTCGTCGTGCTGGTGATGTTGAGCGGCTGCGAGGACGTTGATCCGTTGGCCTTTGGTTGCGAGGTGGTGGCTTCTTCTCGACAACCTCTGTGTGAGGTTGTGGGTCTATTTGATGCAGTGATGCGGATCCCCGAATTTCATAGGCCGCGTCGGCGATGGGTGCGAGAAATTCGGCGTCCTTCGTCATCCATGGTGCGAGGATCGTTTGTACGTCAAGCGGTAAGGCTTTAATCCAGAAGGTCTTCGAGAGATCCTGTGGCATAAGGTCCCCCAGCTGGTGTCGTATTTTGCGTAGGAGCTGTGAAGGCTTCTGGTCCCCCAGGTGTTGTTGCTGTGTGAGGGCCGCGATCCGTTGATGACGAGAGGGCTCGAAGATTTCGATGAGCCTTGCCTTGAGGTCGTCGTAAGGCGTGACGAGTTGAGCCGCTGTGAGGTCTGCCGTTTGTACTGCGACGTCGTAGGGAAGCAGAGGGAGTGTTCGAGTGAATCTGGCCCGTTGTGTGTTGATATGCGCGCTGGTGTAGGCCGCATCGAGTTGTAGGAACCAGAGGCGAGGGTCCTCCCTGTAGAACGGCGGTAGTGTCAAGGGAATTGACACCTTGGCGGCTTCAGCGAAGTCAGGCATCGGCGGTGGATCGGGGATGCCGTTGTCGTCCATCTCTCTGCGTCGAATAGGTAGTTAAAAACGTGCGGGGTCACCACTGTTGTGTTCGGCGTGTTGGCGAGTGAAGGAGCTGACCTTCTCGCTGCGGCGTTTGTCGTTGCTTTAACACCTACTCAACCTAAGAGAGACTTTCCCTAGCCTAACATTCAGTACTGTCGCATCGGCGGGTCAGACCCATACCGGCATGCGGAGTACTGTGAAAATTAGGGCTAGCCCGACAACCCCGGCGTTTCAGAGAAACTCACCGGCGGGAAGGCGGGATATTTACTTGGTGGAGCCTACGACTTCGAAGTGATACCTTGATGAAGGAGAAGTTGGAGAGCGAAATGAACAAGACGAGTACTTGACTAGATTGGCATAAGGGATCATCCCTGAGTGAGCTTTTATACTCATGTGAACAGTTCGGGAGAAAGAGAGGTGGAAGGGTGACGTCATGTTGACGGAACCCCCGTACCTCGTCTCCCCTAGCAGGTGCTGACTCACTCTGGGATCTTCCCGGTAGCTTCTTTATTTAAGAACTAATACTGAATTTATGTGGGTCATAACACCCTTAAATATCGATAAATGTATGGCAATGTCATTTACCCGAAAACCAACCACGATCACCTACCACTACTACATCGAGGGCCATTCGCTGGCTAGAGTCCTTAAAGTGCGCGATCTGGGGGTGATATTCGACTCTGCCCTTACCTTAAAGAACATGTCAGCCAGGTAGCCCTTAAGGCCTCTGGTATGCTGGGCTTCGTGGTACGGAACTCGAGAAACCTGAATGACTTTGCTACGATCAGTTGGAGTGCTCAAGTGAAATATGGAGCCCATCACAAGAGAAATATACGAGGGTCGTCTCAAAAGTAAGGTTCCCTATGCTATAAAAAATTCAAAAAAAATTTTTTTTCAAAAATTTTTATTGCTTTGTGTTTAGTAACATCATATCACTTTTCAACATAATTCCCAGCTCGATCGATGCACTTTTGGAACCGGGGGAGCAATTTATGTATGCCCTCCTTGAAAAACTGCGTGTCCAAACTAGAGGTCCAAGCACAGACGGCAGTCTTGAGCTCGTCGTCGGTTCGGAAGCTTTCCCCCCCCCCCCAAATGAGCTTTCAGATGTGGAAATAAGTGAAAGTCACTTGGTGCCAGATCAGGTGAATATGGTGGGTGGCCAAAAACTTCCCATCTGAATGAATTGAGAAGATCTTGAGTCTTTCGAGCCGAGTGGGGGCGAGCATTATCGTGGAACAAAAAAACTTGTTTCGTCAAAAGTCCTGGTCGTTTTCGCTTTATTGCGGATTTCAATTTTTTCAGAGTCTCACAGTAAGTGTCGGAAGTTATTGTGGTGCCCTTAGGCATATACTCAATCAGCAGGATCCCTTTAGCATCCCAGAAAACACTTGCCATGATTTTTCCAGCTGAGTGCACCATTTTCGCTTTTTTGACTGGACTTTCAGTTGTTTTTTTCCATGTCATGCTTTGGCGTTTGGTTTCTGGTGTCGAATGGTGCACCCATGTTTCATCTCCAGTCACTATACGGTCAAAAACAGACTCACCTTCTTGCTCAAAAAATTCCGAAAAATTTTTTGCTGAAGCAATCCTTTGCTCTCGGTGTTGTTCAGTCAAAAGTCGTGGCACCCATCTTGCACAAATTTTGTGGTAACCCTGGTCATCAATTATCCTCCCAACTGATGCTCGGCTTACCTCAATATGTGAAGGCAACAAAGCAATGATTTCATCAATCGTTACTCGCCGATCGTCTTCGAGAATTTGCGTGATGGCGTCAACAGTTGCGTCGTTTCCACGAGATGTTGAAGGCCGCCCACTCCGCTCTTCATCTTCCACGCTTGTTCGCCCTTCCAGGAACAATCTCCTCCATTTCCTCACATGTTGCACACTCATACAGTCCTCTCCATACACAGACACTAATTCTCGATGAATGTTTATCGCAGATTCATTTTTGGCCGTGAGAAAACGAATGACAGAACGTAACTCCAGTTTGGACACGGGGTTGAGAGGCATCTCCATGGTTACTAGCGTGTTACTGCCATAGGGTAGATCCAAACGGCTGGAAAAAAATTACGGGTTGCCACTACACCCCGACAAATATTCCCTCAAAATTTCCCGATTGTAGGACGATTTCCCTCCAAGTTAGAAAATAGGGAACCTTACTTTTGAGACAACCCTCGTATCTCTCAACTTGAAAAAATCCAGAAACGATTTGCGAGGTACCTGGAATACAAGGACTCGGGTACATATAATTCCAGGGCAAACTACGCTGTACTCTGTCAAAACTACTAGTTGGTTCCCTTGGTAGTTCGTCGCCAGTGGTCGGATCTGGCCTTCCTGTACAAAGTGTTGAGAGGTGGGATGGACTCACCAGAGTCACTGGCCATCATTCCGATACGAGTGCGCTCTTTTTGCAGTCGGCAGACAGATCTGTTTGATCCGACCATCAGCCGTAGGTACAGTAGCGCACCGCAACTCATTGCACCAATGGTCGCCAATTGCTTTCAACCAGGTCTCTGCGATTAACTCGGAGTTGGATATCTTCCATGAGACATTTAGAACATTTAAAGGGGGATGCATCCGCGTGTTGAAGCAAATATGGACAGAGAAGCTGATCAAGGGAGTGAAAAGTTACTACCAATATATCTGAAATAGTTACCTTACTTGTTATCTTTTATTGTTATTTTAACCTGTAATTTTTGACCTGTAATATCAATGTAACTATACTCTTGCCTTTATTTAAAGAGCTCTGGACCGCGGGTTCCAAAACCCCTTCCCTGCCAAGAGGTGGCAACGTTGCAAGGTGCTCACCTTGCGGTGAAAACCCTTGCGGTGAAACCCCTTGCGGTGAAAACGGTCACAACCCTTCGCGGTCAAAACCCATCATCCCTCTTCCTTCTTCCTCTTCTATCAACATACAATTTAATTATTTATCGTTCGGTGAACATTTTTTGTAATTTAAATTCGTAACGTACTAATTATTCTGATGGAAATGAGTCCAAATTTCCTGTAATTCGGCGAAGAGGGCGTAATTCGTTTGGGTGGATTGGCCGGGAGAGGGCTGCTGAGTTTTAATCGTACCTGCCTCGAGTTTATACTCAATTTTTCTCGCTGATCACGATTTTGGTGATGTGATGATCGAAATAATTTGTGAATCAAGTGTGCATTTGCAGAAGAGGGTAAACTGTTGGGGGGCTGGGGGGGGGTTCACGGGGGGAGGGGTCGCGCAGGTATACCTCGACCTTCCGCTGGGGCTCGGATTCTTGCAGCGATGCCGAACCTTCGGGGCCTTCAAAAATCCCAGAGCTCTTTAAATAAAGGCAAGAGTATAGGCATATTGCCTGTATTTATATATCACTAATAAATAAATATTATTATAATTATTATTAATTCTTGTCTTTCAGGTAACGTTAGCAGCACCACACCCTCAACTGCTGTTACTCAGCCTTCCATCCAACCGTCTCCTCTGCAGCCCTCAATATTCTCCAAAGACATGCCAACGTTTGGTAGTGTAGCCGCTTCTAGTCCCACCTTTGGTAAGAACGAAATTTGGCTAATATTGTATTCACCACTCCATTGAAATCTAGATTGAAGCGACCAAATTTTCACAATTATGGCCCGAGACGACTGAGTTGTTGAATTGAAGTGATTTATTTTAGAGAATTCATTCCTTATTGAACCTTGAAACCAGAGCATTCATAGGTTCTACGAGTGACGGCTTATTTGTGATCCTTTATTTCTCTACAGGAAACAACGGATCAGCTACTCCTGGGTTTTTAAACAAAGACGTCACCACATTCGGATCTCTAGCAGCTAACGCCAGCCCTGCTGCACCTCCCACATTCTTGGCTCGTAAGCTACAATTTCACCACTTTTGGATCTCTCAACTCGATCATAATAAATCGTTTTTTTTATGTTGCCCCACGAATGTTTTCAGCCAAATCAGATTTCTCATGGGAAGGAGCCGGCACTTCCTTGTTTAGCCACCTTTCCAATCAACCAGCACCCGCAAATCCGAATGTATCCAAGGGCGAAGACGGCGACCAGGGAGGCGAAGAGGACGACCCAGAAAAAGAATCTCAAGGAATTCATTTCGAACCTATCATTCCTCTGCCTGATAAAATAGAACTGTCGACTGGTGAAGAGGACGAGGAAGTTTGTAAGTACTCAGCAACAGCTGTGTAATTAAAAAAAAAAATTATTTTGAATGCAATTTTGGAATTTATTTGGAATTGAATTTGAATGCACGGTAAGGTCGTTGAATGCTTTATCGTATTGCCAGATTGATATGCGAAAATATAAAGTTTGTTCCTTATAAGAGGATTTTCAACGATTGGGTAAATATTACTGAGCTACTTCAAGGCAATGCGACCCAACCTTCAACTAACTTGCATAAACAAGCATATTCCAAGTTCTTCAAGAACACGGAATTGTTTCCTTTTGCAGTCAAAGTTAGTTAGGTTCCAATCTTCTTTGTGTGAACTAGGATGATTTTATGATTAACCTACTCGCTGAGGATCTCCTATAGTTTAAGGTAAAAGGCTTGTTTTAGAAGACATTGTTTGTCAAACGACTGTTCGTCAAACGACTGTGTCACATGACAATGTCTGTTTGGGCATGGAAGATAGGCCACGCCCAAAAGGCATGGTTAGTTCTATGGCTGGCTGCTAGGAGGCCACGCCTACTCGGGATTGGGATCTAGTGCTACTTAACTGGTGTACTTACTTTATCTGCCTCTTTCACGATGGATGTCTTTCGTGATAAGCATAAAATAAATAGCTCATAATTTGGAACCAGCATAGGAACTAAATTGGTGTCTTTTAGCTCATTATACTAAAATAAATGTTAGTGTGTTCCTGCGGGGTGGATCCAGGTGGCTGCGTGCTTTTGTTCTGGGCCCTTCCATCCATCTTACTGTCTCCGCCATCTTTAGCTCACTTCGTTCTACGTTTTCAATCTAGAACAGCCTGTGCTGTATTTTATCTTAAATCGTCCGTTTTAGTTCTGTCAATAAAATATTGAAAGTTGATTAGTTCGTTTACGCGTAGTTCATTCTTCCCGTGGAAATAACAATGTCAAACGACTGTTCGTCAAACGACTGTGTCACATGACAATGTCAAACGACATCTTTGTCAATGCGACGTTTAGTCAAAAGACTTTCGTCAACCTTTAAACTCAACTTTGTCCTAAGCCAGCACTTAGCCTGAAAAGGCTAGTTTGCGCACGCTTAGCTGAAGAGATCTGGAAGATCAAAACTAAGAACCAAACAAAACGATCACCACTGAAAGTGGGAATTTGAAACGCTTTGACTGTACCCAAGCATTCTTGATGTAGAAGGGGCAGCCAGCTCTGTTTCAGTGTAGATGGGACCCTGGCTTTCGTCATACAGTGACTCATCAGCAACGCGAAGAAGCCTTGGAACGACTTGGATTTAAGCAAACTGCTTGTTTTAAGCTTAAAAGCTTGTTTCCGAAGAGTTTTAGAAGACATTGTTTGTCAAACGACTGTTTGTCACATGACAAACTAAACTAAACATCGTTTTGACGAAGTGTCGTTTGACATTGTCATGTGACAAACAATCGTTTGACGATCAGTCGTTTGACAAACAATGTCCTATAGTTTAGGGTATCTTAATTGCCATACCACCATGAAAACAATACAGATGGGCCTAGTGATGGCAAAAGTTTTACAAAAATCGATATATCGGGTTTGCGATATATCGGAAGGGAAATATCGATGGCACCGATATATCGGGAGCAAAAATATCGATATATCCGATATATCGGGATTAAAATATTGAACCATATTTGTTCTTGTAAATAATAATTTTAATTTGTTTTCTTTGGTTTAAAACACAGAACATATAATATATTGATCCTCCCATTAGCTTTACCGTGAAAACACACTTTATTTGAGTTGATTTATTTAATTATTTACTACTTTAACACAGTAAAAATATAGAAGCCTACTGCAAAAAAATAAGCAATATTTATTGCTAAATATAAGTCGAAACTGGTGGTTAAATAAATGATTGGAAGATCATACAACAAACATAATTCATTCAATAACACATTTATTTCATAAAAATTACCAAAATAACCATTGGCCTATTACATATTTAAATCTCTTATGGTTTCTCACAATGAGTAATTATATCATGTGCGCGCATGTAAAGAAAAATGGGATTTTTTTCTAATATGCTCGAAATTTGACGCTGATTCTGAAAATGATAGTTTTTTTTGTAGGAAAAGCCCGGAAAATGGCTAAAAATAGGAAAAACATTGTTTTGGTCAAAATGCGTCATGTGGGTACTCTAAATTACCGGGAATTTGAGTAGACTAAGAATATAAATTTAAAAGAAAAAAATATATTCAGGTTTACCAACACAACACAATTCACAATCACAATAAAATTCAGGAATCAGGTTTACCAACTCAACACAACCCACGAAAACGCGAGTTTCTGACATTCACCAGTTATTATCTACTAGGGCGATATATCGGTTAAAAAATATCGATATTCCCGATATATCGTAGCACGATTTTTCGATGGCGATATATCGATATATTGGAAGCAAAATATCGATATTTCAAAAATATCGATATGTTGTTGCCATCACTAGATGGGCCTCACAATGAGGGCTGAAAGCTAAGGTGTTCGTGTAAGATTTGCATGAATTCGAGGAATCACGTAGAGGAGAAATAAGAGACTGAGGATTGATACCCACTTTCACCAAAAATTCGAAACGGGTTTGAACCAAAAGAGGCGAGAGATAACCGACGTTAAGCAATCAACGTCTGTCACCAGAGCGATTTACGAGTTTAAACTCAATCTCGGGGGTTTCGAGTTAAAACCGTCGAAAGTCGCACAATTAAATTAGCTAATCTCTGTTACTACAAAAACAATATGGCCGCGCACTGATTTGGGATTGTTTTCGAAATGAATTTGGCATTGCGAATTATTTTTGACTCGTCTGAAGAGGACGACGATGTCCCGAGGAGACGTCAGAGGCGAATCCTGGATCGGATTCCACATTCTGAGTTGATGGACGATATTGAGTTTCTATTATGTTGGTTAGTTGTAAACCTTATTTATGTCTCCTTATTACATTCTCTACCACTAACTCCAAGCTAACCCCATTAATATAAAAACGCTGCAAATTATTACACAATGGTTTATTATTTTTCTATATAGATCACTCGTCTACAAAATCACCGACCATCCAATATGAAGAAAAAAATCAAAAAAAAAAAAAAAAATTAATAAATAAATAAAAAACAAAATAAAAAAAAAAAAAAATTAACAAAAAAAATCAAAATCACCAACCATCGATCGCTTTTCGGTCAGCTCTAATTTGAACGGAGATTAGGCCTCTTTTGCGATTCACACTCGTGTTTTGATTTATATATATATATATTTCAATATAAACCCTTAAATTTACGTAGGGAGCGAACGGTTTGTCCTACAGAGCTCCGCGTGGTCTCAAAAAATTCTAAAAATTCCATAGAATCCAAAATTGAAGGAAAAACAATACCTTTATATCGAAATTTTTGGAGTTAGGGCGTTTTCAAAATTTCAAAATTGATTTTGGAACCCTTAGGAGTGACCTACATCAACCAAAAGCTTCGGGGCACAACTAGACCCCAAATGGAGCCTACATACCAAATTTCATCAAAATCGGTCAATGCTAAGTGGCAAAAGTGCCGCGTACGGCGTACGGCGGACGGACGGCCAAATTTTTATTCGATTTTTGGATTCTACGTACCTTGAAACGTAAACCATCAAATTTTGAGGGGGTGTTAACATTTTTTTTTTCTTGGTCGATTCCAAAGGTTCATTATTGAAAATAATAAACCAAAATTACAAAACTCAACATTCCAGGCCAAAACCGCTCGCAACATAACATTAACAATATGGGTCATTTTCCCAGAAAGGGCGAATCGTTGTCCAGAGACGATTCCGAATGCACATTTATGATTTGGGTGTCAAAAAAATTCTCCATAAACTATCAACTTTGTTCTACTTCGGGCAATCAATAAAATATGCACTTATTCACCCTAAAATATAGAAATTGAAGTTTAACTGCTAAATGTCCAGTAATCTGCCATGTCCGGACCCCTAGGTATTCAACTTTGCTTGAACACTATGACTCACCTATGAAAGCAGCGGCCTGAATTTGTAGTGATTCTTTATTGCATATATCTGGACATGAAAAAAATGGATTTGCAGATTTTTTCAGAAGCAAATAAAGCGAGCAGGAGGATAAAATGTGCTTGTCCGGAGGTTTTTGTCTTTAATCTGCCTTTTTTGTGTTTTCGTATTTTGGCAGCTTTTTATCGTTTCCAGCGGTTTTACTACCACTGTAAGAGGTGAGGTTAGTCGTTAGGTTATCAAAGAAAGCGGCGGGAAACGTATTCCTTCTGTGTGGAAGCGTGCGCAAGTGGAGTCAGTTGCGAAATTGTGGTGTCACAGTCACCGTCTGTCTTTCATCTGCCCTCTGTAAGAACGGCAAGAAATCGAAATTATTTTTTCTTTTTGGTCTCTAGTTCTTGTTTTTACCGAGCTGGTTCCAGCGATATGTTTACACTTCAGCAGAACAGCACCAGAACCCGGGAAAAGCTGAAAAACCTAAGTGCCACCCAGGAATTTTGTGTCTTTTTTTGTGTCTTTCATCTCCCGTTGATGGTGGCTTTTGGAGAGATGAAAGACTTTTTTCAAGTTGTTAACAATTTAATTTGAATTTTCCGTTGCAATTTAAAAACTTTACATTTTTCAACCTCAAAACTGTATTCATCAACCGTAAAAATCCCCTGGTACCAAGTTTTGGCTCGAAAAACCGATAAATTGAGATTACTTGGTTACTTTTGGACGTTTCTAGGTTGCTATCATTTGGAATGGTGTATAGGGTTTATTTGGTCCCTCCGGTTAACTGACTTTCGTCTTACACCGGAGGGTCCACCCAACACCCGTTTGTGTGGGATTTAAAGGAAAAATCTACTTTCCAGCGACATACACGACCACCACGAATCCAACCTCTGATGGGGGGCAGGCCAGTGAAGCTTTGACCGGAGTCAGCGCCTCTGTGGCCCGGGGCTCCCCCCGCCCGTGGTACCATTTTGAGGAGCCTGAGCCTGCAGGGAACTCGGGCATTTCTGTCCTTGTTCCCCCCCCCCCCCCGTCTCAAGCCCTCTAAGCCTTGAATGGTCGCAGGCCCGGTCCTCTCGAAGGAGGACCTACCGCTTTTCACTCCCCAATGCTCGCGAGATTGGGCTTGCCCCGCGAACACCAGTTCATGAGGGATACGGTCCCCGGTGTTTTCACGCCCCTAGACCCAGAGGTCCAGGCCCAGGGGCCCGCCTTGCTCCTACCTAAGGGGCGGACTACTCAATATTCATCCACCCCTTAATGCCTTAACTACCCATTCACCCTTAATTTACATTCACGCCTTAAATTACATTCATTCCATGCCTATCCTATTATCACAGTGTACCTATCCTAACCTAAGAGTCTAACTTCAAGGAGTGGACTACTTGATATTCATCCACTCCTTATAAACCTAACCTAAAAGGAGCGGACTACTTAATATTCATCCACTCCTTGTAAACCTAATCTAATCTACATCCTAACCTATTATCACAGATATTACGCCCTGCTGGGTCCACGGCCAGGGCCACGGACCATCTCCTCCTTCCTCCTCAGCACCTCCCACACATACTTCTTCCAGACCTTATATCCTTCCTCTGTCCTCACAACACACACATCCCACTCCATCCTCAACTCTCTCAGGCTGGACACCGCCACCATTCGCTCCTGCGTGAATAACACACAGTCAAACACGACATGGTGGACGGTGCCCACCTCTCCGCATGCACACAAACCATCCTCCCTTAGATTAAACCCATGCAATTTTTCTTCGAAGTCCCCATGACCAGAGATCATCTGAGTCATGTGGAAATCGAAGACCATCCATTCAGCTCTCACTCTATCAAACACACTAGGTAACCATTCATACGTCCATCTACCTTTCATACTCAAATCCCATCTATTCTGCCATTCATGCATCACCATTTTCTCCAACATCATCTTCCTCTTATCTCCCACAATCACCCTACCAAGCCACTCTACCCTCCCATTCACTCTTAGCCAGTAGCCTGCCCATCTTCTACCTAATTCAAGGTCTATTGGGCAAGCCCCGGCTATCACACATACTGCATCTGTGGAGATGGTCCGGTACGCCCTGACCATAGACACCAACACCCTTCTCTGGCCACTTATTAATCTACGACGGGTGTGGGCCGTCAGCAAATCTCCCCAAGCTCCTGCCCCATAAACGACTATTGGTACATACATTCCTCTATAGATAATCATCATCTCTTTCCTCTTAATGCCCCATTCCCTTGCTGCTAGCCTTACTAAACCCTCCATTGCCTTCCTACCTTTTTCTACTACTATATTTACATGTTTATCTATTTTCCATCCCTCTTCCCAAACTATCCCTAAATACCTAACTTCACTTACAAATTTTAGGACCTGGTCCCCATATGTGATCCTGGGCCGCCTTTCCCTATCAAACTTCCCTTTCAACATCATCCCTACAGTCTTAGATGCTGACAATTTCATTTTACTTTTACTGCACCATTCACTCACCACTCTCATCACACTTCTCCCTCTTTCCTCCAACTGCACTCTTGATTTTCCTCTAACTAAAATCACCCCATCATCTGCAAAAGCCACAATATCAACCCATTCTTCCGTTCCCTCATTCATACCTATCACACACTCAATCAACCCATCCATTATAAACTTCCAGAACTGGGGCCCCAGGACTGAGCCCTGGGGACACCCCCTGTCACACTTCTTCCATACTCTCTCACCTCCCACATCCATTTCTGCCGTTCTCTCTCTTAAATAATCCTTCATCACTCTCCATACATCCCCCTTCACACCTCGCTCTCTAAGGCAGCCCAGGACGTGGGGCCACCAGGCCCTGTCGAAGGCGCCCTCCATGTCCAAAAAGATACCCATAACATATTTACTTTCAGACTCCATTATTACCCTTCTAACTTTATTCATGGCATCCTCCGTATTTCTTCCCTTCATAAAACCGTACTGCCTTTCACTGATACCACCATAAAACATTTCTTCATTTCTATCTACAATTAATTTTTCAAATACCTTCCCCAACACCGGGAGGAGGGTGATAGGCCTGTACGACCTGCTCAAGGAGGGGTCCTTGTCCTCCCCCTTGAGCAAGGCCACCACCACTCCTCGTCGCCATCTTCTCGGGAACACTCCAAATCTTAAACAACTTCTATACAGCTTAACTAATATATTCTTCACAATCTCCCAACCTTCTCTTATAAATTCTATCACTATATTATCATAACCTGGCGCCTTCGACAGCTTGACGGCCCACACCGCTTTCTGAACATGATCTTCCCTGATATAAGTTATATTAAAGTCCCTATAATTATTATTCAGTTCTCTCATCTCCTCCTGCCATTCTCCTTCATTTTCAGTTTCGTCATTTATCAATAATTCATTTAACAGCGTCTTTGCGGATTCCCTTAGACTAATTGCACTCTGCCCAATACACCCCAATACGTCCTTCGGCTTAACTTTCTTCCTACTCATTTTATATACCAGCCCCCATGCTCTCTAGGTTGCTCTCTAGGTTGCTATCAGAAAAACCGTGTTCCACGTTGGTTTAACCCTTTTCTACACTTGGGTCCCGCCCTGGTTCAATTTTTGGAATAACTCCCAGTTCTCGCCACTCATGGAGATGGGGTTCCGAGTATTCTCCTTTACGCGGAAACCACGCCAATAGGTTTCTTTCGATAGGTTTTCTTCTTTAATTTTTAATTAATTAATTAAGCGTCCCACTGTGTGTTCTTTCGTCGAAATTCAATGGTGTGAGGTTAATCCCTGATTTTTGGCAGAACTTGAGTCGGACTTTAAGTTTCTTGAAATCTTGGGATACCGATTGTCCCTTTCTAGGAAAATGACTGGAGTCTCAATACCGCAAAATAACAACTTATACAAATGCAACTTATGAGTGTCACATTGTACTGGTTCCGAACTAGGTGGTTTCGACAACCCCGCGCTTTCAATCCTTGAGGCTTCCAAGGACGTGGCCTTCTTCAAAATATCATCTTATTCAGTCACATCTGACTGCAGTAGTTGTTCTCTCAACCAATTATCGCGCAATCCCCGAATAAACTGTGCTCTGAGAAATATTTCGGCAACTGATAGTTTTGTATTACATCGACATGTTACCACAAATTCGCATTCAGCTAAATCTCGCTGGAGTGCCCCGACATATTGTGCTATGGATTGGCGATCTTTCTGATATTGGTTGAGAAAATAGTGCTGGGGCTCATTTGGAAAAACTGTAATCGAACATAGGTAACAGAGAAGGAGGTTGCTGTTGCAGTTGGTTAGTTGTAAACCTTATTTATGTCTCGGACGGACTCGACAGTTTCCCCCTTTTCTAAGACCTCAGTCGTCCAAGTACTTGACTAGATTGACACTCACCTTGCGTTCCTGCCAGACAAATAAGTTCATGATGTTGAAATAAAACGGAGTTGATATGAACTGGGAATCCCGAAACAAACCACAGGAATCAGCAAAATGAAAAACGAAGAAATTCGAAAAACAAACTGATAAAGATACACAAGGCAGGAATCTACTGAAAGGGTTGTTTTGTGTTGTATAGTGACACATATTGAAAAGGGTAAAGAAGACGTTTTTATGTTACTGATACCATTGATAAAGTGAAATTCTAAAACGCGTATTTTATTCAATGACCAAACCCGTTTTTTTTCGGCAGGTAGGTGAGAAAATCTTTAAGATCCACAGGTGGAGTTGGATCTCGTAAGATACCCTGAAGGATCCGCGACTTCAAGGTTATGTGGGATTCAAACCCACTAAAAAAACACCTCCTTTTCTCCCACGTTGGATGATCACCCTGGAACTGTTTAACACATTACTTCAGGCTGAGTCCTGGGGCACTTCATCAGTTCTGGATGGCGGGACGGACCAGGTGTTCCCTTCTCTGTCTCTCTCGTTCTAACAATGTCTTCCTTGTCAGGATACTCTCTGCGTACGCTGCCACAAGACTCCAGCTCCTCTCACCTTCCAGCATCTTGCTGACGACAGCTTCTGGTGTTGGAATTTGGGGAGTTAATCCCAGCTCTGCCAGCAGCTGGCTTCTTTCAGCCGCCCATTTGGTGCATTTGAAAAAGGTGTGCAGCGCATCATCATCTTCTCTCTTCTGACAGTGCGGACATGTTGGGACAGTTACCTTTCCCATTTTATGTAGATAGGCATAAAACAGTCCATGTCCTGTGAAGAATTGTGTGAGGAAAAAGTTCAATTCTCCATGCTTCCTGTCCGTCCATTTCTGGATGTTTGTCCACCGTCCTCTATATTCTCTTGTCCATATCTCTTGCCAGCTTACCATCGTGCAATCTCTTTCTTCCTTGACCAAACCTCTCCTCTTTTGACCAAACCCATTAAAATGTTATCTAAAGGCCTCAAATTAGGCAGAATTTAACCCATTTCCGGCCAAGGGTAGAAATAAATTTAAAAGTTGAAATTTTTATGTAAAAACATTACATTTAAGAATGTATGAACATGAAATGAAGCTCAAAATGTTTCACTAAATTTCAAAACAAAAGTGCTTTTGGCCAAAGGTGCGTTTTCGCATTCGTCGATTTTCGTTGTTGTACAACCAATACCATTATTTATTTATTTTTTGTTTTGAATGTATTTGGCTTCTACACCATTCCAAGCATTCAGGATCAAGAGAGGAGAAGTATTGTTCCTTCTCCAAAGCAACGAAAAATTCCACTTGGTCAAAGCTCCTCCAGACCATCAAAAATGCCTATTTTTCAAAAAATTCTCCAAATTCGCAATGAGTTCCTGAACGTTGAAGCAAAATTTTTTTTGAGCAGTTTAGGAACAGTATAAACGAGAAAAAATTAATCTACAACGATTTTCCAATATTTTCAATTCCTAAAAAATGCATAAATATGACGATGCGAAAACGCATCATTGGCCGGCAATGGGTTAACATTATTTGGCGACGAAGGATAAAAATTCGGTACCCAGTGCGTGAAAATAATCATTTCGCGTAGTTTCGTGTGATAGTGATAGGTAAAGGCAGCCCAGAATGGCCCAACCTCAACAACACGTTCTACATTTCGACACTGCGTGGATGATTTTCGGGGTTTCAATTCACAATTGACCCAATTATTTATCCGGGATGGGGTTTCGGGAGATGCGAAGCAGAAGGCGACTCTTTTGACTGCATTACGTGAGGAAACTCACAAACTACTGGAGAGTCGGTGTGTTCCATCAACAATCAAATTGTCCGACTATAAAACGTTGATTGGTCTACTGCAGGTTCATTTTGCTCCTCCGACATCGCCTTTCTCCGCAAGACATCTGTTTATTTCCTCGGGATAAATGAACTAACAACTGACTGTACTTGACCGCCTCGAACGTGGAGAGATCAACGCGATCTACTTTAGACTCCTCATCTCCCTGTGAACTAGCGGGTTCGACCAGAGACAGCTCCATCACCAAGTTCGCGATCTGTCCGGAGAGGGCTTCGGAAACATCTTGTTTGAATCCGGCGGAATCCACTTCATCTCCCAATGAGTCAGATTGTTCTAAAAACTTCTCAATCATGCGGGATGATCTTTCGGTTTGGCTCGGTAGATCTAGTACTCGACCTACCTTCATGGACCATGTTCTTAATTTGTTGAATGTCGTCTTCTGATCTTCATTCATTGCCCCAATAATTTCCGGAGCTAAATAAACGGCGGACATCGCATCTTAAGCGGGCCCCACACGATCAAACATGCTTGACAAGCATGGTTTGACAAGCCGCGCTTGTCAAGCATGTTTGACGTTTGACGCCGCACCCACACGTTCAAACCAACTGTTTCAACCGCATCCACCAAGCTTCAGTAGTGTTCAGTGTTCATGTTGCGTTCATCTGTTCAATCTGTTTCAAGTATGGATATTAACCATCTGAGTTACCTGTATTGCCACATCAGAGCTGAAGCAGCAAAAAAAGAAGCCAACAGGCCAAAATTACAATTTTTTAGAACAGCTTTTCTTAGTAAAAAATAATCAAAATCAGAGATTTTACCCCAATAAGGGGATCTTCAGAGATGAGAACGATAATTTGGTTAATAACGGAGTATAAATATGAGTATAAATATCGGAGTAGTCCATATCGATAAAAAAGCATCGATAATCAGAGGCATAATATCGATATTATCGATAATCGTTTTGCATCCCTAATGGAGACTGTGATTCACAGACGCCAACTTGGTGATTCACAGAAACTAACTCTGTGATTCACAGTAAAATTACCCCCTACCACCCTTTTTTCTTGATGGTTTGAAGGTTTGATGGTTTGACGCTCACCCACACGATCAAACTTGGTTGTCAAACCTCATGTTTGACAGCAAATTTTCTGACAGTGACTGAAAACCGTCAAGCGTGCTGTCAAACCTTCAAACCTTCAAACATGACCCCCCACACGATCAAATCTGCTTGACAAGCGAGGTTGGCAAACCATGCTTGTCAAGCATGTTTGATCGTGTGGGGCCAGCTTTAGAACGATCGAACTAGCGGCAGAACTAACCTCGAAGAAGCCTGGAACTTTCTCAGCACCTCTTCGCGAAATTCCCGGGTTTCGGCACCAAATTGTTAATTTCGCGGGAAGAATGAACTACACTGCGATGAACTAAACAACTTTCAATAATTTATTGATCGAACTACAGCGGATGATCTATAATAAATTTGACAGAGGTTGTGATAGGTTTTAGAACGTAGCACGAAGTGAGCTAAAGATGGCGGAGACGATAAGATGGATAAGAAGGGCCCAGAACATGAAGACACGCGGCCACCTAGATCCACCTCGCAGGAATGCTCTAACAGTTATTTTAGAATAATGAACTATAAAAACCATAATTTAGTTCTTATGTTGGTTCTAAATTATGAGCTATTTATTTTATGTTTACTAATACTTTCCTCATGAAAGAGGTAGAAAAAATGGGGTATTTCGGTGGGTCGGAAATTCAGGTTTTTGACCTCAAATTTGGATTCAGCACCCTTGAAAACCTATATACTACAACTTTAAGCCCAATGATACTATAACATGTGGTAGAAAAATTAATTAAAGAGATCACACGTTTGAAAAGGGCGGGCCGCTATAAATGCACACACACTAGGCAAGGACTACGCTGCAGACTACGCCGCGCGCGTGTGTGAGTACTATTTTGTAGTATCCAAGAGGTCTTTCAAGGGTTTCCGTGCATGGATACTTTTTTCAAAGACAGTTGGCTAGCTACGTCACGATTGGCTAGCTACGTCACACCATTCAAATCTTCAACTTTCCTTAGCTTCTCTGATTTTTTAAAAACATTTTCTCGACGAACAGACCCGATTACCGTTATTCCTGAGCCATACTCTTTTGAAAACAAAAATAAAAAAAATTGACCGAAATACCCCATAGCACTAGATCTCATCCCGAAGGGGCGTGGCCTCCTAGCGGCTGGCCGTAGAACTAACTATCCACTTTTTGGGCGTGGCCTATCTTCCACGACCAAACAACATCTTTCTATTCAGCGCGGAAGCGACCTGAAGAGTGCTCGTGCATGGTCAGCACGATTACGTAGTCTGGCTGCTGATTGTTAGTTCGGCGCCGAAATTGCGGTGAGACATATTCGTCTTGGGTTACGAAAAAGGGCCGATTCAAGACAGACTCTTCGAGGAAGATGCTTCTCTGACATCACTAACATCACTCTGACATCAATGATTTGGTGGAGTTAGCTGCGCTGAAGGAATCTGCACTAGTACTTGGGATGTCAATGCTTCTACTGTCCCAGTACGTCATGATGTTCGACTTTCGTTCGTCCTGCTCGACATTTCAAGCTAAACTCCGTAATCTAACGGAGTTTAACGATTATTTGGGTTGGTGAACGATGCCCGCCATCTTGCCTGGTTTATTCCTTGAGACTAACTATAAACTCCTTTAGAACAATTTTTGAAAGTAGGCCTTAGACTCTGAGTATACGCCGAGTCATTTATTGAGGAAAAAAGAAACTAAACTTCGATCATCTTTTCATTAAAGAATCATATAAACCGCGAAAATGTTATGAGATTGGTGAAAACTCATCATTATCCAGTTTTTCCGCACTCCCTCAAAATGGAACCAATGAGCTTTGTCCTAAGCTCCCTCTTCAGTCACGAAAAATCATTGAATACTCGTACGTAGGTGCCCACAGACAATGATATAGTTTATCATTAACCAAGACAGGTGATTTACTTGTAGTATTATGATGTTCATGTTGTTATGATGTTCCCTACAGGGAGTTTGGTGAAAATGCATCTTCATTAAATGTAAGACATCTCATTAAGTTTTATCTGTATTTTTTAGTGTTCAACGAGAGAGCTAAACTCTTCAGATATTCAACAGACACAAAGGAATGGAAAGAACGAGGAGTGGGCGCAATGAAAGTTCTCAGACACAAAACGAACAACTCCTGCCGACTTTTAATGCGACGAGAACAGGTAAATAACAACTAACCATTGAAATTTACGTCACTTTGGATTATTTAAGCCTTAGTATTCAGGTTCTGCTGGACTTCACACTCTGAATGGAGGAATTTGGAATTTCGAAAAGCGGACTCCCCTCAAACTAATCTAATTAATCCAGTGCCAGAACTAGGTTTAACCTTGATCAAATGGTAAAAAAATCTTGACGTTATTGAAAATTAAACAAAATGAGTCAGAAGGGAAACACTCAGGAAAGGGAAATATCCCTGCATGCGGCAACCCTGTCATGGAAGGCCCACTGTCACCAGTGTACGCAGAAATATCTGCTGGAGCATAGCAAGGGGAAATACTGGTCACTGGGCTGAAAGCTGAAGCTGGGAGCCCTAGAAGTGTTCTGATTGGTGGAGCTCCAGGACGTAGTTCTAGATGAGTGCAACAGATCGCGTTCATGATTGCTTGTTCCCAACCTCATTGCAACAATTCACCTTGTTGAACACATATTTTTCTCCTTGGGGCGTTACCGGCCACATCTAAGTGATTAATTTGATAACATTTAGTTTTATTCTCCATATGTATGAACAAATCGAGCGATTTTCAATAATACACTGGGTTTCAAACATTTGTATGGGTGCCAGTTGTCAATTGAACATTTGAACTACTGACAATAGGGACAACAACAATTGTAAGGGCAACTTGAAAAATACCTTTCGCCTCGATTGGTTTTTCTAAGTAATTCTTGCAAATCTAAATGATGATGAAATGAAAATTTATCAATTTCTGGTCATTCGAAAGGATTTGAAAAGAAGCGGCATGAAGAGATTGTGGCCTCCCCCCACCACTTCAGTTTCTGTGGTAGTTCTTGAGCTGAAAGTAGGTGGCGCAACTGAGCCAGCTTCAAAAATGTTTGCCCACCATTTTAACATTAGCTTTCTCCTCTGTTAACTTGTCTCCAGTACTCTGTGATACTGGTACTCTCTAAGGTCAAAGTAAATGGTAGGTTCGAGAAAAGATGCAAATCACTTATTGATCGCTTAAGACCAGATAAACTCAACACTCAACAGTCATTTTTACTGACTGAATGGTCATTTCAGGGAGAAGGCAGGGGTGGCTCATGCAGGGATCAACTCGGTTTGGAGTGGCTTGTTCTCTGCGTCTGACGTTCCCACCGAGGTCAAATTGAAAGTTTTCACCTCTGTAGTGATGGCAACAGTCGGTTACAACGCACAGTTCTGGGGTTGTTGGAAATTTGAGGAAGTGGAGAAAATGAAAAGATTATTTTTGAGAAAACTCCTTCGAATTCCCATGAACTCGCCCAACTATATCGTCTACAATGAGACCAGACAAGAGCCGGTCTTTCTGCACACTCTAGAGATCAATCGAAACTATCTATTGAAAGTGTTGAAAAAGCCCGAGCGGCGATATACCAGAGTGACAGCACTGGAAGTGATAAGGAGGAATATCAGCTGGGCGAGGGTGTGGTGTGATATGCTCGCTGAGGTGTCACCATTGCCCACAACGACAGTCTTCGACCCAACGCACTTAGGGTCGGTTTATCAGTCACCAAAGTTAACGGGGGTTTACGTATCCCCCTGTTAACTTTAACGGTGGTATAACTTATGGATACTATAAAGGTGCCGTTTATCAGTGCGAAATTTACACCCGGGTAACTATTAACTGGCTGGTAAAATTAACTGTCTGTTAGGCCGAATAATCGATTATGCATGGAAGAAATACTTCTTCCATGTAATAAAATCGAGCTTCCTCCACATAAAAAAATCGTTTTCGCAGTGTGTTTTGCATCAGAAAAAAGAATAAATTAGAAGAGGATGAAGCAATATGCTTTGTTTTGGTGTTTTCTTTTCTAGATCTCGGTACTTATTTCTTTCTTGGTACGGCAGTAACTATTGTTCTTTGTTGAAAATTGTCTGTTCATGACAAGATCCCCGTCCACCGAGCCTTTATGTCAAGAATTTTCAAATTTGCAGACGAAATAGTTCGTACGTTAATAAAGAAGTAGGTACCCTTTTCTATTTCGAAAATTTTCGGCGTGTGGCCCTCCTGGCGAATGAATTTTTACATGCGTGCAGTCCATAGCACCTACAGCTCCAGGAAACCTGGCTTTTTTGTTTTTTAAATAAAATTCCATCCGAGATTGAAATAATACCTACTTCCTTGGTTGCTGGTATTCTGATAAATTGGGCGGATAGCCTGGCAGTTCCCAGGGACACCTGCTTGACAATTTTACAGGCAGAGCTTTTACTGACGCCACTAAAGTCGCCGACAGACACCAACATGGTTTTTTATACTTTTATCCAATCAAAATCTCATCAAAAAATCGCAATCGTCCCACTTCTCCAAATGGTCAATCCGTGATCAAACTATGTTGCCGCCTTTCTTCCTTCCGCCTTCTTCCCCACTGCAGGAATTCGACCATAAACACACATCTTCGTCGCTGCTGTCTGAAAAAGAGCCCCACACATCCATTTTCGATAGTAGCATAATTGACTAACAATCAACAACGCAATTTGCAAAAACGAACGTTCTGGGAAACAAAAACACGAGAAGTGACTCTCTTTGAGGTTAAAAAGCCTTGCATGAATCGAGTTACCCCCCCGTAACTTTTTATCCGGTCCTCGGACGACCAGTTAACTTTAAACTACGGATAACGGCTATCTGGGGACTGATAAACGCGTACGATTGAGTTACCCGATGACCGTCGGATAAATCTGCTTTACCGGGTGGTAAAAAGTGACTGATAAACCGGCCCTAAGAGATATTTTCGCATAACGCGGTCCAATTGATGTTAAAGCGTGATTAACAAGACTTTGATAGTTAAATAGGTTTGAGATCAAGATAAGAAAAAAGTCTATAATTTGCTTCTTCTGCTCTCTCGGGGCTGTCTTGTCAATCACTCATTAACACCAAATTTATCAGTTACATCGGTCATCCCAATTATTCTGCGCTCCCTATGGGGCCATGGAGAACTAGCGCCGGTCCGACACCTAACGTCTAGTTAGTAGTTCTTGAGCTGAAAGTAGGTGGCGCAACTGAGGCAGCCTCAAAAATGTTTGCCCACCATTTTATCATTAGCTTTCTCCTCTGTTAACTTGTCTCCAGTACTCTGTGATACTGGTACTCTCAAAGGTCAAAGTAAATGGTAGGTTCGAGAAAAGATGCAAATCACTTATTGATCGCTTAAGACCAGATAAACTCAACACTCAACAGTCATTTTTACTGACTGAATGGTCATTTCAGGGAGAAGGCAGGGGTGGCTCATGCAGGGATCAACTCGGTTTGGAGTGGCTTGTTCTCTGCGTCTGACGTTCCCACCGAGGTCAAATTGAAAGTTTTCACCTCAGTAGTGATGGCAACAGTCGGTTACAACGCACAGTTCTGGGGTTGTTGGAAATTTGAGGAAGTGGAGAAAATGAAAAGATTATTTTTGAGAAAACTCCTTCGAATTCCCATGAACTCGCCCAACTATATCGTCTACAATGAGACCAGACAAGAGCCGGTCTTTCTGCACACTCTAGAGATCAATCGAAACTATCTATTGAAAGTGTTGAAAAAGCCCGAGCGGCGATATACCAGAGTGACAGCACTGGAAGTGATAAGGAGGAATATCAGCAGGGCGAGGGTGTGGGGTGATATGCTCGCTGAGGTATCACCATTGCCCACAACGACAGTCTTCGACCCAACGCACTTAACAAGTCTGATTAAGGAAGTGCTGGGGAGGCAGCGGACGGCCTTTTTGCAGTCCCTCAGAGACAAAGCTGAGACTGCTCAGTACCACCTGATTTACCGGCAGTTAGATTGGAACGTCAATTATTTCGAGAAAAAAAGCCCTTATGAGGCCATGTTGATAGCTAGATGCCGTGGAGAACTTTTGAACGTCAATTGGCAGCCATGGTTGAGAAACCGAACCTCATTCCAGTGTTCACTGTGCAATCTGGCGGAGAACGAGACAGTGGAACATTTTGTGGCCCAATGTCCAATACTGAGTTATGCGAGACTGGAATGCTTTGGGTGCCTGTATTTGTCGAGACCAGAGTTCATAGTGCAGCTGAACGGACCTGATTGGGCGCCTCTATGTGCGGAACGCATGGCGTTACAGGGAGTTCCTAGAGGCGGAATTTACCTATGCCTAGAACGAAAATGAAATTGATGCCTCCATGAGCATAATAAGGACATAGTAACCAATATTAACAGAACAATAAGTCATTATTTGTACAAAGAAAATGGTAATAATAATAATATGTACCTACCTCTGTAATTCCATGTTCCTTCCGCGTCAACTTATTACATAAGCTAGTAAAATATTATTTCACCTTAGTTACCCACGGAACCTCTGCCATCGGGCTTGATGGCCCAAGGCATATCATGTTGTTTTTTTTTTTTTTTTTTTTTTTTTATCTCGTTCATTGGTGATCTATGTATATACAAAACATATTGTTTAGTAATGCATGCATTCCAGGGGACGTCCCATTGGATAACCATTAGATCAGTTAACCAGTTGGTAAGCGATAAAACTGTTTCACTCGATGTAATTTGGTTTATTACTTTAGGCAAGAAATAGTGACCCCCCCCCCCCCCACCATTATCCACCTTAACATTTCTAGCGGCGTGGGAGCCTCGAATCTGAAGAGCATTTTAAAATCCATGATCTACGATACCCAACATGCGAATTCGAGTTCACCCCCCCCCCCCCCCAACCACCACCAATGGTGCCAGGCTGGCACCAAAGGGGGAATACGTCGTAACATTGCACTTTCATCTATTAGTTTTAGTAGGCGGTCCGTCGAGGTTCACATCCGTATTCAAGGTGAAACACAAAAAAAAAGCACGAAATATGCGGTTTATAGTGTCCTGGCACCATGGTGGCACCACTATTATTTCCTTGGTGCTACAGAGAATAATTCATGAAAACCCGGAGGTATAATGAGAATTTTTCCTCAATTTCAAAGCTTGGGTACAATTAGTAAGCAGTAAAGGAACCGAAATTTTGAAAAATCGGATATTTTGTGAATATTATCCCCCCACTACACCCCCCCCCCCCCCTTGCGAATTTTGGTACTCGGGTGAAATTATGTACAACTCGGAAGTTATTTGAGTCAAACAAAAAAAGAAACTCACTAATCGGTTGGAAATTGAGGCCTGGGCAAATTTTACAGGATTATGCCCGCATACGCACGTTTTTTAAGCATTAACCCCCCCTTTTCCGCCCTTAAAAGGCAAAATTCGAAATTCCGGCGCCGTAGTGCACAACTAGATAGTTTTCCGCGTCGAACAAAAAAAGAACCACAAAAATCGGTTGAGAACTAAGGCCTGGGCAGACGACACAAGATTATGCCCAAAAATGCACGTTTTTTGAGCATTAACCCCCCCTTTCCCCCCTTAAAAGGCAAAATTCGAAATTCCGGCGACGTAGTGCACAACTAGATAGTTTTCCGCGTCGAACAGAAAAAGAACCAGGAAAATCGGTTGCGAACTAAGGCCTGTGCAGACGACACAAGATTTTGTCACACACACACACACACATACACACACACACACACACACACACACACATACACCTATGGTTTTTTTCGCGGATTTGGATTCAGAATGGTCTAAAACGGATTACTGTGTGGTTATTTTTTTTTTCTGTTGAGTGTTGTCCAACTTCACCCCAGATCGATCTTATAAGGACGCCCAAGTCTTACTGTGGGACGTCCTAATCAGATAAAGATTTTTGGAAGTGTTGGTTTTTTGTAAAATAAACATGAATTTCATTCATTCATTCGGTCATTTTTACCATTAAATAAATTATGTATTATTACACTTCTCGTTACAGGTCCACAAAATAGTCTGCAATCAAAGAATCACCGAAGACCTCGTTCTAGCGCCCATGAATAAATCCGAAACGAGCACCACTTGGGTCGGCATGAACTTGGCCCAAGAGTACACATCGCCTCAAGCTGAAACTTTAGCGCTTAAACTTAAAAACAAGGACCTGCTAGCCAAATTCCAATCCGTAGTGAACGAGGCAATCGCCAGCTTGAAGTGAACTTTAGATCCAGTGAGCGTAGTTAGCTAAGAAACTCGTATTCCTATAATTCCGATTTATCTATAAGATCATAAGAGTATAAAAAACACTCAATGATTTTTTTACTTCCTATAATTTTTCCTGGATTACTTGAAGGTACTCAGCTTACATAACTTATTTGTTACGCAAAAAAGAAAAAGAAAACGAAATTCGGAGCTTTTTTGTAAATATGATTTTTTGTATTAGCGTAATGATTGATTTTCGTTTATTTAGTAGGTGTACTATGAGATATTTGTTGTTTCTCTAAATTCTGTGATGTATTTTTCTGGTTTCCTCAGCATCTTTCTGAAAAAGGAGCTGCGGAGCTGAAATTCCATTTAAATGTAATAAATTACTGTTGTGAGAAATACACACTTAGTTGTCGCTCCCAGTTCAAGTTTTATTTCCCCCTCCTCCCTCATTGCTTCTCAACACGTTCACTGCGACATTCATACGCCAATGCGTGTGGCCCAGCATATGGGCATGAGCGGGGATCGTTGATAACCACCCAAGTATTCGCGTAAGATAAGGGGAGACTAGATGGGCAAAACGGTTCACCAAGAAGAACGGCTCTGAGCGTTCCGCTCATTCAAAAGAGCCGGATCTTTTCGACGGATCAGTGGCTCTTTTGAGCTCGTATTTATTGTAGAGATGAAAATACGATGAAAAACGCTACAAATTGTTACACAACGGTTTATTTTAGTTCTGCCCGGAAGTTTTTATTCGATCCTACCCACAATTTAAAAAAAAACAAAAATTTCTTAGTAGGTATAACATTTTCATAATATAACATTTTGATGTTGTATCATGTTATTCAACAAAGAAAATTAACGTAACCAAGGTGAAAGAGAATAAACGAACCAATATGTATGTAAGCTTCAATATTGATAATAATGGTAAGATAAGGATGTGCTTTTGCTTGCCTTATGAACTTGTATCAGAAAGCTCCTCACAAAAAATCATGATGTATAAATCAAACGAAGGAAAAACAACGGAAAGAATCAGAAAGTGGGTCACAAAAAACACTGGAAAAATGCGGTAAAGTTTACGACCAAAAATACAATAATGCATTAATGGTGGTACGATAAAATTCCATAGATTTGTATTATTTGATCGATTTATATCGTATTTTCCCTCTGAATGGGGTATTTCGGTCATTTTTTTTTCTTTTTTTCAAAAGAGTATGGCTCAGGAATAACGGTAATTGGGTCTGTTCGTCGAGAAAATGTTTTTAAAAAACGCTGCAAATCATTGCTCAAAGGTTTATTATTTTCTGTATAGATCACCCTTCTGTATAGATCACTGGTTCTCCATCAATAGCACCTACCACCATCTGTATTCTCCCTTGACCTTCCCTCTCAAATTTCAGGTTCCTGCGTTCAACAGGAGAGGAAATGGCCTTGGAGCTCACTCAGCTGATCAGTGACCACTCAGGCACCTTCAGCATTCTCCATTGACCCGCCCTCTAAAATTTCAGCTTCATGCGTTCAACAGGAGAGAAAATGGCCTTGGAGCTCACTCAGCTGATCAGTGACCACTCATGCGCCTTCAGCATTCTCCATTGACCCGCCCTCTCAAATTTCAGGTTCCTGCGTTCAACAGGAGAGGAAATGGCCTTGGAGCTCACTCAACTGATCAGTGACCACTCAGGCACCTTCAGCATTCTCCATTGACCCGCCCTCTAAAATTTCAGCTTCCTGCGTTCAACAGGAGAGAAAATGGCCTTGGAGCTCACTCAGCTGATCAGTGACCACTCATGCGCCTTCAGCATTTTCCATTGACCCGCCCTCTCAAATTTCAGGTTCCTGCGTTCAACAGGAGAGGAAATGGCCTTGGAGCTCACTCAGCTGATCAGTGACCACTCAGGCGCCTTCAGTATTCTCCATTGACTTTTGATTATGGAAATTTGACTACTGGTTACGCAGAAGGCAAAACTGTATACAAATCGAAGAAATGAACAGCGATCGCATTTTAGTCAGAAAAATTTCAACGGAGATTAGACCTCTTTTGCGATTAGACCAAACGGTTTGCCCTACAGAGCTCCGGGTGGTCTCAAAATTTTTTAAAAATTCAGTGCTATTTAAAATTAGTGAAAAAACGATACCTTTATTTCGAGAGTTTTCGAGCTAGGGCACTCTTGAAAATTTCAACCCTTAATTTTCACCCCTTAGAAGTGACCTACATCAACCAAAAGCTTCGCGGCACAACTAGACCCCAAATGGAGCCCATATACCAAATTTCATCGAAATCGGTCCATGGTAACTAAGAAAAGTGCCGCGTATGGCGGACGGACGGAAATTTTTTTATTCGATTTTCGTATTCTACGTACCTTGAAACGTAAAACATCAAATTTTGAGGGGGGGTTAAAATTTTTTTTTCTTGCTCGATTCCAAAGGCTTATTATTGAAAATAATAAACCAAAATCAGAGAAGCTAAGGAAAGTTGAAGATTTGAATGGTGTGACGTAGCTAGCCAATCGTGACGTAGCTAGCCAACTGTCTTTGAAAAAAGTATCCATGCACAGAAACCCTTGGAGGACCTCGTGGATACTACAAAACCACTCACACAGGTGCGTGGCGTAGTCCTTGCCTAGTGTGTGTGCATTTATACCGGCCCGCCTTTTTCAAACGTGTGATCTCTTTAATTAATTTTTCTACCACATGTTATAGTATCATTGTGCTAAAAGTTGGAGTATATAGGTTTTCAAGGGTGCTGAATCCAAACTTGAGGTCAAAAACTTGAATTTCCGACCCACCGAAATACCCCATTATTGTATGGGTTGGCAACAGTGAGCTGAAGAAAAGGAAGTCAGAATTTTCCCGAACTCTACCAATCTCAAAAGAACCGAAGATGGAAGAGCCGCCGTTAATTTATTTTGACAGGATCTCTAAAGATCGAAGAACCGCAATTCATTTATCATTTTCACTGATTCGCAGTTCACTCGCTCTTTTGAAAACCCGATCTTCACCGAAAACTAACAGCACTGAGCTCTAAAGATCCGAAGAGCCGTGGTTCATTTTTACTGACCCGTGGTTCACTCGCTCTTCTGAAAGAGTCGGCTCAAAGAGCTGGTTCTTTATTGAACGACCCATCTCTAGGGGAGACTCAACATCCACCCAGGTCTGAGTCCACAGGTCATTGTCCTCCCGTTTGATCTGAAGACTGTATTGATATCCTCTCCACTATGCCTCACTATCCTATTGGAACATATCAGGATCATATCGCTACGAACTGTCAGGATGTGAATGATGAAATTGGTGGCTTCATCATATAGTTGGGCTACCACTCGTAAATCCTAATTAAGTCGGTGACATGCTCTGCGAATGGATTCTCGACCAATCTGGAATTGATGAGAATACTTTTAAGTACCTCCATTTATTCGGGCATTGATGAGAATAAGTACCTCCATGACAACTATGTTTAGGTCTGCCACAGAAACATTGCATCCCTTTGGCGCATTCTTCTGGAGAACATAGAACTAATTATCTCTTATCATCAAGCAGATTCCTACGCGTACGATAATTTCTCCCCTCAAAAGTGACATGATTTCCCTCCTACTGTAGATTGAACTTCGTGCATTTCCAAAATTGAAATTTCGTACCACTACACGAACATCAAATTTTATCATGGCTCCAATTTCCGTGTCAAGGTTTCACCATGGAAGGTTGACTCACTCGTTATAGTTCACGGATCCACCCCTTAGGGGGCGCCACACGGATGCAAAGTTTCTGTGGTAGACCTACCTACTTTGAACATTTTTGTGTTTCTAGATGCACTTGAGTTATGCCATATTGATGTTTATGCTAAGTTGGCATTTGTTAGAGATGGACTATTGGAAACTCCATCTGCTCAGACTCAACGCAAAGCACGCTGGGTTGAGAAACTAATTTTAAACGCTGCAACTATTATCACTCGTCTGCAAAGAACACGGCTTTGCCATTCTTGCCACCAACAAACATGAAGAAAAACATCGATCGTATTTCAGTCAGCTAATATTTGAACCGAGAATCGGCCGTTTTTGCAATTCACACTCGTGTTTCTGATTTATCGTACGACCAACTCTTAAATTGATGGAGTGGAAATTCATTTCTTACTATCAAGAGTCCAAGCTGAGTGTATTTTCATAACATACCTTTAATTATTAATAACTGTGACTATAATTATTATTGAACGTTTTCCCCATAATATTAATTATTTTATCCGAGTAAAGCTGCCTGTCCACTAGGTCGACAGCGCGGCGCGACGCGAAATTTTTCGACCCGCCGTTTTGCCAGTTCCGCGTTGAGTGAAGGTGCCTTCTCAGGAAAATGTCGGGCATAGGTATTATGTTTTTATCGGACGACGAAGAAATGTTCGTTTTAGTTGCAGCTTTGGAAGCAGAAGAAGAGGACCAAATCGGTGGGAAAGGAGAAGATATTGGGTCCATCCAATAAAGGCTAAGAGGATTGACCTGGGGGAGCACAATAACCTGTTCCAAGATTTGCTAAGAGACGAGCAAAAATGTATAAAGTATTTTAGAATGTCGAGGGGGGAAGTTTTTCGAGCTTCACCCATTGATTGAGCCTCGTATACAAAAGCAGAACACTGACGAAAACGACAATTTTTCGTTTCGCCCTCTATCCACTAGGTCAACAGCGCGGCGCGGTGCTCCAGAAGTCTGGAGAGCGGCAGATTGCAAAAATTTTCGACCCGCGCCGCGCTGTCGACCCAGTGGATGGGCAGCTTAACCCTTTTCCCCCGACGGACGCCTAAAGGCGTCTGGGGAGAAACGTTTTGAGGTCCCTATGGACGGCTTTTGGCGTCTGCCTCCCAATGTTTCCCCCGTCCCTACGGACGCCTTTTGCCATTTCGTACTTTTTCGTGCTTCTGATGCGATCTGTGGGCATATTTCTGAACTAATCACTTCCATTCCATTATGGTAACATTGTACCTTTCATTTTCACCGTCCTCAACAGATTTCAGGGCAGTAGCGATATTGTGTTGGGCGAGAGAAAGTGAGACAAAGTTGACCTCTCGGTAAGAGCCTTTTACTAACCATTCAAGGAGGATTTATTTTTATCACGTAGGTACACGTTTCTGGAATGTGTTCGGTCCAGTTGGAGTTTCATGATCATTTTTATCTTTAGGGATTACAGCCTATTTATTACAAAAATCTGGTATCGAAATTATTCTGGTATAGTGGAATGCAATATATTTCTATATAATAAAGTATATAAATCTTACTCAGTCATGGAAAAATCTTCATAATAATACATGAACAATAGGGTAACATGTATCAAACACAAAAATCATTCAGTTGAGAAATAATGTTAAGTGAAAGTGGGCGAAAATAAAAGAGGAAGACAACGGGAGTCAGCTGGGGCGGCCTGGAAAATTCCTTCGGTACGGGGTTGACAGGCAGTTGGCTCAAGCGCTGGGAAGGTGACCTTGCGGCAGGAGGCCGCCCGTCGGGGAGAAAGGGTTAATGACCCAAGGCCTCTCTACCATCATCTTTTCATTTTTTAACCACCACGTTGAATTGTCCGCAAGAACTGTTTCGATACTTAGAAATATCGGTTTCAAAGTATCGATACTAAAATATCGATATTTTGAAATATCGGGTATCGATACCCATCCCTAGTCCCAACCCAGGGCGGAGAGGCGATGGGAAGCCACGAGCGAAACCAGAACGAATTCTGATCTTCCTTTAGGAAGACAGCTGATGACGTCCGCGACGCCAGGAATGGCAGTCGGGCGAAAATTCAACCTGAAATGGTTGTTTGCTTTACTTTACTAAACAAATGGTGTCATCGCTTTTGGTGGATTTAAATGCAAATAAAACAGGAACCAGACGTATTTTATGGAACATTAATACATTTATTGCACATCGGAAAGTGACCTGACAATTTTAACAGTAGATAAAATAAACAATCTATCCATGAGTACGAAAAATATGTGCTAAACTTATTCCTACTTGAGTTCTCTAACTATCCCATTGTAGGAGAAATGTGAGTATGCTTGTGTGAAGGAATGTAAAACATTGAAAATGCAAGAGTGTAGAACTTGTTAAACAGATGGGAGAGGTCCGTTAACCCAGTCAATAATTTCCTTGTTGTGCCAAATCATGTCTCCCTTGGGGGATGTACAGTTCTCCGGGAGAAGAGCCGCGTAAGTTGAAGAAACAGCACCTGAAAATTTCGTTTACCTGATTATTCAAAGAGATAGCAGACAATTTGTGTGATTTATTACGTATGAAGGTAGATGTCGGGATGAGGAAGTTGTGGTTGAGCTGACTGGGCCCTCGATCGTAATGTTCGCAGATAGAAAGAATGCGGCTGGCCAATTTTTCAAAGGATATACCAGCTAACATAGACGACTACCTGTTCCAAAATCTTAGGTAGCCTGGTGAGTCAGGCTAGGGAAAGGTCCGAGCCTCCATATCTCAGACCTTCGAATTTGGGCATTCAGCAGCTCGAGTCATAATGAGTTAGAGAGCCCCTCCACTCTGCCAATTGTTAGGAAAGAATACCATCTCGATTGTGAGTTCACTTGCCCTTCAGGTTTACTCTTCGTTCGCCTTTAAAACTTGAAAGAAGCACCATCCTTTACCTTTACTAGAAATAATTTTTTGTAGGAAAATGGGAAATTTGGCGCCCTTTCTAAATGTGACCTTATTTTTACATGTTTATGGTAAATTAAGGTAGTTCTGGTAATTTTAGTGACATGTTCAAAAACATGAAAAAAAACTTGGAAAAACAAGGGGTTAAAACAAAGATGCTACGATACATTTTCTTACTTAAATTAGATATAAGATCGATCCTTGAAGTTTGGTCGAAACCCTGAATAGAATTGGGAACCACTGCCTTAAAGTACGCGAACAGTCTGTGAAAATCAATCCTTCTACTTCATCATTGGTCGGTAGTCAACAACTGGCTTGAGAGGCAGGTAGAAGAAGGAGGATGTTTTTAGGACTGTAATACACAAGGACACCTCACCAATCTGCATTCTTTCCATCTACAAACAGTACTTGTTCAGAAGGTTCCAGGACCCACCCTCCACGTGTTGGGTAAGAAATATTGCTGTTATCTGCGATACTCAATAATCGATTATTTTCGGTATCAAACCTAACCTTCTCAGCTGGTCATGAAGGGTTCATTGCCACAGACTTCAAAGAAAGGCAAGGCGTAGTAAAACACAAGCCGACTACGAGGCATTTAAACAAAGTAGATCTCAGTACAGGACCCTCCTCAACACAAACAAGAGAACGAGCTGGAGGGAATTCTGTTCGAAAATAGAATCTACACAAGAATCAGCTAGACTCTTTAAGATATTACAAGATGAATTTAAACCTAGATTAGGACTGCTTAGGCACCCAGATGGTAGTACAGTCATCAATGAAACAGAGGCTTTAGATATTCTAGCCTTCACTCACTTTCCTGATTCGATCCCCTTGAATGAACTACGGAACATAGGAGAAGTAATTCATGGGGATCCTTCCCAGGATCACAAAACCTTTAGTAAAAGGGTAATCACGCAAGAAAAGGTGGAATGGGCAACCTTTTCTATGAAACCGTATAAAGCGTGTGGCGGAGATGGAGTGCGTGTTATCAGCCTCCAGAAAGCATTTAACCAAATAAAATCTATTCTGACTAACATCCTCAGAGGAATGATCAGGTGGGGATGTGTTCCCTCGGTCCTGATGAAAACCAGGGTAATCTTCATACCAAAACCTGGTAGACCTGACTATACGGATCCCAAATCCTTAAGACAAATTAGTCTCTGCTCAGTTATCATAAAAATTTTGGAAAAAATCATTTATAGACACATACGGGAAACCAAGCTATCAATAAGACCAATTCATCATCAACAGTACGCTTATATGGAAGGGAAATCAGTGGAGGGAGCCCTTCATAACCTTATAGGCCACTTAGAAAAAATAGTCTTCACTGGTAAAAGTGCTACGGCTATATTCTTTGACATAGGGGGAGCCTTTGACAATCTGTCTTGGCCAGCTATACAAAACGCACTGGAAATGAGGGGAGTAGACACCCCCCTTATAGAATGGTGCAAATCATATCTGCTAAACAGAACAATCACGTGTGACTTGGGAAACACATCAAAAACCTATAAGGTACACAGAGGAACTCCTCAGGGAGGGGCACTCTCGCCCCTCCTATGGTGCCTAGTAGTGGACGATCTAGTCAAAACCTTAACAGATATATGCCACCACTCCCAATTCTTTGCTGATGACGGTGTAGTCATAATTAAGGGTGACAACACCACCGAAATCATCAGAGAAGCCAACACTTTCCTTAAACTTTTAGAGGAATGGTGTAGAAATAAGGGACTCTTTATAAATCCTAATAAAATAGAAATTATCACATTCACTAGGAAGCGTAGAGGCCCACAAGTAAATGGACTCACCTACCTCAATAACGAAATAATACCATCAAATAAAGTCAAATATCTAGGTATAATGTTTGACTCTAAATTAAATTGGAAAGCACATATTGAATGGAAATCCAAAAAAATTACTAACAGTCTTTTCTGCGCTAGGAAAGCAATTGGGAAAAAATGGGGTATCACTCCAAAAATAGCTATTTGGATCTATAAGGCCATCATACTTCCAAGACTGCTCTTTGGAGTAGTTGGCTGGTGGCCGGGTTCAAATAACAATAATTACTTAAGAAAAGTCGAACGACTTTCCTGTATGCTGATAAGTGGCGCATTCCGCACCACCCCCACCAGAAGCATACAAATCATCCTGGGACTAGCTCCCATAGATACACTAACCATGGTCTTCTCCATGCAGGCTGCTATAAGATTAACTTCACAAGGGGAATGGGTACATGACACCAGTCACTTAACCCATTACTCTCAAGTGGGTCATACGCTTATTAAAAAAGCTGTCAACGCTTATGTTCCTGAAACTTTAATGCCTACGGACGAAATGAGAAAAAAATATTTCTGGAATCTCAAGACAAGCTTTGAGATAAAAAGCAGGGAAGACTGGAGTCATGGACAAACTCCAGTTGACACAGCAGAAATAATTAACTGTTATACGGACGGTTCCAAAATAGAAAATAATTTGGAAACCACCTCCGGGGCGGGTGTGTTCATACCAAGCCTTGGGATATCCAATTCCTATAGCTTGGACAAATATGCAACAGTATTCCAAACAGAAATTTTTGCAATAAACAAATGTAGCATGACATTATCAAACCTTGGTATCAGCAATAAGAATATAAACATCTATACTGACAGCCAAGCAAGCATAAAAGCCCTTCAAAATCCCATCACCACCTCAAAACTGGTGTGGGAAACAAAAAAGTCTATAAATAATCTGTTTCTTGGAAATAACAAAATTTCCATAAAATGGATACCCGGGCATACCAACCAGGTTGGAAACGAACAAGCCGATTTTTTGGCAAAAGAGGGTTCGAAAAAAGGGTTCGTAGGACCCTCGCCAGCAATTGGCATTTCGAAAAATGCCTGCAAAGAAAAGGTCAAAAAATGGGAAGCCCAAGATCTTAATATACTCTGGTCCAAAGAAACTGATAGATACAGACAGACCAGAATGCTTATCACCTCATACGATCCTAAACAAGCCCTATGGCTAACTTCTAAAAGTCGAAACACCATCATACTAATGATAGGCATTCTAACGGGGCATTACGACTTCCGTAGGATGCTAAACATCATGGACAACAGAATTTCACCAATGTGCTCTTGCGAACAAGAAGCTGACTCTGCTGAGCACTTTTTATGTAGATGCGACCGCTTCTGGAGGTCCAGAACGGAAGCATTCGGTCACCACATTGTGGAACGTGCATCCCTACGGGAAATTTCCTGGAAAAGGATAAAAAAATTCGCAGATCTCAGCGGAAGATTTACCGACTCCAACACGGGGTAGCCGGCGGAATCCCCTTTCTTTAAACAAAGGGGCCTCGCAAGAGGGGGAGTATAAGCCATCGGAGCCTGAAACTCCCTTCCAATGGCAACCCCGGGCAGTGAGTGAGTGAGTGGTCATGAAGGGGCGCCATTTTGAATCCTAGTTCAGTAAGGTCATTCTGTTTACATACACATACCAAATATTTCTTGGTATGCAAACAAAATGGTGGTAGTAAATTCATTGTTTTCTTCTAATTTATTTATTCTATTCTTTTAAAGCAATTATTTAATCGTTGTAGATATCAGATAGCAGACAGCTGAAACAGATTGAGGGATCTTGACACTTCAAGAATAGTGACTTGTAAGGTCCAACTGACATGCTGACAAGCAAACCAGCGATTCATAAAATTTAGCGGTTCCAAATGTTGCTGTAACTCTCCATTAAAATCCTGAGAAGGTGGTGTGCTATGAGTGAGACGCTGGGCGTTGAGGATGAGGAGGTTGTCACTGATAGTGACAGTTTTGGATTGTACTTGTTGAACCCAACAAAGAAGTTGTTGAGGGAGGGATTCACAGATCAGATTGATCTGCAATGGGAGGCAAAGTGAATGGTTCACCAGAGAGTTTGGTAGGAAGGACCAAGAGACACAAAATTCACGGTAAAAACCAACATCGATTTAATGGATTATATTGATGTTGGTTGGCTGTTTTCATTAATGTAATCAAAGGATCTTGAAATCTAGGCAAGATTTTGTTATGAACGTGGGCTTTTAGTTGAAAAGCAGGTCCATAAAGAGCTAAATTAAAACAACAGACAACAAATTCATAGTAAAAGGAAACAGCAAACAAACAAAACACGGCTAAAGCATGTTCCATGCATCTTGAATTTTAGCCGAAGGCTCTAAGCAGTAACCATCCAGGAGTTTTGTAACTGGCCGAGTTTTGGATGTTTTTTTGTGCAGCACACTAGGGTTTACTCCCATATCAGTAAACCCTCTTTTGAAAAAAAAAAAAAAAAAAAATTAAAAATGTGAGGCAAATTTTTCATTTTAAGCAAATTTTTCTTTTTCCGAGCACATTACCAGATGGTAGAGGAATATCAACTCGCACGTCAGCAATATTAGCGTAAGAGAACTTATACGATTAAGGAGCACCAAATATTATAGTCACCTTGAACAACCGTCAAGGGCCCCTTGTGGCTGGTCATATCTGTATCAACATAACCGGGGTGAACGTGGTTGATGACGATGTCCTCTCTGGGGTCTTTCAGAAACCTCTGGTGGTGAATCCTGGTTAGCGCACTGGCGCCGACTTTGGAGACGACGTAGGTGCTGCCTGGCCAACCTTTTTCCGAATAAGAGCCATCTTTGGCAGACCTGAAAGACGGAAATGTAACTGTTAAGCTGGCCCCACACGATCAAACATGCTTGACAAGCAAGGTTTGCCAACCTCGCTTGTCAAGCAGATTTGATCGTGTGGGGGGTCATGTTTGAAGGTTTGAAGGTTTGACAGCACGCTTGACGGTTTTCAGTCACTGTCAGAAAATTTGCTGTCAAACATGAGGTTTGACAACCAAGTTTGATCGTGTGGGTGAGCGTCAAACCATCAAACCTTCAAACTATCAAGAAAAAAGGGTGGTAGGGGGTAATTTTACTGTGAATCACAGAGTTAAGCTGGCCCCACACGATCAAACATGCTTGACAAGCATGGTTTGCCAACCTCGCTTGTCAAGCAGATTTGATCGTGTGGGGGGTCATGTTTGAAGGTTTGAAGGTTTGACAGCACGCTTGACGGTTTTCAGTCACTGTCAGAAAATTTGCTGTCAAACATGAGGTTTGACAACCAAGTTTGATCGTGTGGGTGAGCGTCAAACCATCAAACCTTCAAACCATCAAGAAAAAAGGGTGGTAGGGGGTAATTTTACTGTGAATCACAGAGTTAGTTTCCGTGAATCACCGAGTTGGCGTCTGTGAATCACAGTCTCTCCATTAGGGATGCAAAACGATTATCGATAATATTGATATTCTGCCTCCGATTATCGATGTTTTTTTATCGATATGGACTACTCCGATATTTATACTCCGTTATTAACCAAATTATCGTTCTCATCTCTGAAGATCCCCTTATTGTGGTAAAAATCTCTGATTTTGATTATTTTTTACTAAGAAAAGCTGTTCTAAAAAATTGTAATCTAAATCGATTATCGATATATACAACACTACTGAAGCTTGGTGGATGCGGTTGAAACAGTTGGTTTGAACGTGTGGGTGCGACGTCAAACGTCAAACATGCTTGACAAGTGCGGCTTGTCAAACCATGCTTGTCAAGCATGTTTGATCGTGTGGGGCCCGCTTCAGTTTCCGTGAATCACTGAGTTGGCGTCTGTGAATCACAGTCTCCATTAGGGATGCAAAACGATTATCGATAATATCGATATTCTGCCTCCGATTATCGATGCTTTTTTATCGATATGGACTACTCCGATATTTATACTCCGTTATTAACCAAATTATCGTTCTCATCTCTGAAGATCCCCTTATTGGGGTAAAATCTCTGATTTTGATTATTTTTTACTAAGAAAAGCTGTTCTAAAAAAAGCTTGGTGGATGTGGTTGAAACAGTTGGTTTGAACGTGTGGGTGCGGCGTCAAACGTCAAACAAGCCCGGCTTGTCAAACCATGCATGTCAAGCATGTTTGATCGTGAGGGGCCCGCTTTATGTTCCGTAGACATTGATAACAAAAAGAAACGCTTCTTTTCCAAACTGAGAGACCCCTTCAAGTAACATTAATGATGATTTCCATGAAATTAACCTGAGTAGTAGACTTCCCTGACACACACTTATTAGTAGACTACGTAAAAATGACGAGTGAAACTGAAAAAAATATTTTCATCACAAAATGGTCATATATGTTTCATTCATTCAACAAAATAAAACATAAACTCATTCTTCTCAGTATTTACATTTATATGTTGAGTATATAAAATAATGTTTTCCAAAGAGAAGCTATGAATACCACATATCACATAAATGTTCTTATATCACATCCAAAACTCGATGTTTACTCTGGATAATACATTATACTCGATAAAATAAATTTTTTGAAATGAATATATTATGCTTGAAATATTTTGAAAGAGATAATGAATGAAAATTGGAGAAAAAAAGAGAAATCTCTTGCTATTTTGAGATGTGGAGAAAAGGTGTGCTTCATTCTCGAATTTTTCATAATATAAATGTTATAGAAAAACGCTGAAAATTATTTCACAAAGGTTTATTATTTTCCTGTATAGATCACCCTTCTGTTGGGAGGGATCTCCCTGCCAACCGTAGGTACCTACTAGGGCATTTTTGAAAATTTCAACCCCAACCACCGACCAAAGAGAAAGGAAGGGTTGACGTTTTCAAAAATGCCTTAGTAGGTAGTAGGTACCTATGGTTGGCAGGGAGGGACTCCAAATAATTTTCAACAAATAGTAGACTACGTATCTTTGACGTGTAGGCGTTACGGAAAACCAAGATCCTGACGGGAAGAAGTGGAGATGAGGTCATGATCCACAAAGGTCATTTCACTGCTAGGTACCGATAGCACTGGAGGAGGCCCAGTTAAGAAGGCCGAGAGGGGGGATTGTAGGGGTCTCATTTCACCACTCATTACGTTATTTTTACGTAGTCTATCACTCTAGGGTTAAATGTTCAGTTTGAAAGGGTGAAAGCCCGAACGAATGATGATTTTAAAAAACGCTGCAAATTATTACACAAGGGTCTATTTTTTCTGTACACAGGGTAGCCAAAATGTGTATGACCAGCCATTTCTCCGTAATTTTCGAACCTTGAAAAAATATGCAAATGGTACCCCTACTAATTTTTCACTGGGAATTCAAATATCACTGTTTTCGCGTGTCGCGCATCAACTTTGTTTTTTCAAATGAGAACCCCCCCCCATTTGTTATAACATATTCGGATTCTACGCAAATTTTCATGAAAATTTGACAGCGCGTAACCCACTCTACAAGCGCGTGAAAACTCACAACTCTGAAACTGCACAAAAATAGAGTCACAGCGGGCCAAGATAGAAAAAAACGCGAGCCTCGCGTCGAAAACTCACGGAACATGGCTGTCTCGGGTAACTTACGTGAGAGTCGCGTAAATCTCGCGAGATAACCTACTACTCATCTCTTTGTATTGTGGCTGCGCTAATGGCCGCCATCAATCAGCTGATCAGTCTGTTTCTTTCCTTTTGAAGAGTTTCGGTGAATCTTTTGCAAGTTCTTCATCTTTGGGGTCACCGTAAAGTGAATTGAACATTGAAGAATGGGAAATTTGCCTCACATTTTTTTTTTTTCGAATGAGGGTTTATTTTTATGGAATAAAACCATAGTGAGCTGCTCGAAAACGCATCCAAAAAATTTAGAGAATTTAAGGAAGATGGAAATTTTAAATGTGGTGGCAATGTGTAAGAGGCAGCCATGTTTGAAACGTGACGGATATTCTACCAATCTGACTTCAAAGGAGGTTCTGTGGCGCTTACCACAGAAGCGGAACATACGCGAACTTTTACCTTCCGAGTAGTGCGCACAAGAGTGCGCCACGAACTGGCAGGAAGAACCCAGACACAAAAGTGACCAAAAGAAACAGTATTACTCACTTTTTTACAATACGAATCTATCTACTAGTTTATCAAGCATTATTATTCTTCATCTTCTCTTATTTAGTTTCAAGATTTGAATCACATTATTCGAGTAGCCATTTCACTGGATCGTTTTGTGTGGCGTGCTAGAACTCTGTCTGTTGTCGTTGCTTTCGCGTCGTTTTTTTTTTTTTTTTCGTATGACGTCAACAATACTCCTCGATTTTCGCGGTGTTTTGTAACAGAGGTTCACTTGTTTAGGCATTTTCTCCTACGGTAATTTTTTTCCGTTGGTTATTCCTAGTGTTAAACGTTATTCTAGGGCCCTATAATAGGATTTGCCTTGAAATTCCAGAATCTAAAATTGAGGCAAATTCCCCATTGGTCCCTTATACCGGGTGTCCCAGAAGTTATGGTCCACCCTTTTTATCTCCGTTGTTTTGAGGGGTAGACAAAAACTTCAAGCGATAACCCCCCTTAATTTTTTACGAGGAATTCAACTATCACACTTTCGCGCATTGCGCACCTGCGCAATCGTGCGCAACGCACACCAACTTTGTTACTTCAAATGGGAACCCCTATTTTTTATTGCAGATTCGGATTCTACGCATAATTTCATGAATTATAGACCCATCAATCGAGTTTTTTGGTTGCGCACAACCCGTCCAGTGAGCGTGCAAACATGCGCAACCCCTGGATTGCGCCAAAATTGAGATGGAGGTAGACCCCAAGTGTGATACATGTTTTTCCATTAATTTTCGACGCTGAATCACGTGGTGGTATCCATTTTCGGATTTTACTCAAATTTCTCGAAACGGCGGCCGAAAAATGAGTAGTTTTTAATACAGGGTGTCCGCAAATTCGTGCACAACGCACACCAACATTGTTATTTCAAATGGAAACCACATTTTTTTGTTGCAAATTCGAATTCTGCGTCAAATTTCATAAACAATTCACCCCTTGAACGAATTTTTTCATCGCGCGCAACATGCTTCAGCGCTATTTTTTAACCCCAAATCCGGGCATGATATCCGTTTTATTATTCAACTTGATTTTATGGCGACTATTGCCGGAATAATAAATTTTTCTAATCAAAACTCACCATTTATCGGTCATTTAACTCTCAATGTGGATCGAGTTAGAATTTTACAATAATTAGTAATTGAAAATGGTTACTCAAAGAAATCGCGACTTGAATCATTTGAGAGCAAGCAGGCATTCAGGGGTTTATTCCTTGATTTCTTGTTTACATTGTTTACTTTGGAATAAGTGGATAGTTGCCTAATACAAATAAGATACTTTGAAGCTTGTATCGACTTGTCATCCCTCCGCCAGTCAGATTCTGACGATAAAACAGGCTCAACTACCTATTTTTCAGCCGCCGTTTCGAGAAATTTGAGTAAAATCCAAAAATGGATACCACCACGTGATTCAGCGTCGAAAATTAATGAAAAAACATGTATCACACTTGGGGTCTACCTCCATCTCAATTTTGGCGCAATCCAGGGGTTGCGCATGTTTGCGCGCTCACTGGACGGGTTGTGCACAACCAAAAAACTCGATTGATGGGTCTATAATTCATGAAATTTTGCGTAGAATCCGAATCTGCAATAAAAAATAGGGGTTCCCATTTGAAATAACAAAGTTTGTGTGCGTTGCGCACGATTGCGCAGGTGCGCAATGCGCGAAAATGTGATAGTTGAATTCCTCGTAAAAAATTAAGGGGGGTTATCGCTTGAAGTTTTTGTCTACCCCTCAAAACAACGGAGATAAAAAGGGTGGACCATAACTTCTGGGACACCCGGTATATTTCGCTTGAAGTGAATATTTCTCCCTTATACATTTTGGTCTGCTGCGGTGTCTGAAGTGTGGATGGTGGATGTTCAATCTCAATGAGATCAGTTGAAGGCAAGTTTCCTCTACCTTTTTGACCGACTTCGTATTTATTTTACTTTGAAAAGGTAATATTGGAATATCATACAAAAAGATCGATTAGTCCGAGGTCGATCATAAACTACCAATCTCGTAGAATTCGGTTGTCTGTCATCTACTCCTCAGACAAGGGGATGGACTGAAATGCACGATTTGGTACTCACATTCATTTTGCATTTATTTATTTATACTTTCACGATTATTTTGGGTAATAAACGAGCGTAATTCATTGGTTTCCTTATATTTTCTTTCCTGTTTTCCTTTATCGGTTCAATGGAAACAAAAACCGCGGATTAAGTTGACGTTACCTATGGAGTGTTGAACAATCTAAAGCAACGTCAATCACGTGAGCTGTGTTCTTTGCAGACGAGTGATCTATACAGAATAATAATAAAACTTTGTGTAGTAATTTGCAGTTTTTTTCTGTTGAATACATGCATTCAGATTTAGAGCTTGTCAACAACACCAAAATGAAATATGATGAAAGACCACCTACTCGACAATCGTGTGGAGCAACTGATTTCTCCTCTGTTCCCTCTACGTTCTTCATCTCGTTCACTTTCGCAACATCCATGAGGAAACGAGGCGCCATGGATACTCACAATCCCCCGCTGCATTTTTTTTGTCAAGTGACAGAAGGGTGATCCCATCCCCCCCATCGAAATTAACTGATGATTCTTTTTCGTTATTTGTGGAAACATAAGACAACTCACTCAATGAATTCCAACATCAGTGCATCAAGGGCTTCTTCCGTGAGATTCGGATCTGACAATTTCTTGCGCAGTTCAAGGCTGGGTATCTGATGCAAGTGGCCGCACCAACTGGACAATGTTACCACGCGTGCATGAGGCCGAAGGAGAGGATAGAGATTATCACAGACATTCTTCAGCGAGAAATAGTTGGTTTTCAACGTTTGTTCTGCCTGCACTCCAAATGGTTCCGTGGCATCGTGCTTCAAAGAAGAAAATTATGTTAAAATTTACGTAGATAGTGACTAACTAAAATAAAGTTAATAATTATAAAATAGTAAATAATGGACAATAAAACACCTCGCTCACATTCAACACAGGAATCAAAACTATTCAGAAACAAATCACGTCAGACCTCAATCAAGGCACGTTGTGCAATTGCTATCGTGAAACTATAATTTTAACTTAAACGTTATTTCCACTCTTATAATCATCATTCGAGGGTCATCACTCGATAAAAAAGGGTGCCCATGTTCAGGGGCGTTGGACTGGAAATATACGTCAGGCAAACAGCTAGGCTGAAAATTATTACACAACGGTTCATTTTTTCTGTATTGACCATGAGCCAGCAAAGAACTCAGCTTTGCCATTGTCACCAACTACCAATCATGTTTTATCTTCACAATCAAGTTTATTTGGAACGCTTGTGTGGGACGCTTCACACTCCATTCGAAGAACTAAAGAATTCCTTTGTTTAGAAATTGTATTACTGATTGCAAAAGGAAGCAAAACCGAGTACAACCCAAAGAAACGATCGGTGATCGCATTTTGGTTAGCTAAAATGTGAAAGATAATCAGGCCTCTTTTGCGATTCATAATCGTTTTTCTGATTTATCGTAAGTTCAACCCTTAAGTTCTCGTAGGGAACGAACAGTATGTCCTCAAAAGCTATGGGTGGTATCATTCGAATCTAAAAATTCAATGGTAGGTACCTATTTTTAATTTGTGAAAAAACAATACCTTCATATCGAGAGTTTTCGAGATAGGAGGGCGCCTTTGGAAGTTACATCCCTTCCATTTCACCGCTTAGAACTAACTGACATCAACCAAAAGCTTCGGGGCACAACTAGATAATATCATATTATGATAATTAAGAAAAGTTCCGCGGACGGACGGATTTTTTTATATTCGATTTTCAAAATCTACACGTACCTACCTCAAACGTAAACCATCGGATTTTGAGGGTGGTCAAACTTTTTTTCTTGAAAACAATAAACCAAAAAAGAGAGACTCTGAATTTAGACCTAATAAGACGTGAAACCTTCATTATACAATGCATGTTATGCAATTATTTTCAAGTGTATCAACTAAAAAAAACGATTAGGAACAGTGAAATACATTGAAATCGGGAACGAGACACCAGCCAACGTCAAACAGCTGCTATTTGCGGTGGCGAAAGAACGAACTGCTTTCCTTCCTTGAGATAATGTGGTTGGATGGATATGTTATGTATTGCCATGCATGGGTTAATTAGTATCCATGGCTCATCTTCTGCTTTCAAGGTCACGAAACAGTTTTCCGGCTGTTTGCCATGATTGATGGGCATGGTAGTGGGGGGTATGGTAATACTTGACCCCGCGCTGACCCCCCCCCACCACACCACCGATCGTCGCCTCTCACTCTAAATGGTCCCGAAAAATTCATTTTTTCGAACTGCTTGCCTTGCATCACAGATGACCGGAGACAAGCCTTGCATCGCCCGCGCTAGTTCGTGTATCATCCGCAATCTGTCGTAGTTACCGACCTTTTCAACTCTCTGGTATGTTGCGGGCTAGTATCCAGGGCAAAATACGTACTTTCTTATTCCATTCTCCTATTTAATCTAACTTCCTTTATAATAACGAAATATTCCCTAAATATTATAAAAGTTTTCCAAAATCGGCAAAATATTACTTGCAAAGATGGAAATATAGGAGAATCTCAACAAAAATTAATTTTTTTATTTGCATATTTGTAGTAAGGCAAACAGTGTTTGCCTGGAGGAGACGCCACTGCCCATGTTTAACTTAGTACCAGCCATCATGACTGACCACTAACTTAAGGTGGATGAAAGGGAATCTGAAAACACAGCCATTACTGGTTTGGTCACATCAAGTTATAAGAGTGCTTCACTCGGTCGCCGTTCGTTTTTAGTATTTGTCGAAATTGAAAGCGCAAACACTTACAAAGTTGCACCAAAATTTTAAATTTTAAAGGATTTTAGAAATTCATTAGTGCACGGCCCTAGGGTATTCAAAAACTGAAATATTGCCGCCGGAATCATCAAAATCGAACAATAATTGCCAAAGAAAAATGGGAAAAACTACTGAATAAACGGTTTTTCCATAGTTCTCTATCAATTATTGTTCGATTTTGATGATTCAAGCGGCAATATTTCAGTTTTTCTATTCCCTAGGGCCGTGCAATAATGAATTTCGAACATCCTTGAAAATTTCCAATTTAAGTACAACTTTTCAAGTGTTTTCCCCTTCGATATGGGTTGGAAAAACTGTTCACTGTTATTTTTAATATAAACTAGACCTCATTCTGAGAATTTTGACACCAACCGCGACCTTCTAGCGTGAAAAAACCTTTTTCTATGAATTCAAAGATTCGAATGTTTATGACGTCACAGTGGGCTGGGGAGTCCCGCCGAGGCGAGAGGGGAGCGTGACGTCGTAAACATTAGAATCTTTGAAAAATCATAGAAAAAGATCTACTCGTCCAAAAAGAGAACGACTCGTGTCAAAATTCTCAGGCCAAAAAAAAAAATCAGGTCTACTTTTGATTTAAAAAAATCAGGCGCACCCCCAATAATTTATTTTAGCATATTGAAAAAAAAAAAAAAAAAAAAAAAAATTGCAATAATTTTAGTAGGCATCGAAGATTCACAGAATTTTTCTTGAACATTCTAAAAAGATTCCTAGTATAGGTTGTACCTAAGAGGTCAACATTTCAAAAAATATTGTACTCCTAGATATAAAGGAAGATAATCAGATAAATCAATCTATCTGACATTCAAGAGTTTCAGTTTGTGAAAGGCTAAATAACTGGATTTAAGGAACTGCGATGGATTTTGGACAGCTGTTTAGAAGGCTGTGCAGATTTACAACTGCGGTCCAACTGCTAACAGCAAACCTCCTGATGGAACAAAACTAACGTTGTTTTTGGCAATTTGGGAATTGGGATCATAGGGACGATCAGACATCTTTCCTGAAATGTTCCAACCATCGTGCCAACCCAACTAAAGACCCTAAACTAACGGTAGAGACTGACCTTGAAGGCTATGGCAGCATTGTTGACCAGTACGTCGATGCCACCGTATTGCGTCTTGATGAACGAAGCAAACTTCTTGATACTCTCTATATCGTCGATGTCAAGTTGGTGGAACGCCGGGGATAAACCTTCCTGTGAACATATAATTTGTGAGATCATTTGATCAAGGCTTTTTTCTGAACAATAGCAATAAAAATGGTTCATCTTTAGAACCCAGCAAGGTTCGCGAAATTCCCTCGCGAGGGATTCTCGCGAAACAAGTTTCGCAGCGTGTAGACGCTTCTAGAACCCGAATCACGCCTCTACGAGGATCCCTTGCGAGACGAGAGAGCGAGCAGTCAGCCAGTCGGTCTCTGGCGCGCAACAAAGGAGTTTCGGCCTTGTTGTTTCTCGAAGTGTAAACGTGTATATTTGTTTGTGCGAGGCAGGTGTATTGTCTTTGCCATGGCTGCCTCGCGAGAACTGACGGCTCACCTCTGCCGTCGTGCCTCGCGCGTCTGTTTCACGGTTTGTTTCGTTGTGTAGTCTCGGGCGAGGGCTTCACCCATCAGTCTCGCGAGGAAATTTCGCGAAGTGTAAACGCACCTTAAGGATTGACTAAACTACGTGGTGTAAGCCAACCTACAGAAAATAACCGGAAATGAACAATTTCTATCGAACCCCACTCAGCATTGACTGATTTTGATGAAATTTGATATGTAGGCTCCATTTGGGGTCTAGTTGTGCCCCGAAGATTTTGGTTGATGTAGGTCCCTTCTAAGGGTCAAAAAATAAATTTTGAAATTATGAAAATACCCTAACTCAAAACATTTTCACATAAAGCTATTGTTTTTCCATCAATTTAAGATTCTATAGAATTTTTAGAATTTTTTGAGACCACGCGGAGCTCTGTAGGACAAACCGTTCGCTCACTACGAGAATTCAAAGTTTGAACGTACGATAAATCAGAAACACGAGTGTGAATCGCAAAAGAGGCCTAGGGCGAAATTCATAGACAAGGGCTTGAATGTGAGCGAGCCCTCGATTATCTGAGTTGAGGGACGGCCTCGACTCAACAGTCCGTATTCATAGTTGATTGAGACGGCCCACTTAAGTGTTGTGGTCGCCTGAGTGCACACTGAGCCTGAGGGGACGCTCAGGGGCTACTCAACTCATTTTCACCTTAAGTTGGCAGCCTTGGTGGGGATATTTCCCTGTTTCAAGGGTATTTTGGGTAAAAAGTACGGGGATATTTCCTTCTCGTATTCTGCACTGATCGTGAGTTATAACCTTGTCACCGGTTCTTATTGCATTTTCGTTACTGTGGATGTGCATGCTAATTTCTCTATTATGTCCGACTTCCTAAAAGTAACCATTAGTTTTAGCAGTGGTGAATCAATCAAATTGAAGTCTGTTCAATTATATGAGGGTGCTGACATTTTTCGGAGGTTTGTAACTTGATTCCTATCTCCGCAATTTCATCAGTTGGAATGAATTTGCTGCCATCGGATTCGAATATATTGCTCTGAAGAAGGTAAGAAATTATGATTTCCTTAAATTAGCAGTAAAAGTATGTACCTATATGTAGGTACGATACGAAAGAACCATTATTCAAAGTAATAAACACAAAAAGACATTTTGGTATCCTTTTCGTGAGTGTTCTTAGGCATCATTTAACCAAATCAACCCATTGATTGTTTCAGACAAATTAACTTCTCCCGGCCGAATGAAGAAGGTTTATACACAAGCAAATATACCTACAGTTTTCACCCCGAAGGGAAACGAAAACTGATATTTTGGGGCAAGCAAAGCTCGACCCACCTTGAGATTTAGCCTACCCTCCCTACACCCCCACTCCTTGATAGTTATGACGTTTTCATGTGTTTGCACTGGTGGTACACCTGATTTATAGTAAGTAGAGTTGCGAGCTGACGCCATGTTCTTCAGTACATTTGGAGCTGACTAGCTTTTAAGCGGGTGGGTCGAGCTTTGCTTGCCCCAAAATATCAGTTTTCGTTTCCCTTCGGGGTGAAAACTGTAGGTATTTTGGGGTCAGAGCTGCAGCTCGACCCACCTTGAGACTTGTTTGTTATCTGGCAGCTCGCAAGTTAATGATTTAAGGCGTACTGTGATTTACATTGAGGAGGTAAAGGTCCTATGTGAGAGGCATGAGGGTTTGCTGGAAAGAGAAATGGTCTTCAGCCTCAACTCGTTGAAATGACATAATTTATTTTAAGTAGACATGTACCAAGCGGTAATAAACAGCCCAAAGATAAGTGTACTAAGGTATGTTGAACAATGGTTAAGCTGTTGGCATGAAAGAGCTGATTCCAATATCGCAGTTGGAGGAACCTGAGATAGGGCGGTAGTAGTGTTTTAAGAAGGTTCCTGACGATTTCCAGTTGGCCCTCGACAGAATATCATCTAGTGGGACCTGGAGACGAGCCAGATGCGAATTGACAGCTTACCGGAAACTGCCAGGTGCTGCTTCAATGCCAGCTGCGGTGAGGGCAGTTGCCACCCATTTGGCTATGACTGCTCGGGTTGCTGCTTTCACACGGCCTCTGGAGGAGATGAATAACCTTGTGATGTGTTTGGATCCGCATCTCGAGTGGCGCATGTGCAGGAGTAGCTTTGTCCATTTAACAATATCCCATAGAGGGTTATTAGGATCTGGTGAGAGGCGCCAACCCGATTGTCTGTAAGAGGCATTGTCAGTCTTTGCCCCAAATTCAGGCCAAAATACGAGATCTGGTGGTACCTCCTGGAAATGGCTAGCGTCCACACTGAGGAGGGTTAGATCATGGACCCGGCGTCCCGAGGCCAATAGTAGAAGGATTGCGACGTGACGCGACACCTGGAAAAAGCTAGTTTCCTGTGGTGGGTTTTGTTGAATCCAGTTTTTAAGCTTCAAAATATCCAAGATCGATCTAACTTCCTTCTTTGGCTGGGAGCAAGTTATACCCTTCATCATTTTCCTTACAATGGGGTGAGATGCTAGGCCTGATGTATGGTGGGGGTTTGACCATGAAGCCACCACTGACTTGTGGACTGCGATTGATGCTGGTGCCAAGCGAACTGTGGTGTGCAGGAAGGCCAGAAACCGAGCGAGAGCCACCGGTGAAGGCTGAAGAGGGTCTAATCCCTCATGTTCAGCCCAAGTACGCCAGCGGGACCAGGGATGGCGATATGATGATATAGTGGAAGGTCTCCATGCTGCTGACAGTAGCAATTGTTCAGAGTGTGACCAGTTGGTTATGTGGGACGCCCACCCCGTAGTTTCCAGATCTCTAGGGTCATTTTGCTTACTTCTGGAGGTGGTTTGCCCGTTGATAGGTCCGTAAGATGTTGAGGAAGATTTGGCACACGGATTGGGGCATCCAATGCTCTTGCTTTGATGTCGGGACGCCAGAATGTTTTGGGCCACCGAGGAGACACCAACAGGTATGTCCCTTTTGCTGTGTTTAGGCGGTGAAGGACTTGTGGGATCAGAGGTGGAGGGGGAAAGATCCATGCCAACTGAAACTCCCAGGGTTGGGTGAACGCATCGATGAATGTTGCCTCCTGGTCCTTTGGATTGATTGACACATACCTCGGGACCACTGCTGACTGAGCTGATGCGAACAAGTCTATCACCGGGGTACCCCATCGGCGGAATACCGTATTGGTTATTGATGGTAGTAGATGCCATTCTGGTGGTGGTGCGTCTCTGGAGAGGCGGTCGGCTAATGTGTTGTATTTGCCTGGTATAAATTGAGGTAACAGATGGGCATTCAGACGAAGGGCTTCTTGGAGGAGGAGTGTTACTTCTTGGAGCAATGTGGCCGATTGTAGACCTCCTTGGCGTCTGATGTATGCTGCTACTGTTTTGCTGTCCGTCAGCAGTGATACCGAGCTGTTGCGAACCACTTCGGGAGCTGAAGATATTGCCCAGCGAACTGCAAAGAGTTCTCGGCAGTTGATGGACCAGTGGCGTTGTGCTGGAGTCCACTGTAGGGAAAGGCGATGTTGACCTAGAGTTACCCCCACTCCCCAATCTGATGCATCTGTGGAGAGAAACACGCGATGCAATGGGTGGGAATAGCAGTTGTTGCTGCCAATGTGTTTGCTCCACCAAACTATTGACTTCTGTGCAAGGGATGGGATTGGTGCTTTCTGAAAGGGCCGATTTCGCTTTAGGAGTCGAGAAGCAATTTGTAATGGCCTGAGCATTAGTTTCCCCAAGGGAACTGCCATGCTGGCAAAACCCAAACGGCCCAGGAGTTGTTGACTCGAACGGAGTGACCACACTGGTTTCTGTCGCAGCTGTTGGAGCAGTATTGCAAGGTTTTGTTGCATCGTGTGAGGTAGAGACACCTGTTGAGTCGTAGAATCCCACCTGAGGCCCAGGAACCTGCGTTGTTGTCTTGAGATGAGCCTCGACTTTTTGCTGTTCACAGTCCATCCCAGGTGTGAAATCAATTGTTTCGCGGTAAGGGCTTGTTGCATTAGGGTTTGTTGGTTCTGGTGTGCTAACATGAAATCGTCGAGGTACACTACCACTCTGATACCTTGAGACCGCAGTATTGATGCTGCCCAGTTTGTTAGAGATGCAAACGCCTGAGGGGCTGATGCGAGGCCGAAAGGTAGTGCCTGCCATGAGTATGTGATCCCTTGATAGTGGAAGCAGAGGAAGCGACGGTGTCGATGAGCAATGGGAACATGGCAATAGGCATTTTCTAGATCGAGTGTCACCATGAAGTCTCCCTCCTGGAGAAAATGTGAGACTCTCGCCTGGTTGATGAGTCGGAATTTCTTTACGGTCAGGAATGAATTGAGATGCCGGAGGTCGAAGATCGGGCGCATTGTCCCATCCTGTTTTGCTCTGAGGAACATAGGGGACAGGAATCCTGAAGTTGCAGGAGTTGGGGCTACAGTTCCATTGTGAATCAATTTCTTGATTTCTTGTGACATGACTGGGGAGATTGCAGTTACAAGGGGTTGGGGGATGTTGTCCAAGAGGCTTCTGAAGGGAGGGGTTTTGCAGAAAGGGAGTGCATAACCTGAAATTATCGATAGTAGGGGTTGGGGTGCCCCCAATGCAGCCCATTTGGACACAAAAGTGGTGAGTTGTCCTCCCCTCATCCCCTTCCCCCTCTTCTCAAAAGGGCTTTGAAGATTTTTGTCCCCCTTTTCCCCTTTGGCGTTGAGAGGTATAGCCCTTAGACCTGGATGATCTGCTATAGTCATTTTGAGCACCTAGGTTTCGATTTGTTGTACGTTGGATATGGTTTGGGTGTTGGTAATAACCTGACTGTTGGCTATTAGGGTACTGGAGTCTCTTTCTTGGTTGGTATGATGTTGGGTTGGTTCTCATTCTTTTCTGGTTAGCTGGTGCGGACGTGGTTGCAGGTCTCTTCCTGAAGTTGGGAGGGGCATTGCGACGAGATGGCAGGGGTAGTGCGCACTTGGCCAATTCTCCCTCATCAAAAAGATGTGAAGCTGATGGGGGAATTTCATTCAGTTGTCTTTGCACGTTATAGTTCTGGGGTATAAAATTTCTCCTCCGTTCAGCAATAAGCTCTGCCCGCTTTCCACATACATACTGTAATAGGCCATCTGATTCCTGTCGAAATTCTGTCGATGCATTGGTAAAGTCTTCTCGGAGGATAGAGGCAAGTTCTGGGTTAGACACTGCGCGTCTCGCTATTGCCTTCTGAAAAGCATTGCGTTGCGCCAAGAGGCCATAAAGTATGTTGCCCATAATTCGTTCTTGCTGGCGGAGAGAGAACTCCTTGTCATGTGAAGCAGCAGTCAGTTGGTGGTTTGATTGTAGGGGTCGAAAAGACCCACCATGTTTAAGCTTTTTCTCTGCATCAGTATAGCGTATACGATCCCAACTTGAATGGCCAAGCCGAAGGCAATCTACCACCTGAGCTTGCAGTACAGCATCTGGTTCTGGTACCTCAGGTTCTCGTTCTATTGTTGTTGGTGCGAAATCAGGAAGCCAGGAAGTTGAAGATGGGCCTGCGAGTGTTGCTTCAAGCTGTCCATCTCCCCATGGGTCAGCCGAGGCAGTGTCTAGTCCCGCTGGTGTGCCTGTTTTGTGGGTAGATATTTGCGAATTTACTCTGGGATCGTTTAGTTCTGGAGACGTGACTCTATCAGATTCAGATTCGTCCTGTGACATCGCAGATTCTATGTAACTTTCAGGTTGCTGTGACGACAGTGCTGCTAAGATCTCGTCCTTCATCGCTTCAACCCTCTCTTCAACTGGGCGTAAGTGCTGGCAAATCAATTGAACCATAGTGGGGCGAGGAGGGGATATCGATTCATATTCCGGTCCTTCATCGTCTGTAGCAGAGGGTTGTTGTGGTGACACGTACCTTGCAGCTGGCTGTGGCTCATTGGTTGTTGCAGGAAGAGTTGTATCTTCAATGGCTCTTTCTTTCATTTGTTTTTCACTGGTTAAGATCGAATTCACCCGATCTCGTGATATGAACAAATGTTTGAGAGGTTTCATGTTTTCCAAGAAATTGTCATAATCCTGTTGTGAGGGTCGGAAGTCACTCGCAAATGAAGGTGGGCTCATCAGCAAAGCCTGGCCGAGTGGCCAAGAGAACAGTGCTGCTTTCATCTGTTTATAGCGCCGTTCAGAGATGTGAGTGGCACCAGGAGTGTACGCTTGTACCAATAACAACGTAGGTAGTGCAAAGCGCAGGCGATTGCGATCCACCTCCTTGGTTAAGGGCGGTTTGGGTTTTAACCGCCAGTCTTTCCATCCTTCTGGGTAGGTATTGGTGATGATCTTCTTTACTTCATTCAGGAACGGATCCTCAGTGGTCTGTTCGAATAGGGCGCCAAGAGTAGTCATCTGAAAATGGATAGAAGGATCACATGAGAGGGGCGCCCAAATAGTTGTGGTAAGCCAGTGCCTAATTATGTGGTGCATGGTCCCATAAGATAGGTCGTGTCTGCTGCTATACAAGTTTAGACGATGCCAGCTGGTTTAGGCTACGTCAGCTGGAATAGACTACGTCAGCTGGATTAGGCGACATCAGCTGGATTAGATGACGTCAGCTGGATCAGACGATGTCAGCTGGATTAGGCGACGTTAGCTGGATTAGGCAACGTCAGCTGGATTAGGCAACGTCAGCTGGATTAGGCGACGTCAGCTGGATTAGACGACGTCAGCTGGATTAGGCAACGTCAGCTGGATTAGGCGACGTCAGCTGGATTAGGCGATGTCAGCTGGGTCGGGCTGTGTCAGCTGGATAAGACGACATCCGCAGGATAAGATGACATCAGCTAGTTGTGCAACTTCAGCTCATTTAGAACATGACAGCCAGTTTGAGTAAGGAAGCTGATTTGTTCCAATCCTCTCCTTGTTGATTTGGGCAGGAGTGGAAACAGCCAGGAGGAGGAGGAACAGGTCCTTCACTGCTTAGGCTAGGTTATATGCCTCCATTGCCCCAATGTGTATCATCTTCTTAATAGACCATGCACGACATCTTCCTTCATAATATAGAAAGGTTAGTTACCATGTATGAACAAAGATTCTTCGTTGTTCAACGCTTCAGGGAAAGTTGTAGCAGTAGTTTCGGTCACTACCTGAAATCAGATATCTGAAACAAATGAAAGAAAACGCCAGTTTTCGTTTCCCTTCAGAAAACTGAAAGGGAAAGAAAACCATAAAGAGAAAATAAGATTACCGAATCACTACCGAAATCACTCAAAATCAACGATTTTTTCCCACAAGATGTGGAGGGAGTGAGAGTGTAGAAGGTCAAAGGCGTACTGAAGAACATGGCGTCAGCTCGCAACTCTACTTACTATAAATCAGGTGTACCACCAGTGCAAACACATGAAAACGTCATAACTATCATGGAGTGGGGGTGTAGGGAGGGTAGGCTAAATCTCAAGGTGGGTCGAGCTGCAGCTCTGACCCCAAAATACGAATATTTATGACGTTTGGAACCCTTCAACACCTTTACCTACCTACTTATTTATTCACCTGTGTGAAACAATATAAAGTCCGAAATTAACTCGTACCTATATGGATTTTTTTTATTCAACTTGTACTTTATTACCGATAAGTAATAATTTTACTAGATCGTAAAACAAGAACTTTAGAAACAAGATCGTAAAACAACAACTTCAAGAAAGAAACTCACAATCTCGGAAGATTTCACCGAGTTCAGGGAGAAAATATTGAAAAGACTGTTACAAGGAAATTCAAGTTTGCGATGATCTTCATTGGATATTTTTGACGGAAAAACTTGTCTAATCGCCTTATTTTTATTGGACAAACAAAATAGATAGGTAGTTGACTTGCTGTACACTATTTTCAGTAGGAAAATATGATAATAGAGAGTTTTCGCCACGTCTTTTGTGACGACCGTCCGCGTGTAATATCCATGCAACCGTCTGAAAATGCCAAATGCGCATGCGTGACGACTCGGACGGCGAGCTCGGTCGTCTTGGACGCCGCCAAATGCCGGCTTTTGCCGGCGTCGAGAACGACGGCTTTCTTGACGACTCTACCCTTGATAACCTCACACTTTTATAACCAGTTTCAATTTAGATCGGATGTAGCCGGATTTTGTGTTGTGTTCGACGGTCGACTCCCGTGTTTTGGTTCTCGATTTTAGTTTTCATTTGTAGAACAATTTTCTTTTTCCCGGGAATTATCAAGTTTTTCATCTCTCGAAACAAACTATACGTCACCAGAATTCTGTTATCTCCGCATCAAGATCAAGTGAATCCAACGTATACCTACTATTGTTGACTGTGCGAATTTTACATTGTTTGAATGTCAATGAAATTTCTGAATAAATGCACCCTTGTTTTTCATTTAATGTTGTACATTATTTATTCATCTACCAACACACCTAACTACAGATCTACAATAAACAGGCAACGGGAGTCAGTTCACGTAAGTAGGTACCATTTAAGATTTCAACTGATTGTTCCGTTTGCTGTGATCATCGTACTTGTAAGTTGCATGTCAAATTGGAAAGTTCATTACCTTTCATTCATAAAGTTCATTACCTTTGAGAAAATACCTTCTTTTCACACAGTAGTAGGTATTTGGTTAATTATGGATGTCTGCATTTAGGTGTTACGTCTATAAGTTCGTACATCTATCCTAGTATGATAGATCTGTACTTCCGTTTTTGTAATAGTCTGTACTTCCTGGTAGGTAGAAACGAAGTAACTACCTACTCTAAATTGTCTATAGATATGTTAAGGACGTGTTGTTAGACAAACAAGGAACCAGTCGAAAGGTAGCTACTGCAAAATCGTTAGTAAAGTACCGTAGACCCAAAAAAAAACAGTAAGAGCTCTGGAAAAGCTAGTGTTGTTCAATACTTTCTAAAGGTAAAAAGGATCAAAATCATCGGTAGGTAGGTTTTTATATCGCATTGTAGGGTCAGAAAGGGATGTAAATAGGTACCTATCCAAGTAGTAAAAAATTTATTGCCTTTTCAATACGGCAAACATTTTTATTCTCGATCTGAAAAACTCATTTCGAAACCCACAGAGTCTGAATCAGCTGTTCGCTATCGGCCATTTTCAAGTGACTTCACAGGTCGGTAGCTGTTTAGCGTCACTTCCAGAGTCCGCACCTAATTTTGTGACGACTCGAAATCCACCAAAAAAAGTTAGCATCTGCGTCTGCTGGCCCCATCTGTCTCTAGTCGTCACGATCTCAAGTCGTCACGTCTGACGTGGCGAAAACTTTCTAATAACTGTGGTTGAGGGGCACTTAAGGTACCTCCGGCCAGCACTCAGGATTTTGCCCCATTGGGTCGAGGGTGGGCCTCAACTCAACGCTGAGTTTGGTTTATGAATACCGTTGAGTGCGCCCTTAGAATTCGCACTGAGTGCTCCCTCAGGGCGCCCTCAAATCTTGTCTATGAATACAAATGAGTGCCCGCCAACCCTTATCGATGCATTTGAGGGTGAACTCAGACTTAAGTAATGACTATGAATTCCGCCAATAATCTCCGTTCAAATGTTAGGTGCCCGAAATGCGATTGATGTTTTTCTTCATGATGGATGGTTGATGGCTTTGCAGACGAGTGATCTATATAGAAAAATAATAAACCATTATGTAATAATTTGCAGCGTTTTTTTTTTTTTTTTTTTTTTTTTTGTGGAACCGAGAATGCATAAATACATGAAGGCTTTTTGTTTACTATTTTAAATAATGAACTTTTGGAATTGAGCAAGGAAACAAGTGTAACCCCCTCCCCCCCTCAAATTTTTGATGGTTCATGTTTCAAGGTAGGTACATAGAACCCGAAAATAGAATAAAAAGTAGAGGTGCGTTATAGGCCCAACCGTTCGCTGATGATCATTAATTACCTAATTAATGAATGTTCCATAATTCTTAAATTTAAGATGGTGTTCAATTCCTAGAAACGAATGAAATCACCCAGAATGAAACTGTATAAATAGTTATAACTTGTAGTAGATTATGTAACCAGCAGGTATTAAGGAGTATACTACCTACCCACAACAGTAGGCTACTTCGAGTCACGGCCACTCCTACAGAAAGCTGTCGTCAATGACATTCAAATGACATCAATAATGCAGTTTGGTTCAATACGTGAAGTGGACCTTAAAAAATTATCTGAAAAGGTACCTGTTTGAGCTGCGAGACTGCATTTTCTCCTCTTTCCACGTCACGTGCCGTCAGAATCACAGTTCCATTAAATTCGGTGCAAAGATTTCTTACTGTTTGAAGACCAATGCCTTTGTTACTCCCAGTCACCTGCAAAATGAAATTTGGATGATATCTGACAAAAATGCTAATACATATTAGGATACTACCTTACATTATTTACTTGTGACCAAGAGGCTAGAAGAAATTCATCATCCGAGCTACTTGCCTGTGACTTAAAACATGAGTCCTACTTACCACAGCAACTTTCGACGACATGTCTGCAGAACTCCAAGATCGCCTACAAACACGGATAACCTTCAGTTACTGGGATCGATATATATATCCTCCCTTCCTAATCCTGATTCCTAAAACTGGATTGCGAAATTAATTGCAATTCACTTTACTCTGACTTATCTTATCGTCCGATGTTTGTAGAAGAACAAGTGATCAAGTAAAAATGCCGGCCGCCTATTGGTCCCAGCGTACCGGAGGCAAGCCATTGGTTGAATTGAAGGTTCTTCTTCTTCTTCTTTCATTGTCTAGGGTCTCAGCTCCAGACATGATAATGGAGGAGTGGATGATGATAGTTGTTGCTTCCGCGTAAGTCCAAGATGAACCATTTCCACCATTTTCAATGATGAACCTTTAAATTTTAACCCCTCCTTAAAATTTGTTGGTTTCAGGTGGGTTACCTGCTAATTTACTCCAGGACTGCTTAATAAGTACGTATTTTTCTACTCCCTGAAAAGATGTCCCTCACGTCCCTTATTCGCGGCTAATCAAGTAGGTACCTACTAAATTGTTGGACAATTTTTGATGATGAATGTGCTTCAATCCATTGATTTTTGCGGCATCAGTGAATAGAAATCACCGTTGGGGTAACTTTGCCCCGAAAAATGGGGAGTCTTTGGTCCACAACAAAGTGGAGCAAAGTAAACCCATCATAAAAATAGCAATTCTTTTATTTCTTTTAATGAAAATTGAATATTTTCTGAAACAATTGCCTAATCTGAAATAATTGCAATTTTTCGTTCATTGCGTCCTTTCCTTATTTTAGGATGTCTGGAAAGTTTAAAAACAAGTTTTTTCGTGAAAAACCCGTCGTAGCTTCGTATTGACTATTGGTTTATTATTTTCAATAATGAACCTTTGGAATCGACCAAGAAAATTTTTTTTTAACACCCCCTCAAAATTTGATGGTTTACGTTTCAAGGTACGTAGAATCCAAAAATCGAATAAAAATTTGGCCGTCCGTCCGCCGTCCGCCGTACGCGGCACTTTTGCCACTTAGCATTGACCGATTTTGATGAAATTTGGTATGTAGGCTCCAATTGGGGTCTAGTTGTGCCCCGAAGATTTTGGTTGATGTAGGTCACTTCTAAGGGTTCCAAAATCAATTTTGAAATTTTGAAAACGCCCTAACTCAAAACATTTTGATATAAAGGTATTGTTTTTCCATAAATTTAAAATTCTATAGAATTTTTTGAGACCACCCAGAGCTCTGTAGGACAAACCATTCGCTCACTACGAGAATTTAAAGTTTGGACGTACGATAAATCAGAAACACGAGTGTGAATCGCAAAAGAGTGATCGATATAGAAAAATAAAAAATAATAAACCATTTTGTAATAATTTGCAGCGTTTTTTCATACGTTTCAACAAAAATGTAATTTTTGTGTTTCAACCTGTGTGACAATCCTCCTGAGACTGCATGCGTTTCAAGTAATTTGATTTATCTCTTGTAGGGTCGACTGCAATTTTCATTAGGTTGATCAGTTGCTGCGATATAAATATCATAAGACTGTATACGTCTGAAATTATTTCTGTAGGGTCGATTGTAAATTTCATCATTTTAATCATCTGCTGTGATACCAATTTTAAGACAGTATTGTAAGCTTGGGGGTCGACCCGGCCTAGTGGATTGGGGAAGCAGGGGGTTCTCGCGATCCCACCGCTGCCACCAATTTGTAAGCTTTTTGGGCGTGTTTCACTAACAAGTTATTTTCTAAAAGGAGGAAAAAGGGGGGTTCGCGATACTGAAAACAAAGAAAATATATCGGAATCTTAAACTACGAATAATGAGGTTACTTATCTGTTTGATGGTGGTAGGTAGCGATCTCCCGAGCGGCTTGGAGATGAGGCGTAGCGTTCCACTTGTTGTAAAACCTTTGTTTATATATATTTCAATACTGTTACACCTGAAGGGTTGTTTTACCTGAAGGGTTTTACGTATCGAGTTTCTCTGTGCAAATAAAGACTCTACGTTAAATTCTGTCAAACAAGTTCCTATCTCGATACGTTTTAGTTACTCTTTGATAAACCAGAACCTGGGGTGTCGGTAAGTTGAAATAAGAAGATTATGTTTTAACCCAATGTTTCTTAACTTTAATTCCAGGAAAGTAAATGCGGCGATACAGGTAAGTATGATTTCAATACACGTGATACAGGTAAGTTCTGCAAGTCTCGATCCCAGGGATCGATCGCCTGAGAGGCGTTACTGCAAGATATGAAAAGGTAAGAAAGGTAAGTTTGGTTCCTAATTATGACTGGGTAGTTTTAAGTCTTAGCATAAGATGCGTTACGCTTATGGATAGATGCGATACAGGTAAGTTATAGGTTAGATACAGGTAAGTCTTTTGTAGTTCTACTTTCGTTATAGCTATTTTCACTGAGTTGCGTACCTCTACCTCTAAATTGGCCAATTATAGATAGGTAGGATTTAGTTTTAAACACTCACGTTCCGGGTTACCGAAGCGAGTCCAGGCGTGGTGGTGCGATGCGGTTGAAGGGGGAGAGCCGGGAACGGACTGGTTCGACGTGTCCTCCGATGCGACAATCCGGTCAGGTTTCACGCGATCCAGGGGGCGGGACGGGGCAAGAGCACTGGCGACTTTTCACTTGTTACAACCTAGTGACTTGTTGGAGGCAGGAGGAATTAGCTGGGGGCGTATCGGTATATCACGATACAGGGGAGAGCGCTTCAGAGACAGGGGTGAGAGCTTCGAGACAGCTGGCAAGGCTTTAGCTTCAGGACTAGTTAGTTTCCTCTAAAACATTTCATTAGGTTTGTTCCAGCAAGGCGACCGTGGTCGACCGCAGTCGACCGGCGCATGCGCATTACGACTAACCACTGTTCCAGCACGACAATCTGCCCAACTTTGCGGTTGAACCTCTGTTCCAGCAACTCGACCGCGGTCGACCACGGTCGACCCAAACTCGACCGCTTTGAGGAGTGCGGTCGCGAGCGGTCAAGATTGGAAACCTCACACTAAAGAAACCTCCACCTTAACCTTCTCATTTCAAAACGAACTCCGCAGTGGAAGGACCTCCCAAGGTGTTTTGGTTGAGAGTTTATAGTCATCAGAGATAGGTACAGTAGACAGTAGATGTGTTAAGTAATGGATTTTTTCACTCTCCTGTTGGAAGAACTTTTTTCAGAAACGTGTGAAGCTTCAACCCAATGTCCTCAAATTTCTCGCTCTCACAAAGGAAACCTTGAAATCTGTTTACGCCCTCGTGAAGATAAATTTGCATTAAAATTGTGACTTTTCTATAACATCATACCTATACAGGGTTTCTACCATTTGGATGGACCAAACTTCAAGGATCGATTGTACAAGTAATTTGCTACAAAAAATGTCTCCCGGCAATTTTTTCTTAACTCACTCAAAATGCCTTTTTTTCACTTCGAAGTTTTTTTTCGCGTTTTCGACTTTACGTCATTAAAATTGCCATAATTCCTGTTATTTACCAAATAAATTCAAATTTAAGGATATCGTTGGGAAGAGCGTTAAATTTCCAAGCTACCTAGTGTAAAACCGAAATCTTTTAGCAATAAACCATCTCTAAAAAATCAAGTCAAAAAGCAAACTTCAATTTTTTTCGAAATATGACTCTTTTTAAATTGAAGTTTTCACTTTGAACGCCTGTCCATTTCGATGGGCGCTCTTCAGAAAAAATATGCTTAAATTGTCAGCTTTCCAACGGTATATCAAGTTTTAAAAGTTAGTTTTAAATTCAAATTGGAAGAGTAAATCAAGTTTGAATGCAAGAAAACGTGTTTTACAAAAAATTGCGGTGTATGGTCACTCTCGATCTCATGATGACTTGACGAGTTTAGTATCATTTCCTATGTAATTTTTCACGCTGAATCCAATGGTGATACTTCCGAATAATTCTAGTGCTAGAAAGTGGATTTTTCGAAGAAAACCTTCGTTTTTCGTACATAAAATACCAACGCATTATTCGTAGATATGGTAGTGAGGATGAAGTAGAACCTTTATATTCAATAAAAACATCAATCAGCTAGAAATTTGATGTTTTTATTGAGTAGAAAGGTGTTAGGTACTCTTCTACTTTGCTTGCTTTGGATCTGTACAACATTTTTTGCCATCCTCATCAAAGAAACAGTTTTTAGGAATTTTAAATGATTATAGCAATGAGAAAAGGTATTTTATTCATTATGCATCCTATGCGAAGATAAGCAGGTATGGAAACCTGAAGTCACACATACTCAGAAGTAACGCGATTTTCGACCAACTAGCTGTTGAGTGTTCCAGCAGTGGTTGAACCACGGTGATTGTCACACAACCGCGATCTATAAGGCTGTGGTTTTTGGGCTAACCGCGGTCGACCGCGGTTGGCTCTGCTGGAACAAACCTATTATGAAGATCATTTTGGCGGCCATTTGTCTTCTACCTCCTCCTTGGTTGGTCGTCCTCTCTTCTTTAAGTCACACAGGTTGGACAGGTTGCTTAGATGGATGTGATGGATGACTTTTCCCCTGTGTTGACAGTTGATTGTTTTGTGCTCTATGGTGGAGTTCGAGCACTTGAAGTAGGGAGACCACGCCCTCTTAAAGTGGTCTCTTGTGGGCTGGGATCCTGGTCCCCCAAAGGGAATCAGGACTTACGGGCGGTTGGCGCCTGTGAGGGGAAACAGTGAGCAACTAGGCTGTTGCTCACAGTATTATGTCCTAAGTCATTTTTGTGGTCATTTGTACTTTTCAGAGTTGCACAAGGGTTTCAATACCTATCCACAAAAAGTAGTCACTTTTAGTAGTAACTTTAGTCCCCTGTATGTTTGCTAAGGAGCTTAAATAAGGAGTAGAAACTAGCTGATTTAGTGAAAAACTTGAAAGTGGAGCAAAGTATGCAGATGCACGGTAAACTTTGCCCCAAATTTAAATTTATCGGAAATTGTTTGTTCAGTTCAACCCCCCAACAGAGGCCCTTGGCAAAAATCAGCTCATCTGAAGCAAGCTGACAGAAAACCTAAAATGAAAATTTAAAAAGAAAGGTTAAAACATATTGTTTAGTAATGCATGCATTCCAGGGGACGTCCCATTGGATAAGCATTAGGTCAATGAAAACCAGTAGGTAAGTATAAAGGATAATTTAGTACCTATTTTAAGCAAGAAATAGTGGACCCCCCCCCTAATGGGAGCCTCAAATTTGAAGAGCATTTTAAAATCAATGATCTACTATACCTAACATGCAAATTTGATTTCAACCCCCCACCCCACCCCTCCAACAACCATTGGTGCCAGAGGTAACTACCTAATACGTCGTAATGTTGAACTTATCTTTCAGTTTTGGTAGGCAGTCCATTGAAATTCACATCCCTATTCAAGGTGAAAAAACGCTGCAAATCATTGCTCAAAGGTTTATTATTTTCTGTATAGATCATCCTTCTGTATATATCACTGGTTCTCCATCAATAGCACCTACCACCATCTGTATTCTCCCTTGACCTTCCCTCTCAAATTTCAGCTCCTGCGTTCAATAGGATTGAAAATGGCTTCGGAGCTCACTCAGCTGATCAGTGATCAGAAGAGTGAAGAAGATCTCCTCGAATGCTGGAGACGCATGGAAGAGCACTTCCATTCAATAGGATTGAAAATGGCTTTCGAGCTCACTCAGCTGATTAGTGATGTGAGGAGTGAAGAAGATCTCCTCGAATGCTGGAGACGCCTGGAAGAGCACCTCCATTCAATAGGATTGAAAATTGCTTTGGAGCTCACTCAGCTGATCAGTGATGTGAGGAGTGAAGAAGATATCCTCGAATGCTGGAGACGCCTGGAAGAGCACTTCCATTCAATAGCATTGAAAATGGCTTCGGAGCTCACTCAGCTGATCAGTGATCTGATCAGTGAGCAATGATTTGCAGCGTTTTTTACCTACAAACATTGTTTTACCTACCAATTTTTTTTTTACCTACCAACTATTGGTAGGTACTACCTACCACACTATAATGGCTTCACACCTTCACAATCAAGTTTATTAGAAAGAACTAAACGCTTCACACTCGATTCGAGAAATAGAAAGCTTGATATGGAAATTTGATTACTGGTTACGCAGAAGGCAAAAATGTATACAAATCGAAGAAATGAACAGCGATCGCATTTTAGTCAGATAAAATTTGAACGGCGATTAGACCTCTTTTGCGATTCACACTCATGATTCTGTTTTATCGAAGGAAAACCTTCAAATACTCGTAGGAACCGAACGGTTTGTCCTACAGAGCTCCGGGTGGTCTCAAAATTTTTTAAAAATTCTGTACTATTTAAAATTGGTGAAAAAACGATACCTTTATTTCGAGAGTTTTCGAGCTAGGGCACTCTTGAAAATTTCAACCCTTAATTTTCACCCCTTAGAAGTGACCTACATCAACCAAAAGCTTCGCGGCACAACTAGACCCCAAATGGAGCCCATATACCAAATTTGAACCAAATCGGTCCAGTGTTGCTAAGAAAAGTGCCGCGTACGGCGGACGGACGGAAATTTTTTTATTCGATTTTCGGATTCTACGTACCTTGAAACGTAAAACATCAATTTTTGAGGGGGGGGTTAAAATTTTTTTTTTCTTGCTCGATTCCAAAGGCTTATTATTGAAAATAATAAACCAAAAAAACAAAAAAACACGAAATATGCCGTTTATGGTGTCCTGGCACCATGGTGGCATCACTGTTAGTTCCATTGTGCTACAGAGAATAATTCACAAAAATTCTGAGGTACCTATAATGAGAATTTTTCCTCAATTTCAAAGCTTGGATACAATTAGTAAGCTGTAAAAGAATCGAAATATTGAAAAATCGAATATTTTGTGAATATTATCCCCCCGCTCGTCCCCTCCCCATGCTAATTTTGATACTCTGTTGAAATAGTGTGCAATTTGAGAGATTTTTGAGTCGAACAAAAAAAGAAACACGCAAATCGGTTGGAAATTGAGGCCTGGACAGAGTTTACATTATTGTGCCCCAAAACGCACGTTTTTTGTACCTATTACACTGTTATTAGTTTTGAATTATTTTAGTGAAATAAGCACGCATATTTGAGAATCTAACACAATTGTGAAAATTTATTGAACCAGAAATATAACATGCATCTCCAAAATAATATGTTGGAGATGCATGTTATATTTCTGGTTTAATAAATTTTCACAATATTATGGTCAAAATCATGTGATGCCATTTTCAAAATTTCACCATATTATGGTCAAAATCATGTGACGCTATTTTCAAAATTTCGTAGTGTCCGCTCCGGACATCCTCCGAAACCCAAAAGTAGAAAGACCAGGTCGGCGGAGGCAGATCAGAGGAGGCTTTCAGAAAGTTAGCCTCTCTGGCTTCCTCCTGGTTCTTGAACTTCTTCGAGGAGGTGCAGCAGGAATCGCCTGTCCTGAGGTCACCTCAGTTGCGAGGGGTATCCCTGCTGATTCGTTGAGGCTTTAGGTTTTGACTTCCAGGTTGTACAATCTTTGAAAAGGACGTACTATTTCGCCCTTGGATGTTTTAGCTTGGCTATTCTAGCTGTGTTGTCCTGTCCAGAGATCACCTCGATGACCCTCCCAAGCGGCCAGTTTATCCCCTTGTTATTGTCGTCACCCACTAGGACTATGTCGCCGACTTCAAGAATGATTCAAATTCTTGAGAGAAATTCTTCTTCAAAACTTTTCCAGTTGGGCATCGAAAGTTTTTGCGTATTTCGCACGGAATAGCTTCAATCTATCCATTTCGATAGGCAAAGGTCGTCACTTTGTTGGATCTCGTTTTTGGTACCTATTACACTGTTATTAGTTTTTAATTATTTTAGTGAAATAAGCACGCGTATTTGAGAATCTAACACAATTGTGAAAATTTATTGAACCAGAAATATAACATGCATCTCCAACATAATATGTCCAACCATATAACGGTCAAAATCGTGTGATGCTATTTTCAAAATTTCTTAGTCCGTTCCGGACACCCCCCCTTTCCCTCCCTTAAAAGGTAAAATTCGAAATTCCGGCGAGGTAGTGCACAACTAGATAGGTTTCCGCGTCGAACAATAAAGAACCACAAAAATCGGTTGGAAATTGAGGCCTGGGAACAAGATTTTGTCACACACGCACATACAGACATACAGGATGCTGCATGCCAAAGCCACTTATCAGGTTGTTTGTGCTGCATTTTTACTCCCAATATTCACAATGATTCCCAGTTGGGAGCTCAAATTTCGACTGGGGTAGGTCTGATGGCAGGAGGTCATTCCAAAAATCCGTAAATATTACGATTTGTGTCTCAAATTTTCACCATTATGTTTCTAATCAAGTTGACATTTTTTGACCAACACTCAAAATTAATAGAATGATTGGTAATACATATATTAATCACATTAATTAACCTTTTGAAACACAATAAAATTGTAATTATTAATTTTGACGATGGTTTTTGGATTCCACCACTGTGCTTCCATAATGACATGGAGCTTTTATGGCCCATGCCTTATCATGGCTACCGGCCTGTAGAAGGTTGGCGAATTTATCGCTCTTGATTATGTAACTGGCGTTGAAGGTTCTTCTCAGTCCCAGCGCTCTCAGTGTTGTTCTAGTCATCGTGACAACATGAGGTCAGGAGTGTCTCGTTTACTGTTGTTAGTCTCCCAGCTGTTCTTCGTTATCTGCTCGCCAGAAGTTTCTCTGCCGGTGGGAAGAGTTCGGGGAATATTTCAAGAAACCATCAATGGAAGGCGTATCCGCTCATTCCTGGGCATACCGTACGCTGAGCCTCCAATTGGCTCATTAAGATTCAAGGTAAGATAGTAGTATTATAGCAAGAGGAAGTAGGTACCTATACTCGCCCTTATTTTTGGGTTTATTATACCTATTCAATTATGAACCTATGGAATCGACCGAGAAAAAATCCCCCCCCCCCCCCAAATTTGTTGGGTTACGTTTCAAGGTAGGTACGTAGAATCCAAAAATCGAACAAACATTTTGCGGCACTTTCCTTAATTCCCATGGACCGATTTTTATGAAATTTGGTATAAGAGCTCCATTTGGGGTCTAGTTGTGCCCCGAAGCTTTAGGTTGATGTCAATCACTTTTAAGTCCTGAAAATTTCAAAACATCCTAGCTCAACAATTTTTGATATAAAAGTATTGTTTTTTTCATCAATTTAAAATATTATTGAATTTTTAGAATCGAATGAGACCACCCAGAGCTCTGTAGGACCAACCGTTCGCTCCCTATGAAAACTTATCAAAAATCAGAAACACGAGTGTGAATCGCAAGAAGGGCCTAATCTCCGTTCAAATTTTGGAAGACCGAAATGCGATCGCTGTTGTTTTTTGAGTTTACTCAGTTTTGCGTCCTTAGCAACCAATAATGAAATTTCCTAAAGAAGGTACTACAACTCCCTATTTTTTCGGAGTGAGGAACGCCTATTTCTTTAAAATAAACTTGACTGAAGCAAACTTTGGGAGTCGATTCTACAACTAATTTGCAACAAAAAATGTCTCCTAGCAATTTTTTTACCCCCTTAAAATCCGACTTTTTTGAATTTTAAGATTTTTTTCGTGTTTTCGACCTTACACCTTTAAAACGGTCATAACTCCCTCAAATGGCATTCAAAAATTAAAAATAAGGATACCTTGGATTCTACTAAACCTCCTCCACGTACTTTTCTTCGAAAAACCTCTGTGATCGCTTACTCATGATATTACAATTTTTCATTGCAGGAGCCAAAACCGTTCAGAGCTTGGGACGATGTCTTGAACGCCACTTCTCCTCCAAACAAATGTTTACAATCAAACAAACGAGGCGTCGGCAAGGAAGACTGCCTGTATTTGAATGTCCACACGCCGGAAGTAAGCTGAATTGGATAAGAGTAGTTATTCAGGATCTTCAAAGATCACTACCTAATTTGGCAGCACACTACATTTCAATTAGCTATTCTAGGTAGCCCCTACTTAACCAGGAAATTATACAGGAGGTCTTGATTTTTGGGGGTTCTTGATGGGCGAAAAATCAACTCGTGAAGTAATTTTTGTCAATTGGCAAAATTTCTTTCTGCTTCCGGGTCTACCAAGGTAGCGGAAGGTTTGTTTTCACTTTTCAAGGTTGAAAAAAAAGTTCTCCAAAATCAAAATTTCCACTCGCAATTTACGTTTTAGACCTTCCTGAACAATTTTGGTTCCGTTTTTGTGTGTGTCATGAAATCCTTGCCATAGCCATAACTTCTACATTTCTCACCTGATTTCGATGAAATTCTCAGGGATTGCGTGGGTTGGGGTGTAGATGGTTCCCTATGAAAATCATCACCCCCGGACTGATAGTAGCCACTGCACATGCGCAAACGTGAATTCCTTGTAACAACCATAACTTACACATTTTCCATCAGATTTCGATGAAATTTTCCAGGATTACCCGGATTAGATTGTAGACAGTCACCTATGAAAATCAAGGCCTTAAAACTGACAGTACTCTCTGCGCATGCGCCAACGTAAAATCCTTGTAACGAAAGGAGTTCTAAAACCTCATATTCATCTTTCATATTCATATCTCACCTCGTTTATTACTCATAACCAGAGCCGGGACGTTTATGACTTTTATTTTTCCATTTCATGACGTTTAATCTATGACTTCTATGGCTTTTATTATCTAGTTTTATGACGTCAATTTTGGGAAATTAGGCTATTTTATGACATTTTAGGGAGAAGTATGACGTTTATTAATCGTCCAAGTTCGGGTAAATTGTTGTAAAAACGCCAGGAGAATAAAAAAATAGGTTGAAACATTAATTTATTGATAGTGAGCATACATAAATAATTAAATGACAAATACCTGTACTTAGTTATACATAAATAATTCAAATGAAATGTTTACAAAAATATCGATCAATTATTATTAAAATCATTATAAAAAACCACCATGTGTTGCTCGAGATGCTCCACGGGGAGGCTCGTTCTCTTGTCTGTTAGCAAACATTTAAATTTTGAGAACGACCTCTCAACGTCTGCTGAAGTCACAGGAGCGTACTTCATGCAGGAGATGTCCTGCGGTGTCCACCCCTCAGGCAAGTCCCCACATTCTTCTCCATTCAGCCTGGCAGCTATTGCCTGGGCTTGTTTCCACCTAGGATTTCTCGAAAGCACTGCAGTGAGTTTTTCCTTCGCTCTATCTCCCACTGTTCCAGCCCAACCCGAATCACAGAGGGTTTGCATTTCCTCTACTCCCTTAGAAAACATCATTCCCTGCTTCTGTAACTTTTGAATGGTGCTGGGTAGTGAACCAAAGTTGTCAGAAATGTAGTGGAGGTGGGTTTCTAGTTCTGAAGCCGCTAAAGCTTCTTTAGCTTTGCGGATAGCCTGCGCTTCGTTCGTATCTAGGGAGTCGAATACGCACCGAATAGCACTCACATTTTCAGCGTAGTACTGAGCTGCCTCAAGCCACGTCCCCCATCGTGTGATGATGGGCTCGGGAGGCAACGGTGTGTTGGGTAGCATGGTGCGAAACAGGTCCACTCTTGCTGGTGCCTTCAGGAAGACTTTTTTGGTCGAAGAAATTAATTTATTCACTGTTGGGTACTCCTCCCGCACAGCCTCTGCAACCCGATGAAGCCCGTGACTGAAGCAGGTCAGATGTACTACCATGGGATACATCGCCTTCAAATGATCCCCAGCCTTCAGCATATAAGCAGCACAGTCGGTTACAAATAGCTTTAGCCTGCCAGTAGTTCCTGGTGCACCTTTCCAAAGAATTCTCAGCCCCTCCTGAACGCACTGCAAAATCATTGATGCGTTCGTCTTGTCGACAACGGCCACATGGATAAGGCGCCCTTTCGATGCACTTTTCCCACTCAGTTTCCCAACTATGACGTTAACCATGTTCCGTCCAAGCCGATCGGTAGTCTCATCTACGCTGCACCAAATCGGGGAATCTTCTATCTCATCCCTTATTTTTTCTATCACCTGAAAGTGTGTTGCAGTCCTAAGGGTTTTGACGCAAGGAATGGCTTCAGACTCCCAGTACTTTTCGACGAATTTTCTCAAGGGCGTTTCCTTATCTAATTTCTGAAGAGGGATTGCTTCTTGAAGCATGACTGCTACAAGATCGTTCACAAAGCTCGAGGGCCTTTCTCCCGTCTCAGGTGGACACTCACTCAGCAAGCGTTGGCGCTTATTCCCCTGCTTTTGTATGTTTGCAGCATGGACAGTTGTTTTCTTGTGTTGTTCTAACTGGCATTTTCTTTCAAAGTTGAACTGGAACAACCAAACCAAAGTTAAAATTTCCTAATTTTGTTTTGAGTGAGATGCCTATTTTTAAAACTCCTTCAAAATATGCTCCTGTGCCTAAATAACTCCCATACTTAAATTTAAAAAAAAAATTATTATAGAGCTCACTCACCTGTTTTCCACATGGCTTGCAGAAGATTGTTTCGCCTTCCAACGAGAAGTCCTTCTCCCCTGCTATCCACTTTCGCTTAAGCGCTGACTTGCTCACTGTAAATTTTGGCATGGTGACACGACTGCTAGCGAAAACTAACTAAATGAAAAAAATACTACTCTCCCACCACGAATTTACACCCATAGGTATTCCGCAGGTAGAAACGGAGCAGCCAATCAGGAAGTTGCTGGGATTGAGGATGACGTGGGATTGGTCACTATAATTCACCTACCTGGTATAGGCTTGGCCAGTTTGAGGCGAGGCACACTATACAATTCACTAATGATTCCAAGGTGGTTCGAGGTTGGTGACACTTTATCCCCTATTCATTCCTTTGTGTGCACTGAGGGACTTTCACTTCCAACTGTTCAAAGCACTTAGCTGTGAGAACCAGTGCGATTATAATCTGAAAGACTTACGCCCTTGGGTGAGCTGGAAGAACGTACGGTCAGAGCTAGCTCTAACTTCCTAATATTTGAAATGAATAAAAATGAAAAAGTGACGGATAGAAATGTTATCCAGCAAAAAGGGCTAAAATATGACGTTTTTTCTGAAACGTCGCATTTTATGACGTTTCAGCGAAAAACGGCCGTTTTATGATGAAAAACTATGACTATGACGTTTATGACTTTTTCCTGGCTCTGCTCATAACTGAAGGACTTGGGTGAAATTACGAACGCATGTCAGAATCAGTGACAAAAACGCTTTATTGAAGAACAAACATGCTGGCTACAAACTAACATCTAAATCGAGGTAGAATAATAATTATTATAACTATATAAAATATGATAGATAAATATATAATATATTAGAATATAATAACCCGAATTCAAAATCAGTCTCAAAATTATCTAGATTAAGGAAAAAGATGGAATTCCAAGACTTAGGTTTCTTTCTTCTCCTGAGAGTCGGGCTTCTGCTCTTCCTTCTTCAAAGCAGGTTGGTTGGTTCTGATGATCTTGATTTCACGGCCGGCTTTGATCTGTTTGGGCTGAAAGCAAAACAGAACTCGTTGAAATGCCATGAAGTCAAATTTTCATCATAGCGCTTTTGATTGTGAATGCTGGGAACTTCGGTAAAATAAACCAATCGGGAAATCTACTCAATTTATATTTGTGGCTCACTTTTTATAAAAGCTACTGGCAAAGTCAACTACTTTACTGATTTGCAGTTTATCAGCTTCTAACTAGAAATGCGATTCGGTTAACTCAAAACTTGAATCTGTGGAATTTGAATATGTGGATATGTGGTATGTGATGTAGAGCAAATCAATTCCTCGATTTTTCTAAACAAATTCTAGGTTTTTCTTCAAAACTAAAGTTTTAAATTGCCAATTAAATACTAGTCATAAAAGTCAACGAATTTGACTTGGAGCATCTTGAATTAGACCTAAAGCAATATTATTTGCTTAGATGCTTACCTTCTTGGCAGCTTGAAGAGTGAGAACGCCATCGGAGGACAAATTGGAAGCCAGAGTGTCTGGGAGAGCGTCTTCCGGGAGTTTGTATCTTCTGGTGAACTGGCGAGAGATGTACCCGTGTTCGTCGTTTCTCTCTTCATGGGCGCCCTCCACCTTGATGAAGCCCTGGTCGTCGAGAGAGACTTTTAGTTCCTCCGGCTTGAAATGGGTCACATCCAAACGCACACTGAAAAGCAAAGCAGTCGGAAATCACGATTTGTTCGAACACATGATCTAGGTTTAGTCGGATTGGCTAGCCAGGCGAGCGTTTTTGGTTGTTGATCATAAAGGTATTCTTGTTGGCATCTACCTATTTAATAATATTGGAACTTTATCTCAGCCCAAGGAACCAAGTGCCAAGGAAGACCTCTCCGACCGGGTTTGGGTAGACACCTATCCCAGAATCTAGGTTTCACAGTACCTACTGGGCTCATCGAACTAAAACACCTGTTTTAGGTGTTTAATTCGATGACTAGGCTCCATCCCCTTCCTAGCAACCCTCAGTCCCACTCACATCCGTTCGGGTGTCAAGAGAGAAAATTGCGTTTGAATGCAAAAAATAATTTTGTTATCCCACAAAATCTACACAAAAACGCTGCAAATTATTACACAACGGTTTATTTATTTTTCTATATAAATCACTCGTCTAAAAAATCACCAACCATCCAATATGAAGAAAAAAAAAGAAAAAAAAAAAAAAAAAAAAAAAAAAAAATCAAAATCAACCATCGATCGCATTTCGGTCAGCTCTAATTTGAACGGAGATTAGGCCTCTTTTGCGATTCACACTCGTGTTTTGATTTATATATATATATATATATATATTTCAATACAAACCCTTAAATTTTCGTAGGTAGCGAACGGTTTGTCCTACAGAGCTCCGGGTGGTCTCAAAAAATTCTAAAAATTCTATAGAATCTTAAATTGAAGGAAAAACAATACCTTTATATCGAAATTTTTTCAATATAATATCGGGCGTTTTCAAAATTGATTTTGGAACCCTTAGAAGTGACCTACATCAACCAAAAGCTTCGGGGCACAACTAGACTCCAAATGGAGCCTAAATACCAAATTTCATCAAAATCGGTCAATGCTAAGTGGAAAAAGTGCCGCGTACGGCGCACAGTGGGGCCGGAGTGGAAAAAACTCCATTTTTGCAGTGACTAAAAAAGAAATGTACTGTGGTTTTCTCAAAGTCTATTACCTGTAGAATCAGGGTGTGAAGGACCTTCAATGTTTAAAAATTGTTTTCGCTGCTAAATGGGGGCTCAAACCTGATATTTCGAGATTTTAAGCACTTTGAGAGTGGAATTTGAAAATTTCCTAACACGTTCTATGTGTTTCAAAAAATTTAAATATAATTATATAATGTTGGATATGTATATGCAGTATCTCTGAAAAATATTAATTATTTTTTCATAACATTTTAGCTTGAATATTAGCTCCAGATTCGGGTTTTTATAGCGAAATACAACTTTAGAGGAGTGGAAAAACCGAGCTTCGCCTTCCTTCGGTTTGGCTCATTTTTTTTCTTGAAAATTTGACCATTATCAAGAAGCTGTAAAAATTTCATAGCCGTATTTCGCCGAATTTAGATGTAGTGGGTTAAAATGTGATTGAAAGTACACCAAGAACGCCGTCTCTGCCGTCACCACAGCTTCAGAGTAAAACCCTTCTAAAGGTTGTAACTTCTACATTTTCCTCTCGAAATCGATAAAATTTCCAGGGATTGTGAATGTTGACATGTAGAAGGTCCCGTATGTGGGCTGTTAGCTACAATCACAGAGTAACGGAGTCAAGTTAAGGCTACAATGGTCGGATCATCTATACAATCGGGTTATGGATACTGGGAGGCTATGTGCCACACCCATTTGGCAGAGATTTTGTTTTATTTTTTGTTGGAAAACAGAATGATGTAAATAGCGACGTTTTCGTAAAATATTTCTGCTGAGTCAACAAGGTTCTGTCTGAACAAACCAGGTTCTTCGGATTGTCATTCGCAGTAGTGTGGTCAGTTCGTACTGTCGTGACATACCGAGAACATGTCATCGTTGAAAATCTCTTATTCGGATTTAGCAAACGTTTGATTTGGATTCGTTCCAAAATTCGATCGCTTACTATCCAATTTTCAGAGGTATTTACCACTCAAAATTTTGTCAAAATTAAATATATAAATATATATTTACACATATATATTTACATATATATATTTACATACATATATAAAGAAACCTCAATTCAATCATCTTTATCGTATCCTATAACCTCTGAAACGAAGAAAAAAACAAAATAACACACACCCATCAACTGTAAAACCGATTTTCTGTTTATTTCACGCGCTTTTCCACTTTGAGTAACATTATTTTTTTCAAAATTCAAGATTTAGTACTGAAATAATAAATTTAAACATCAGAAAACATATTTTTCTAATGTATTTTCGTATTCGGAATCGAATGAAACCATTCCCAAGACGATACAGTAATTCGTTCAAAAGATAATGACTTTTTTCCGCTTTTTGGCCATTTGGCCCCACTGTGCGGCGTACGGCGGACGGACGGCCAAATTTTTATTCGATTTTTGGATTCTACGTACTTACCTTGAAACGTAAACCATCAAATTTTGAGGGGGTGTTAAAATTTTTTTTCTTGGTCGATTCCAAAGGTTCATTATTAAAAATAATAAACCAAAAACGTCTACGTCATTTTCCTTCTATTTCCTTGTTTTTTAATCATTCAGGTAGTCTTGGGAATGCGATTATTCGATTCAGCGAGACGTAGACGTAGAGACCCCCCTTTGTCCAACCCCGGAGTCATAATCTCATGCCGAAACGCTAATTTCGTAAGAAATAAAATTTCTTTGTCAAAAACTGCTCTGAAATAAAAGTTGAACAGACCAATGTAGCCCAGGCGAATTAGAGAAAATAGAAGAAATAATTCATAGTAAAGAAATTTCTTCACCAGCGTCTTCCTTTACACTTGGTTAATCATACCTCAAAAGTCCCCTATGGTGGGGGGTGAGCTCGAGGAGTGGGGGTAGATTTTCTCCTATTTTTTCGACTTTTTTTCGGTTTTTTGCCTATAACTCCAAAAGTAAGCGTTCTAGCGGATTTTTTACTATTACGAGAATTAAAGTACATAAAATTTCCTACAATTTGCTTCTCTGACTTAAGTCTCTACGATTACGCCTTCCGCCGCTAGAGCGCGTTGAAAAGTAGGTATCATTTTAAAAAATCAGCAAAAAGGTCTTTTTATGCTCTTTTTACTCGGAAATTTTCAGGAATTGTGCGGGTTGGTGTTTAGATGGTCCCCTATGAAAATCATTGCCCCCAGCCTGATCGTAGCCACTGCGCATGCGCAAACTTGTATTTCCTTGTTACTGCCATAACTTCTATATTTCCCATCTGATTTCCATGAAATTTTCAGAAATTATGCTAGTTGGGGTGGAGATGGTCCCCTATGAAAATCATTGTCCCCAGTCGATCGTAGCCACTGCGCATGCGCAAACTTGTATTTCCTTGTCACTGCCATAACTTCTACATTTCCCATCTGATTTCGATGAAATTTTCGGGGAGGAGATGGTCCCCTATGAAAATCATGGCCTCCTAATTGAAAACACTTACTGTCTTAACTCTCTACGATTACGCGTTACACCGCTAGAGCGCGTTGAAAAGTAGGTGTCATTTAAAAAAATCATTTGCAAAAAGATCTTTTGATGGTCTTTTTACTAAGGAATCATTCTTATTTAGCCTGATGACATCTTGTAATACATGACTTGTTTTCCGAACATCAGTAATGCTCTGAGAATGACTTAAGAAGGTTTCATGTAGGCATTTTTTTTCACTTATATCCTGAAAAGTGTATCAATATCACATATTTTCAGCACCCCTACCTACAGTTAGTGAACTATAGGCTCCAAAAATGAAAAGAAAAAAATAAGAGACCAAATAAAATGATCTGTATTAAACAGAGTATAAGTCTATTCACAGAAGTAGTAGTGTATTCAAGTAGTAGTAGTGTATTCACAGAAGGTGCGTGTATTAACAAAAGGCGTGGGAGGGGGAATCGGCCATCGCTCTTTACAGGTGTCTGCTCTGCATCCGTAAAGAGTCTCCATCCACAGTCAACCTGAAAATTCAAAATCGGATCACAGTGAAGTAAGTGCCTGTAATCTTAAATTGATAGATAGATGAGTTCATGCAGACGATTAGGATCAAACTATGTATGTTTCCTCATCTTCCTCAGATGAATTGTCGTCGGCAAGTGGGGGGTTATTTGTGTAGGAACCGGAACAGTTAAAGCAGAGTGTTGAGCAGTAGATCCCTGCTCTGCGGCATCCACATCAACCACTACCGCAGCTTTTGGTGCAGCTGCAGAATATGTTGTGCAGAATTTCAGGCGTGGCTGGTCGATCCAAAGTTGGAATTGGTTTAAAGCCATCGTCTCCCCTACTCCAACCCCAATTTGTTGCTTCCAACTTGTTGCCCAGCCATTCTTGAACTTGGAAGTAGACTCAATGTGAATGCTGCCGGGCATGATCCTCTGGTACGTGGTAAGGAGGGGAGATCCGGCTTCACTCTCGTGGTGGATTTGACAAAACCAAGGTAACTTTGCTTATCCAGATCACCTTGTGTTGAACCATACATGGCTAGGAGAACATCGTTTCCCCGGCTCGCGCTACATCATCCAGCTTGGAGGTGGAGGAATAAAAAATATCTGAGACATTCTGTAGTGAGAGATGCTTCATTACCAGCTTGGCAATAGTCAGCTTCCCTTTCCTGAAAATTGCTGACGTGGTGTCACGGCCACCAAATGCGTGAATAAATAAAATGCTATCAGCAAAAAGGAGGTGTTGCTAGCTATGTTGTAGCGTATGTTCTGCCTTCCTCATTCCCTTTCCCAGGCTTAAAGAATTTTATTTCTTGCCCCTGGGGAACCAAAGCTACGAGTAGAACCAGGAGATCCACGTCTTTGCCGATGACTGCTGTTGGATAATTGGACAATTCATCTGAAGTAGATGAGGAAACATACATAGTTTGATCCTAATCGTCTGCATGAACTCATCTATCTATCAATATAAGATTACAGACACTTACTTCACTGTGATCCGATTTTGAATTTTCAGGTTGACTGTGGATGGAGACTCTTTACGGATGCAGAGCAGACACCTGTAAAGATCGATGGCCGATTCCCCCTCCCACGCCTTTTGTTAATACACGCACCTTCTGTGAATACACTACTACTACTTGAATACACTACTACTTCTGTGAATAGACTTATACTCTGTTTAATACAGATCATTTTATTTGGTCTCTTATTTTTTTCTTTTCATTTTTGGAGCCTATAGGTCACCAACTGTAGGTAGGGGTGCTGAAAATATGTGATATTGATACACTTTTCAGGATATAAGTGAAAAAAAATGCCTACATGAAACCTTCTTAAGTCATTCTCAGAGCATTACTGATGTTCGGAAAACAAGTCATGTATTACAAGATGTCATCAGGCTAAATAAGAATGATTCCTTAGTAAAAAGACCATCAAAAGATCTTTTTGCAAATGATTTTTTTAAATGACACCTACTTTTCAACGCGCTCTAGCGGTGTAACGCGTAATCGTAGAGAGTTAAGACAGTAAGTGTTTTCAATTAGGAGGCCATGATTTTCATAGGGGACCATCTCCTCCCCGAAAATTTCATCGAAATCAGATGGGAAATGTAGAAGTTATGGCAGTGACAAGGAAATACAAGTTTGCGCATGCGCAGTGGCTACGATCGACTGGGGACAATGATTTTCATAGGGGACCATCTCCACCCCAACTAGCATAATTTCTGAAAATTTCATGGAAATCAGATGGGAAATATAGAAGTTATGGCAGTAACAAGGAAATACAAGTTTGCGCATGCGCAGTGGCTACGATCAGGCTGGGGGCAATGATTTTCATAGGGGACCATCTAAACACCAACCCGCACAATTCCTGAAAATTTGCGAGTAAAAAGAGCATAAAAAGACCTTTTTGCTGATTTTTTAAAATGATACCTACTTTTCAACGCGCTCTAGCGGCGGAAGGCGTAATCGTAGAGACTTAAGTCAGAGAAGCAAATTGTAGGAAATTTTATGTACTTTAATTCTGGTAATAGTAAAAAATCCGCTAGAACGCTTACTTTTGGAGTTATAGGCAAAAAACCGAAAAAAAGTCGAAAAAATAGGAGAAAATTTACCCCCACTCCTCGAGCTCACCCCCCACCATAGGGGACTTTTGAGGTATGATTAACCAAGTGTAAGGGAAGACGCTGGTGAAGAAATTTCTTTACTATGAATTATTTCTCCTATTTGCCCATTTTTCGTCTAATTCGCCTGGGCTAATGCGGATCCTTCAAGCGATAAATAATAATAAAATAAAAGAATTAAATCAAACGTCCCAATTTTTTAATGATGAGGAAAAAAAATACCTTCAATTTCATGTTGTCTCAAATAAAGGACCTAATCTGACTTTTGAGGTCTTGATAGAATCCTACAAGTTCGAGTTCCTTTCCTATCCAATTTGAAAAGGCTTGTCTTTGGTATTCAACTATTGGGAAGTAAAACTCGACTCACCTGAACTCCTTGTCATCCGACTTGACGTTGGAGACGCCTGACTCGCCAGCCGCCAGGTTCCTCCAGGGGCGGAGGTAGCCAGCGCGGAGGGCAGGAATGCTTATGGTCCTGTGATCAGGCAGAGCAAAGTCTTCTAGCCCTAGACCGAAGTGCTGGTCGTAGATGTCACCCAGAGTGACGGCACGCCTATTCTCGTTGAGGAGCTCGTTCAACACAATTGGCAACAGAGCCATCTGTAAAAAAAACATTACTTACCTACATTAAAATAACCGGTCGCTAATAGTAGCGCGACAGAAAAAGAACGGGTCGCAGACGGTTGTCGGGCAAAACTTTGATGGGTCGCAGTAGGTAGTTGGTCGAAAGAAGGTTCGGTCGCAGTTGGTATAAACGGGTCGCAGTTGGTCATCTTCGTATAGATGACCCCTTATCAAATTCATCGCGATCGGATCAATGGTAGCTACTGCGCATGCGCCAACGTGAAATCCTTCATAAGCATGTAACTTTTACAGTTTTCATTTTATTCCGATGGGATTTTTGTTGAGACTCTGAATTGTTCTCATCGTCACGTGATCATCAAATTTGAAGAGCAGTGGTTGGTATTCGGTGATTGAAGTTTTGAGATTTATCTACCGGGATTTTTGTTGAGACTCTGAATTGTTCTCATCGTCACGTGATCATCAAATTTGAAGAGCAGTGGTTGGTATTCGGTGATTGAAGTTTTGAGATTTATCTACCGTGCGAACGTGATCGGTACGAGGAACCCATGTGCCACACCCACTTGGCAGACCTTTTTTACTTTCACTTTATATTTTGAAGGCTACTTTCTTCTTTTAATTGAGAATGAGAGTTGAAACGTGTTTTTAAAAAGTCCTTACAACAACGAATTTTTAAGATGAATGAGAATATTTGACATCCCTGTCTGAAAGTTGGATGTTCTACCACCCTCATCATTAAATTCAATTAATTTTGGCCCTCAGTAAGCTATTAACCCTTAACTTGGAAATGTAGCTTCAACGCCACATCAATCTCTCCACGTCGATCAACAAATCCCAAAACGTTATAATGGCTCAATTTCGAATACTTCAATACAAATCTTGCAAAATTACCTTAATTTCTTATTCATTTGGGAGGAAACTTCTCGAATTAGCTTGTTATGGTGGTTTAAATTAAAAATCTCTCGAAACTATCTTAATTTCTTATAATTTGGGTGGAAATGGGTTTTCTTAATCTAATTTCTAGAAATTATCTTAATATCGAGTTTGATGAAGGTTCTGGTTAAATGAATCATGCGCATCAGTCTCTTGGCACTGTATCTTTATAATGGGCCGATCTCAAATTCCTTCAAATTTCTTATAATTTGGGTGGAAATGGGTTTTCTTAATCTAATTCCTAGAAATTATCTTAATATCGAGTTTGATGAAGGTTCTGGTTAAATGAATCATGAGCATCAGTATCTTGGCACTGTATCTTTATAATGGGCCGATCTTTAAATCTTGGCAATGCAGCTTTAAAGCCTCATCTGTAACCATTGTAAAGTAAGTAAAGTAAAGTAAGCAACCATTTCAGGTTGAATTTTCGTCCGACTGCCATTCTTGGCGTCGCGGATGTCATCAGCTGTCTCCCTAAGGGGAGATCAGAATTTGTTCGGATGATTTCGCTCATGGCTTCCCAAACATCACCGCCCTGGGTTGGAACGAGAGATTGCCGATCGTCTGATAGACAGAAAACTTATTGCTAGCGACCAGATTCGAACTCGCATCCCCGCAAGACGGTTCTTATCTTATCACCGCAGTCGGGTACACTGTCCACTAGACCACCGACGCCCACACATCTGTAACCATTGCGATGGCCTAAGACCATAATATCAAAAAAAAGTATTTTCCTCTTGTTTGTTAGCATATTTGGCACCAATTGAAAAAATATTGGAGCGATTGGTCGACATGCATTTTCCTTGCCAAGTTAATGCAGGTTAATGGCCAAGGTTAATGCAGACAGCGGATAAATATTTGTTGAATTAGGTGTTTGTCGGAATGTACACAGTTTTCATTCTCTTCGTATCTGTTGATGAAATGGTTTTGAGATCATCCTGATGCCAATGCTGAACACATTCCTCAAAATTTGAGCGAGTTCTGTTGAAGAGATGGAATCGAACAGAATTTGATGAAAACCGAAGTTTCAAACGCAAAATGCAAAATACAAAGATCCCGTAAAGGGGACAACATTTTGCTTCCTCGCCTTCAAAGAAAAGCTTTGTATTTGTACAGCTGCTCTGTACAAACAACATCGCAAAAATCAAAATGTCCACTAGTATTCGCGTTTCAGAGCTGTTTGAACAACTAATTGGTTCCTTAACTGGTTTTCTATGGTTAATTTATATAGTGTTATCCTTTAGATTGTCCCCTATGAATCTTATTGATATCAGACGTGAGTGAGCAACGAGAGTCTACTCAAATATTAATCAGGAATCAATTGCTCAATTAAGCTGAAATTTGGAAGGAAGTTTGATGCTAGTCTCTGATAAGATACACACTGATTTCATTTTATGTAAATCTATGTGTCTTTGTGAGGAAGCTATACTGCCCACTTCGTTTTTTTCTCGACTTCTTGTACCGAAGTAAGAGTTCCCTTCATTTGACAGTGAAAAAGCAGAACTTTCTGAAACCCTCCAAAATGAAAACGTGATGACAATTGTATAAAATAATGAACAAAAATACGTATAGGTACGTTGTTGGATAAGTACACAGTCCGTAAATTCAACATTCGATGGGAAATCGGGGTCAGAAGAACGTTTTTAATTAATATGAACGTTTTTAATTATTATGAACGTTATGCATCATCACAGAACTGCATGATACGATTGAAATTGTTTTTCGTAGTATTCAGTTAGAATAATGAAAAAATGAAAAAAGCCTTAATTTTTTTTCAAGTGGCAAAATGTAAGGTAAAACCCGAAGAAAATTTTCTGTCTCTTAATCTCCCGAATCCTTTATAATTTCCCATATTTTGCCCCCATGGCATTATTCCATCTCTCTCTTCTTTTCCTTAGGAAAGACCTTCACCCCAACTTGCAATTCCCATTGAAAACACAAACGGTGGATACAGCTTTCGTACGAGTACGCAACCACGAGAGACATTTTATGTCTTTGCGCCCCCTTTCCCCTTCATATAAAACCTCGTATTGTACTTTTGTTTGTGGAAATTTGATTGTGCTCGTTGATGGTTGCGATGTAATGTACGTAAACATTCATTTAAACAATCACGCTCATGCCGCAGCTTGTTGGCCACGCACAACGGAATGTTTTACGTAATACGATAGGGCAATTTAAATGAATCGAATGTAGCTTCCTGCGTTCAACAGGAGAGAAAAAGGCTTTGGAGCTCACTCAGGTGATCAGTGCACAATCAGGCGCCTTCAGCATTCTCCATTGACCCTGCCTCTCAAATGTCAGCTTCCTACGTTCAACAGGAGAGGAAATGGCCTTGGAGCTCACTCAGCTGATCAGTGACCACTCAGGCGCCTTCAGCATTCTCCATTGACCCTGCCTCTCAAATGTCAGCTTCCTACGTTCAACAGGAGAGGAAATGGCCTTGGAGCTCACTCAGCTGATCAGTGACCACTCAGGCGCCTTCAGCATTCTCCATTGACCCTGCCTCTCAAATGTCAGCTTCCTACGTTCAACAGGAGAGGAAATGGCCTTGGAGCTCACTCAGCTGATCAGTGACCACTCAGGCGCCTTCAGCATTCTCCATTGACCCTGCCTCTCAAATGTCAGCTTCCTACGTTCAACAGGAGAGGAAATGGCCTTGGAGCTCACTCAGCTGATCAGTGACCACTCAGGCGCCTTCAGCATTCTCCATTGACCCTGCCTCTCAAATGTCAGCTTCCTACGTTCAACAGGAGAGGAAATGGCCTTGGAGCTCACTCAGCTGATCAGTGACCACTCAGGCGCCTTCAGCATTCTCCATTGACCCTGCCTCTCAAATGTCAGCTTCCTGCGTTCAACAGGAGAGGAAATGGCCTTGGAGCTCACTCAGCTGATCAGTGACCACTCAGGCGCCTTCAGCATTCTCCATTGCCCTGCCTCCGTAACGCTGTTGGATGAAGATACCTATTTTCCTCTCACGATCATGTTGACATCTCATTTGTTGCTCACATCATACTCGTATGTGAGTGCGCATAATTCATGCGCATAATTCAGCTTTCCGTACAGGTGCATTCATATTAGGGACCGTGTACCATGATTAATAAATTGAGAGCTTTCCAATGAGTGGTGAACGATTTTTGTGGGGTGGAAAATGAGGAAGTTAGTTTTCCCTAGGAACGATTGGTTGTACGTGAAAATCATCAGAAAATTTCCGCGTGACGCTCCCCTCGTGACAGTGCCCCGTTACAATGCCCGCGTGACAGTGCCCCGTTACAATGCCCGCGTGACGATTTTTCATTTATGTGCCATAGTAAAGACATAAAATGTCAAAAATCAAATTGATGAATTTCATTCGAATTGCGATAATAGTATTATGTCATGTAACGCAACCCATGATTGTTGAGTAAAAATTCAATTAATGAAATTTCACTTTTGTGAAACAAACAACTTTAACCCTTCAGTAGTCGCGGCTCTTTTACGGGTCATATTTGTCGCGGCGATCCGACAGATCAAATTTGTGAAAACTTACATTTTTGTTCAAATTTGAATTTTATCAACTGACACCAAGTGCGTACATGATTATAGAGGCAGAAAGTAGCAGAAAACACTAAGCAATGAATTTATGGCTAATTTTAAGTGCAAAACCTAGAGGAACCAGGACCTTGCTTTCATCTTGATAATTTCCATTTTTTTCTTATTTAACGTTTTTCTTTTTGGTATTCAACTCTTGTATAACATAACTAGATAATACCACGATGGTTTCACTATGAAATCAGACTTGAATCGCAATCACATGAAAATTTTGAACACTAGTTAAGTTTTATCTTGAAATGCTAGAGTAAACAATGGAAAACTAGGATAATAAGTCACATCTTTTTATGCTCAATTTTTATTTTTTCAAACAGAAAATATTAACTTAGTTACACATGTTTTTCATTTAAAAAAAGAAAAAGTGATAAATTCAAAATTAGAAAACGAGCATTATGAACTAAAAAAATGGCTCCCATCATCAACTCTCAAGTGCCTACTTCATTGCACTTCTTCAGTTTTTCTATTGCAAAAACAAACATAATGATAGCTCCCATACTTGTATGAAGGCATACATATTTTGCACAAAAAGATTTTCAGTATTGAGTTCAAAATAAAACGAGCTATATCAGCAATAAACAAGCAATATAAAATCGAATCTTATAAAACGTTGGTACCTTCTATATCACTCTTCAGTTCCATAGTCACAATTCACTATCACACAAATTATTCTTTTGTTCAATATCACACACATGATCATAGATTGGTACATTTTACATAGAAAACATTAGCAGTACAGCTACTGAATTAAGAATTCAAAGATGAAAAATTTGAGCAACTTTAATCCTTCAGGTCTACAAGTCATCTTCAAGAAGGTTCGAGATAATAATTTGAGTTCCTACCAATCTAGACTAGATGGAAAAAGAAAACAGTAGGCAGGTAGGTAATTCCGGGTGCATCTTATTCGTGTATTCTTTGATAACTCTCATAACGAATGTCCCATTTTCTCTACATAACGCTTGATAGTGCACCGATAAACTGCTAAGAACGTACCTCTATGTAAAATAAGGGAAAAAATAATTAGATGTTCCTGAAATATATCGAAGAACCTAATCGATAATTTTAAACAAATTTGTTTTCAATTATTTCAGATCGTTCCATTTCAAATTAGTAAATTTTAAATTAGTATTATTATTTTAAATTTTAAATTAGTATTATTATTTTAAATTTTAAATTAGTAGTAATTGGTATGTTTTGTTAAACTTTTTACAGTAATTGATGTAGGTAAGTATAATGAGCACCTGCGTACAAGGCCTAAAGGTGTTTATTCTGTTAAGACGCTTGTAAGTACACTTGAACTAGCCTAGGGTCTTTGGTGTCTACATTTCCCAGAGCGATATTAATTTGATAGCACAATCAAAACTAGATTTTTATCGATAATTGCACAAATTATGGATTATTTTGCCATCCCAGCTATGTACTTATCCAGCTATGTCCGTTTCATGTTTAAACCAGGAATGAGGCATCCAAAGCCATAATAAAGGTCCGAAGCTTCAATTCGTAACTAATTATCAAGAGATGTAATCAAGGAGCTCACATTGAACCATGAACTTTGATGTTTCGAGATTAACTGTAGATGCCAGGTGAAACAATTTGAAGATGCAAATATTATAACCTTAGTATTATTTGAGGATTCAAGATATTTATTTCGGATAGGTAATGTTATTTGACGAAAACTGGCTTCTCAAGTCTCACAAACAACTATGGGAAGGTAACTAGGTTAGGAAAACTTTCTTTAAAATAATCTATCAACATTTGAAGTTTTGTCATGGGTTGTTCAAAAATCTGTGCTTGTAATTGGACAGCTCTCTCTAAAATGAATCATTAAAAAAATTAAAATGTACCGACATGTATTCGAAGAAAACTGCAGATTAATATTTTAATTATTAAGAAGAATGCAGATTTAATTATTAAGAAGAAAAATGCAGATTAATATTTTAATTATTAAGGTTATTACCTTGTAAAGTAGGTGAGATTTCGGTTGAAGATCGAAATTCGACAGATGAAAACCTCTGGAAGCAGAGACTGGGTTGGAGATATTTGAAGATGCGAGTGATGATCACTGAACGCTTGCTGATTCAACTCTGACGCTCCGAGTGCGGACTCGCTAGTTTAAAAAAGGTCCCCGAAAGCTCGAGGCTTGTCGAGAACCATCATGGCGGGAGGGGAAGGGGGGTGGTAGTGAGAGGAGGGGAGGGTGGTGGCGGGGGGTCCCCCGTGGAAAATTCTAGACCGGCGTCGCCCTGTCCACACCCTTCTTTCCATTGACTCGCAGTCTCGATCCTCCCAGTAGTCCGGGCAACGAAGGGTTTGAGGTAGAAAAAACGCTGCAAATTATTACAAAACGGTTTATTATTTTTATATAGATCACTCGTCTGCAGAGCCACTAACCATCCAAGATGAAGAAAAACATCGATTGCATTTCGGTCAGCTTTAATTTGAACGGAGATTAGGCCTGTTTTGCGATTCACACTCGTGTTTCTGATTTATCGTACGTCCAAACTTTAAATTCTCGTAGTGAGCGAACGGTTTGTCCTACAGAGCTCCGGGTGGTCTCAAAAAATTCTAAAAATTCTATAGAATCTTAAATTGAAAGAAAAAAAACCTTTATACCTACTAAAATTTTTTGAGTTAGGGCGTTTTCAAAATTTCAAAATTGATTTTGGAACCCTTAGAAGTGACCTACATCAACCAAAATCTTCGGGGCACAACTAGACCCCAAATGGAGCCTACATACCAAATTTCATCAAAATCGGTCAATGCTAAGTGGCAAAAGTGCCGCGTACGGCGGACGGCGGACCGTCGGCCAAATTTTTATTCGATTTTTGGATTCTACGTACCTTGAAACGTAAACCATCAAATTTTGAGGGGGTGTTAAAAATTTTGTTTCTTGGTCGATTCCAAAGGTTCATTATTGAAAATAATAAACCAAAAATAGAACCCATACCAAAATTGGCACAGATGTCGGGGTGGGTATCCTTACTAAAAGTCCTGGAGGGTAGGGCACGAGCTCGAGGGGAGGGGGGTCCCTAAAGGCTCATTTTGGGGTTTTTCTTGAATATCTCGAAAACGGTGCATTTCTTGATAAAACATGTCCTATAGTAAATTAAAGCTGATAAAATGCTTCACAACTTTGATTATATATGTTTTATCGAAATTCCGAACCGTTACCGAGTTTTATGCATCCAAAAATGGAGAAATTTTGAAAATTCGGTTTTTAGCTCACGTTTTCTGGATAACTTTGTTGAATTTCGTCCAAACGGTTGATCTGAGAAAAAATGTCTCTTAGAAAAAGTTGTAGAGCATTAAATTTCCTTGAAGAATATGTGGTTTATTGCCAATTTATCATTTACCAATCAAAAATTACGCCAATTTCAAAATTTTGCCAATTTTTGTCATTTTTACTCAAATGCTGCTATTCCTCTTTTTATGTGCCCTCGAACTTCAATCGTCCTTCTTTTTGTCATCTGTCGCCATTTAATGCTATATGTACGTCCCTGCGAATTAACAACCCAGAATCACATATCAACAGATCGGGGGGGGGGGGGGGGGGGGTGATATGAAAAGATGATGTAGAAAAAATGCAAACAGGACTTGGTAAATGCAGCAATGCTAGTGTTTCCCAATCCTGATTACCAACTTTCTCTAGTAGTTGATGCTAGTGATTTTGCTATAGGAAGTGTCCTCCAACAACATGAAGAAAGTGGGGAAAGACCAATTGCATTTTATTCTAAGAAACTCAGTGACACAGAAAAATCATACTCAACTTACGACAGAGAATTACTTTCATGCTATAAATCAATCAAGCTCGGCGCTGCACCCCCGGATGATTTCCGCTTAGAGCCTAATGGCTAAAATGTGACATACCTTGAAAAGGTTTTTGCTCCCTCTCCCTCTTTATCTTTCTTCCACTGTAATATTTAAGATACCTCCTTATTCATAATATTTAAGATACCTCCTTATTCATAATAACATCAGGTTGTCAAGCATATTTGTCGTCAAGCATATGATAAATCATAGCGCTACTTTCCTGTCGCTTTTTCCTGTCGATTTTTCCTGTCGTTTTTCGGCGGGGGGTCCCATCGCTAAAACCTTTTCAAGGTTAAAAACGAGAAGGTTTTTTATTAACTAAGTATTAAAGTAAGGTATTTACAAAATAACATGATCGGCAGGTAAGGTCAATGTACATCAAAAATCGTCTTCTTCGTCACTCATGAAGATTGCTTCAGTGGGGGCGGCGTTGGTGCAGGTGCCATGGCACCCGCCACAGGCGACCGAGCAGGCAATGCCTGTTTTCCGAAAAACCGCAGCGAGTTCCACATCCGGTTGTGCACCGACAAAACATGGAATTCAGAACTTCTTCGGGTGCCATTGGGGCGTTGGTGGTCTCTGGATGGAGTCCATCCACCTGCATGGCCCATCCGAAGCTAGTTGGTGGTAAACTATTACCCAGCCACTGTTGGACCAGCAAAGAAATAACAAAATATTTGTTAGCAGAGCAATTAATACAGTAAGGAAGTGAGTTATTGGTATGTAAGATGCAATGAATGATCTACCTGTAGATAAACACGTAGGGAGTGCTGTAGTGCTGATACTTTGGTTGGTGGCAGGGACGTCAAATTGGGGTTTGGTCTGACGGAGGCTTTCAGGAAGGCGTGGTGTCGCAGTTGGTTGAGGTTATTGAGTTGGGGAGAAGCCTTGAACATTTTGAGGAAGAGGACCTCGCCAAAATTGGCAAAAATTTGAAATTGGCGTAATTTTTGATTGGTAAATGATAAATTGGCAATAAACCACATATTCTTCAAGGAAATTTATTGCTCTATAACTTTTTCTAAGAGACATTTTTTCTCAGATCAACCGTTTGGACGAAATTCAACAAAGTTATCCAGAAAACGTGAGCTAAAAACCGAATTTTCAAAATTTCTCCATTTTTGGATGCATAAAACTCGGTAACGGTTCGGAATTTCGATAAAACATATATAATCAAAGTTGTGAAGCATTTTATCAGCTTTAATTTACTATGGGACATGTTTTATCAAGAAATGCACCGTTTTCGAGATATTCAAGAAAAACCCCAAAATGGGACCTTTAGGGACCCCCCTCCCCTCGAGCTCGTGCCCCACCCTCCAGGACTTTTAGTATGTTAATAAGGATACCCACCCCTACATCTGTGCCAATTTTGGTTTGGGTTCTATTTTTATCTACCTCAGGCCCTTTTTTAGTCTTCGTTGCCCGGACTACAGACGCAGTCGTCCTGTTTGGTTTGGCTCTTTCTCTCTTTTCCCCGATATTTTGATTTATTGTTTTCTTTACTCGACCCAAGGTAAACACCCAGCAAATTATTAAATAAAGGCTTAATATTTGTCTGTAGAACGGAACGTTTCCTTACGAACCAACCAAATTATCCCAAAATGTTAACAATCAAGTTGATTTTGACAGAAATTACCTAACAGCAATAACAAAGGTTATCCGAGAGTTGTGCCTTCATGAAATTCTGATTTTGGGTTGCTAAAAGCACAAATGAGTGGCATGAAACACTATCTGATGGAAACAAAATGGAAGGAGTAATTATTCACGGAAAGGAAAAGAAAAATGAAAGGGGTAATTATTCACGGAAAGGAAAAGAAAAAAGGAGGAGTAATTATTCACGGAAAGGAAAAGAAAAATGAAAGGGGTAATTATTTACGCTGAATCGAATGATCACATTCACAAGCCTCCCCGAATGATTAAAAAGTCCATTCATGCAGCATGAGTTAATTTTTTCCTAGGCTATTGTTTGTGAAAAACCAATGGTGTTGGCAATTTCTCTTAGATAAGTTTTATATAGTTTTTTATGTTTTTTAAAAAAAATATTTACTTACCTACATTTGTCATCCGAATTTGATGATATTTTCTAGGATTGTTCAGATTGGCGTGTAGATGGTCCGCTTTGAAATTCATCTCCCCTAGACTAATAGAAGTTGCTGCGCATGCGCAAACGTGAATTCCTTATAACAGCGATAACTTCTACATTTCTCAACCGATTTCGACGACATTCCTCAGGATTGTTCAAATTAGCGTGTAGATGGTCCCCTATGAGGGAAGTGGAAGGTACTTAGAAATTGATGTTTTGAGATTAACTACTATGCATCGGATCATCTATAGAATCGGGTTATGGATACGAGGAAGCTATGTGCCACACCCACTTTGCAGACTTTTTTTCCTTGGTTGTTAATGTTTTACTTCCGCATTTTCCCACGTACTTACTTCCACACCAAAAACTGCGCAAACATCTCAGCTTTCCAACGGTATAATTATGTTCAAAAAAATGTTTTACAATCGAATTAAGAGATAAATTAATTTGTGCTTGAACACGGAAAAAAAATTTTTCAACGAAATCGACATTTTGACCCCGGCGTCGCTGCTCCCTCCCTCATCCAACCCCGCAGTCTCCCCGTCGAAACTTCGATTTCGTTGACAAAAACAATTCATGTTTTTCCGCGTTTAAACACAAATTTCTTCCCCAAGTTCGATTGTAAAATGTTTTTTGAATATACCGTTGGAAAGCTGAGATTTTGAGAATTTACCCAATTATTCTAACATAATTTGAAGTTATTAATGAACTAAATAGGTAGATATGACTATACAGGGTGTTTCACGAAAAGGTTACATACACCCCCCTTCATTTCCGCAAAATACAACATAGAAAATTCCGACCAACGCAATTCTTCATGATTTTTTGTGAGGATCTCAGGAAAAATACTTTTGCGCAAAAAAAGTTGCGCGCAATCGTGCGCAATTGACACTAACTTCATTTTTTCTAAGGGAACCCCCCCTTTTTTATTACAGATTCGGATTCTACGTCAAATTTCATGGAAATTTCATTCCCGAATCGATCTGTTTTATTGCGCGCAACCTGGCTTTTTGAACGCTCTAAGTTGAGCAACTCCACAATAGCACAAAAATTAGGTTTTGGAGAACCCTTAGTGTGGCACATGTTTTTTCATCATTTTTTGACGCTGAATCACAGGGTGTCATCCGTTTTGAGGAAGACCAAGATTTAAGGAAGACAAATTAACATTTCTTTCACGAAAACATCAGTTTTGTGGTCGAAATCATGTTTATTTTTATTTTCTCACCTCCTTTTGAACCTCGGGCTTGGGGCCGTCTACGGTGGAGTTGAAAATAGAAACTGGCAGCACGACCATGCGTGAACTTAATAAAATTGCATAAAAACTCATAAAGATTTAAAAAGAGCGATTTTTTCACTAATAAAAACCGACTTTTTGGCCACCATTTAGAAAAATTCCAGTCAAATTGAAAAACGGATGACACCCTGTGATTCAGCGTTAAAAAATGATGAAAACACATGTGCCACACTTAGGGTTCTCCAAAACCTAATTTTTGTGCAATTGTGGAGTTGCGCAACTTGGAGCGTTCAAAAAGCCAGGTTGCGCGCAATAAAACAAATCGATTCGGGTATGAAATTTCCATGAAATTTGACGTAGAATCCGAATCTGTAATAAAAAACGCTGCAAATTATTACACAACGGTTTATTATTTTTCTATATAGATCACTCGTCTACAAAATCACCAACCATCCAATATGAAAGAAAAAAAATGAATAAAAAAAATAAAAAAATCAAAATCACCAACCATCGATCGCATTTCGGTCAGCTCTAATTTGAACGGAGATTAGGCCTCTTTTGCGATTCACACTCGTGTTTTGATTTATATAAGTATATATATATTTCAATATAAACCCTTAAATTTTCGTAGGGAGCGAACGGTTTGTCCTTCAGAGCTCCGCGTGGTCTCAAAAAATTCTAAAAATTCTATAGAATCTTAAATTGAAGGAAAAACAATACCTTTATATCGAAATTTTTTGAGTTAGGGCGTTTTCAAAATTTCAAAATTGATTTTGGAACCCTTAGAAGTGACCTACATCAACCAAAAGCTTCGGGGCACAACTAGACCCCAAATGGAGCCTACATACCAAATTTCATCAAAATCGGTCAATGCTAAGTGGCAAAAGTGCCGCGTACGGCGGACGGCGGACGGACGGCCAAATTTTTATTCGATTTTTGGATTCTACGTATCTTGAAACGTAAACCATCAAATTTTGAGGGGGTGTTAAAAATTTTTTTTTCTTGGTCGATTCCAAAGGTTCATTATTGAAAATAATAAACCAAAAGGGGGGGTTCCATTTGAAAAAATGAAGTTAGTGTCAATTGCGCACGATTGCGCGCAACTTTTTTGCGCAAAAGTATTTTTCCTGATATCCTCATAGAAAATCATGAAGAATTGCGTTGATCGGAATATTTCACGCTGTATTTTGCGGAAATGAAGGGGGTGTAACCTTTTCGTGAAACACCCTGTATAGATATGAATTGGGTATGGTTCAATAACAAATCGGAGTGTAGTTTATAAAGATTGACTCTTTAATCGTATATAGGTCCGAAATTAAATGAAATTAGAATTTTGGGTATCAAGGGAAAACCGCAAATAGTGAATGAGAAAAGGAAGGCAATTACTAGAGCGAGATCTGCAAGATGAATGAAGGTCTCGTCTCTCCCGTCCAGGGAGTGTCCTCACGCATCATACGCGGAACAGTTCAAAGAACTGTTACAACGTGAAAAAGGAAATTTCGCCAATTCGACAAAAATTACTTTACGAGATGATTTTCCACCCATCAGAACTCCACAAATAGTTTTTTGTAGGCACTTAAAAGATTGAAAATTTGACTTCCTCTGCAACGGTGCTTTTTGCTTCCGAGTCTACCAAGGTAGCGGAAGCTTTGTTTTCACTTTTCAAGGTCGAAAAAAAAAGTTCTCCAAAATCAAAATTTTCACTCGCGTTTTGCGTTTTAGACCTTTCTGAACAATTTTGGTTCAGTGTCTGTGTGTCTGTGTGTCTGTGTGTCTGTGTGTCTGTCTGTCTGTCTGTCTGTCATGAATTCCTTGTAACGCGCATAACTATACGAAGTTATTGTCCGATTTCAATGAAATTTTCAGGGATTGTGCGCGTTGGTGTGTAGACGGTCCCCTATGAAAATCATCATCCCCGGACTGATAGAAGCGACTGCGCATGCGCAAACGTGAACTCCTTGTAACGGCCATAACTTCTACATTTTCTATGCGATTTCGATGAAATTTTCAGGGATTGTGCGGATTAGTGTGTAGACGGTCCCCTATAAAAATCATCATCCCCGGACTGATAGAAGCGACTGCGCATGCGCAAACGTGAATTCCTTGTAACGGCCATAACTTCTACATTTTCCATCCGATTTCAATGAAATTTTCAGGGATTGTGCGGGTTGGTGTGTAAACGGTCCCCTATCAAAATCATTACCTTCGGACTGATAGTAGCCACTGCGCATGCGCAAACGTGAATTTCCTTGTAACGTCCATAATTTCTACATTTTCTATCCGATTTCAATGAAATTTTCAGGGATGTTACAGATTAGTATTTAGATGGTCCCCTATATAGGTAGGTACCTACCTAATTTATTTATGATGAGGAAGGAAAACTCTCAGAATCTCTGTTTTCCATAGGATAGCTTTTTCTATAAAACATATAATATACCTAGAAAATCGAATGCTGTTCTTCAATGAACCACACAGCAATGTTAAGTACTGTAATATTTGGACAGAAAGTTGAATGATTCACTTGCATGAAATAATATCTGTAACAGATAAGTTATCTGTTACAGTACAGTTACTGTACTTAACTCTTCTGGAAGGGCAGATTGTCCAGTACCTTTACACACCTTACATCTTGTAAATTACCTACCATGTATAAGTGGTACTTACCAAGAATTAAGTAACTTTACTTCTGAGTTTTCGTATCTTGTTAATTCATTTTGCAGTTGTTGGGTGAAGATAAATTAGACGTTATCTTCCTTATTCATGGAGGAAGTTTTCAAGAGGGATTTGGGTACCGTCATGGGCCAGCATATCTGCTTGATGAGAAGAATGTTGTGTTGGTTACTTTGAATTACCGCTTGGGTATCTTGGGTGAGTACTTATTACCTACTATGGTGTATGGGAGGTTGTATGAGGCTATGTGTGCCTTACCCCACTCACCCGCAGTCATTTTCCCTGAATATTATCTAAATTCGAATATTTCGATTCAAAAACTTATGAAATTCGTCCTCTTGAGCTTGCAGTTTTTCTGAAAAATTCTCTGTTCATTGCAGGATTTTTGAGCTTACAAGACGACGTATTACCAGGCAACATGGGACTCAAAGATCAACTTTTGGGGTTGAAGTGGGTGAAAACGAATATCGCTGCTTTTGGCGGTGATCCCAATAAAGTGACGCTGGTCGGATGTTCTGCAGGAGGAGCCAGTGTCCATTTCCACGTCCTATCTAGTCAAAGCAAGGGTCTGAGCTTATTTCTGATCAATTATTCGCTAGTGTCACCGAAAACATCTCAGGAACTCCACAGCTGCCCCGAGGTGTCTCCGGAGTAACCAAAATTAAATTGCAATTTCAAATTTAACGGACAGCAGAATGTGTAATGGGCTACTGGAAGCCTCAACATAGAGTTATGGCAAAAATTGCCAAATGAATCGATGAAAAAATTTTCAAAATTTTTGTCAACATAATTTTTGACTTTTAATTTCTAACAAAAATGGCTCAAAACCCTCAGCTCTGTTCATTAATTTGTAAATTGCAATTTAAGTTTAGTTAATCCGGTGACACTTTGGGACAACTGTAGAATTTTCGAGATGTTTTCGGTGACACTAGTGACAGCAAGGTCCAATTAGTGTTAACAATAAAAATTATGAGTAATTATAAGTTACAGAAGATTATCAAAGTCTTCACTTTGCGGACTTTCTGTTACAAAAGACTTGACCTCTTACTCAGCAGTTGCTTTTCTACTATTTCGCTCGGAAGATACTACACATACACATACATACATACCTACTTCTTCTCTTATCCCATAAGTTTGTACGCACGAGTATGTTGGCCTCAGGAGCTAAATTCTACCACTTTCTGATATGAGGAGGTCGCTAGCAAAAGGGGTTTTCTCACTTAAATTCAAAAGTGAGTTAGACACAGGGATTTGTTCTACTCGTTGAGAGGAATCCGAGCTAAACTAGCAACGGCCGCTGGTTCCCATCGGTCGCCGTTCGTTCCTCATTCCTGGGTAGTATTTCCCTCAATTACCGGCGTTCAAACTTAAAAGTTGTACATGAATTTGAAATGTTCAACGATTTTCGAAATTCATAGGATCAGCCTGGGAAATTGAAAAACTGAAATATTGACGCTGAAATCATCAAAATCGAACAATAATAGCTGGCAAAAACGCTGCAAATTATTACACAAAGGTTTATTATTTCTCTGTTAGATCACTCACCTGCAAAGAACACAACTTTGCCATTGTCACTACCTATCAAGCTAATTTCACTTCACATTAAATTTTAATTTGAAAAATACCTGAACGCTTCACTCAATTTAAAAAAAAAAGTGTTGCTAAGGACGCAAACCTGAGTACAACTCGAAGAAACGAACAGCGATCGCATTTTGGTCAGCTAAAATTTGAACTGAGATCAGGCCTCTTTTGCGATTCACACGCGTGTTTCAGACTTATCGTAAGCCCAACCCTTAAGTTTTCATAGGGAGCGAACAGTTGGTCATACAGAGCTCTGGGTGGTCTCATTCGATTCTAAAAATTCAATAATATCTTAAACTGATGGAAAATCAATACCTTTATATCGAAATTATTGTCTTGGTCGATTCCAAAGGTTCATTATTGAAAATAACAAACCAAAATGGGAAAAACCTAACTGAATAAACGGTTTTTCCTTTGAAGGGGTCTCAGAACGGTGACCGACTGAGGCCGCAGTCGTCCTGGGAGATTATCTGGACCGCTCGAGGACGGTATCGCAGCAGGTCTTGATAATTTTTTTTTTTGATAATTTATCCGTTAGCGAACTGAGGCAATAACAAGCCGTGAGCGGTGTCTTCACAATTGTGATCTTCCCTTAGGAAGACAGCTGATGACGTCCGCGACGCCAGGAATGTCAGTTGGACGAAAATTCAACCTGAAATGGTTGTTTACTTTACTTTACTATCCGAGATAAAAGAATTCTAGGCCAGAATGGGTTTCTTTCGCCTTTTAAAATGGTGAAAAAACAGTCTTATCGCGAATAGGCTTTTCTCCTCCATAACCTGGTTACCAAAACCAGCTTTCTCCTTGTACCTAATCAATCAGATTGCCCCATCTAATGGGAACCCCTCAACTGGAGTGGCGGAGGATATTGATGAGGAACGTGACTGATTGATTCCTGAGGTTGCTTTCAAAATCAAACATAAAATTTCCACATTTCCAATGTGAAAATTTTCAAAAATATTTTTCTCCTTAAAAAAAAAAAACTACTTTAAAACCAAAATATCAAAAATTTGATTTTTTTTTCAGTTTTTATGGACATATAAACAGTTTAGCCAAATTTTAGGTTGCTTTGCAAAAAGTTCACTCAAAAGGGGTTTTCTCCGTACTAATTTTTCAGATTTTCACTACTACTAAAAAACGCTGCAAATCATTGCTCAAAGGTTTATTATTTTCTGTATAGATCACCCTTCTGTATAGATCACTGGTTCTCCATCAATAGCACCTACCACCATCTGTATTCTCCCTTGACCTTCCCTCTCAAATTTCAGCTTCCTGCGTTCAATAGGATTGAAAATGGCTTCGGAGCTCACTCAGCTGATCAGTGATCTGAGGAGTGAAGAAGATCTCCTAGAATGCTGGAGACGCCTGGAAGAGCACTTCCATTCAATAGGATTGAAAATAGCTTCGGAGCTCACTCAGCTGAACAGTGATCTGAGGAGTGAAGAAGATCTCCTCGAATGCTGGAGACGCCTGGAAGAGCACTTCCATTCAATAGGATTGAAAATGGCTTCGGAGCTCACTCAGCTGAACAGTGATCTGAGGAGTGAAGAAGATCTCCTCGAATGCTGGAGACGCCTGGAAGAGCACTTCCATTCAATAGGATTGAAAATGGCTTTGGAGCTCACTCAGCTGATCAGTGATCTCAAGAGTGAAGAAGCCTTTGAGCAATGATTTGCAGCGTTTTTTACCCACCAACATTTTTTGGTTTATTATTTTCAATAATAAGCCTTTGGAATCGAGCAAGAAAAAAAATTTTAACCCCCCCTCAAAATTTGATGTTTTACGTTTCAAGGTACGTAGAATACGAAAATCGAATAAAAAAATTTCCGTCCGTCCGCCGTACGCGGCACTTTTCTTAGCAACACTGGACCGATTTGGTTCAAATTTGGTATATGGACTCCATTTGGGGTCTAGTTGTGCCGCGATGCTTTTGGTTGATGTCAGTCACTTCTAAGGAGTGAAAATTAAGGGTTGAAATTTTCAAGAGTCCCCTAGCTCGAAAACTCGAAATAAAGGTATCGCTTTTTCACCAATTTTAAATAGTATTGAATTTTAAAAATTTTTTGAGACCACCCGGAGCTCTGTAGGACAAACCGTTCGGTCCCTACGAGTACTTGAAGGTTTTCCTTCGATAAAACAGAATCATGAGTGTGAATCGCAAAAGAGGTCTAATCTCCATTCAAATTTTATCGGACTAAAATGCGATCGCTGTTCATTTCTTCGATTTGTATACAGTTTTGCCTTCTGCGTAACCAGTAATCAAATTTCCATATGAAGCTTTCTATTTTTCCAATCGAGTGTGAAGCGTTTAGTTCTTTCTAATAAACTTGATTGTGAAGGTGTGAAGCCAGTATGGTGTGGTAGGTAGTACCTAGCTGGTAGGTAAAAAAAAGTTGGTAGGTAAAAAAAATGTTGGTGGGTAAAAAGCGCTGCAAATTATTGCTCAAAGGCTCTTCAGATCACTGATCAGCTGAGTGAGCTCCGAAGCCATTTTCAATCCTTTTGAATGGAAGTGCTCTTCCAGGCGTCTCCAGCATTCGAGGAGATCTTCTTCACTCTTCAGATCACTGATCAGCTGAGTGAGCTCCAAAGCCAATTTTGGTTTATTATTTTCAATAATGAACCTTTGGAATCGACCAAGAAAAAAAAATGTTAACACCCCCTCAAAATTTGATGGTTTACGTTTCAAGGTACGTAGAATCCAAAAATCGAATAAAAATTTGGCCGTCCGTCTGCCGTCCGCCGTACGCGGCACATTTGCCACTTAGCATTGACCGATTTTGATGAAATTTGGTATGTACGCTCCATTTGGGGTCTAGTTGTGCCCCGAAGCTTTTGGTTGATGTAGATCACTTCTAAGGGTTCCAAAATCAATTTTGAAATTTTGAAAACGCCCTAACTCAAAAAATTTCGATATAAAGGTATTGTTTTTCCTTCAATTTAGGATCCTATAGAATTTTTAGAATTTTTTGAGACCACGCGGAGCTCTGTAGGACAAACCGTTCGCTCCCTTCGAAAATTTAAGGGTTTATATTGAAATATATATATACTTATATAAATCAAAACACGAGTGTGAATCGCAAAAGAGGCCTAATCTCCGTTCAAATTAGAGCTGACCGAAATGCGATCGATGGTTGGTGATTTTGATTTTTTTTTTAATTTTTGAATTTTAACACAGAATGTGTTTTTGCGATGACCTACCGAAAAAAAATCGTCACGAAAAAGCGACAGAAAAAACATCTGGTGATAAGTTTATTGGTTGTCATGTTAATGTCAACTCCACATTTATTATTGTTGTTTTTTATTTAACGGATGACTAGTATCGCAAAAACACATTCTGTGTTCCTATGATTTCATACAGAGTATGGAAAAATAAATAAACCGGGGGGTGCAGGGGGGCGGAGCCCCCCGCCGAGGCGCAAAGCGCCGAGTTTTTATATTTTTTTAATTTTTTTATTTTTATTTTTTATCTATTTTTTTCCTCCATATTGGATGGTTGGTGATTTTGTAGACGAGTGATCTACATAGAAAAATAATAAACCATTGTGTAATAATTTGCAGCGTTTTACTCCTATTGAATGGAAGTGCTCTTCCAGGCTTCTCCAGCATTCGAGAAGATCTTCTTCACTCTTCAGATCACTGATCAGCTGAGTGAGCTCCAAAACCATTTTTACTCCTATTGAATGGAAGTGCTCTTCCAGGCGTCTCCAGCATTCGAGGAGATCTTTTTCACTCATCAGATCACTGATCAGCTGAGTGAGCTCCGAAGCCATTTTCAATCCTATTGAACGCAGGAAGCTGAAATTTGAGAGGGAAGGTCAAGGGAGAATACAGATGGTGGTAGGTGCTATTGATGGAGAACCAGTGATCTATACAGAAGGGTGATCTATACAGAAAATAATAAACCTTTGAGCAATGATTTGCAGCGTTTTTCTTGCTCGATTCCAATTGAAAATAATAAACCAAAATTGATTTTTGATTTGTTTCTCATTTACCTAGCTAAATAAAAATAGGCACAACAAAACAAAAGTCGTCTTTCTATCACCTCTTCATTAAGCTTCCACTCGCTGTAATTGAATTTCCCTTCCATTCCCACAAACGTTACCTTTTGTTTCAGGGTTGTTCCAAAAGGCTGTTGCTTTGAGTGGGACAGCATTGAACCCCTGGGCCGTCGACAGGAATCCTCGTGCCAAAACGCTTCGGATATCGGCAGCTCTCGATTGCCCGACGGACGATTCGCAGGCAATTGTCGAATGCTTGAGGGAGAGACCTGCGGATTTAGTCACCAGGCAGGCTGAACTGTTTGTAGTAAGCTTAGCTTTAGAGTAAGAGGAACAGTGGAATCAATTAATTATTCTTCCAGTGACGGTCTTTATCTTGAACAAACACTCCTGCTCAGAAATAGACCAACACCATCCATTTCTTCGTTTGTCCTCTTCCTTCTTCCCTTATACAGTGTTTATCCTTGACTGGCCACTAAGGAGCCCAGACTTGTATCCGAAAGAACATGTTTGGGACATGCTGAAAAGAAGAATTCGAGCCAGAGATCCACCACCAGGCGATCTTCAGCAGATTGAAACAGCAGCGAAAGAGGATTGGGACAATATCCCTCAGGAGGATATCCAAAAGGCATGAGTCGAAGGCTTCAAGCCCTCTTCCGAGCTAGAGCAGGTAATACCAAGTACTGAAAAGAAAACCTGGCATAATTTAAACCTTTTTTTCACATTTACAACTTTTATGATTTAACCATAAGATGTACATTTTTTTTTCATTTTAGTTAAACATATTTTTTCAAGAATTTGTGCCTATTTTGATTACCTCTTTCCTTCTATGATTGCAAACAATGTGTGCAACTGGATAAAAACTTGATAAGGGGAAAAACGAAGGAATAGATGGTGGTGTTCTAATTTTGAGCAGGAGTATATCGTCCATATACCTGGTAAACCATGTAAGTCGAGTTTATCAAATTTTACAGGGGACACTAAAAACTGAATCATTAAGTTTTCATTCCATATACAACAGGTTTTTTCGTTCCATTCCATAAAATTGGTGGTAACAGTAGTATTTCAAAGAGCCTGAGACTAATTTCATCAAAATTTACTTCAGCGAACGAAAAAATGGACTTACGTGCTTTTACCCAGCCTTTGACACCCGACTTATATGGTTTTCAATTTGATTTTTATGAAAATATACCCAGCTTGGGTTATTTAATTATTAGGAATATTATTCAATTTTTTTCTCCAGGTTTCAAGGTTACACAAAATACCCAAATCAGGATGAGTTAGGTATGGGTTAGGGGTTAGGGATAGGTTGGATATAAGCTACGGACGGGTTAGGGGTGGGCTGGGTATAAGTTAGGGGTTGGGATAGGTCAGGGCTCGGTTGGGGATGAACTTGGGATGGGTTAGGGGTTGGAGATAGGTCAGGGCTGGGTTGGGTTAAACATGGACTAGGGATGGGTTAGGAATGGGATAGGGGTTAGGAATAGGTTGGAGATTTTTTATTTTTTATTTTTTTGGTGAACACGGGCCGAAGCCCAATTTTACAAAATACATTAAGTTAATTAATAATTAGGTAATACTTCAAGTTGGACCAACACACTATCAAATCTATAACACTATCAAATCATAACAATCCATAAACAATATAATGATCAACATAATAAATCAACTTATTTGCACAACAACAACAATTTCTTAACACGATTCTTTAAACAATTTGAATCAAAAAATAAATCTATATTCGGATCTACATGACACAAAACGTTATACTGTCTTTCCATCCGGTAGATTGGATGATTAAATAAATAATTTCTGGTTTCGAACGGGACATAAAAGGGGTCGTTATTTCTTAACGAATAGGCAGGGCAATTAAAGCTGAACTTATTCAACACGTATGGGGCATCGATGCGGTTGTTCACCAGATTGACCAAAAAAATTACATCCGCTACTTGTCTGCGAGATTCTAGCGATTTTAGTCCGCACAAGCTCATGATACTGGAGTAATCCACTGAATCTTGAGGGATCCCCTGCTTGTAGGCCACATACCTCAGAAATTTATGCTGGATGGTTTCGACCCTATGTTTGTGTTCATCATAGTAGGGAGACCAAATTATGACGGCGTACTCCAAAATAGGTCTAACCAAAGAGACATACAGGGTGGATAAAGCTCTTGGATTATTGAGGTCGCGGGTGTGGCGCTTTAGCCACCCCAAACTCCTTAACGCTCTATTACAAATTCGATCGACATGATCACGAAAAGACAACTGGGGATTGAAAAGCACCCCTAGATCTGAAACAGATTCCTGTCGTGCTAGTGGACTTCCATTAATATTATAGGCAAATTCAACTGGGGTTTCACCCCTCAAGAACGACATATAATTGCACTTTTGCACATTCAGTTTCAACTTATTCAATTCACACCAGTCGTAGAACGAGTCCAATGCAATCTGCAATTTTTCACAGTCAGACAGTGACTCGATCCTAGTATATATCTTTAAATCGTCAGCAAACGCTACATATTCGACATCAAGCCCTTCAAATACCTCAGATATGTCCGATAAAAATAAAAGAAACGCCAGAGGCCCAATATGGGACCCTTGAGGGACCCCCGAGAAACATTTAAAGGGCGCAGAAACGGCGCTGTGGGCTCTAACCATGAGTTTCCTATCCCACAGGTAGCTGGTGAACCATTCCAACAATGACCCGAAAATTCCAAACGAACTAAGTTTACGGACAAGAGCAATATGGGAAATTTGATCAAAAACTTTAGAAAAATCTGTATAAATACAATCGACTTGAGACTTCTTGTGAAAGCTATCGAGGACAAATGATTGAAGTGATAGAAGGTTTGTGGTAGTAGAACGCCTCGAAATGAAGCCATGCTGCTGTATTGGAAGCCTGGGGACGATCAAGGGGCTCAGGATACTGGTCACGATGGGCTAGGGATGGGTTGGGTATGGGTTAGGGGTTGGGATAGGTCAAGGCTGGGTTAGGGATGGGCTGGGGATGGGTTATAGATGGACTAGGGGTGGATTGAAGATGGGTTAGGGATTGGTCAGAGCTGGATTTCCTTAATTATTATCTCTTGTATCATTAATTTTACAGAGTTTCCTGTAAAACATAAGCAGATCAATAGCACACTACTAATCTCTTGTTGTTCTTTCTAACATCAGCATTACAGCTAGGTCAAACAGCCAACAAAATCAATCAATTCATCTAAAATATCCTCCTAAATAATGTAAAAATAATTTAGAAACAATGCGGAAAAACACGTGATTTTAGGTAGGTAGGTCGTGATCTTAAGGTTGGCCACAGTATGGAAAATCACGTGTCTGCAGAACACAAGGAGTGGAATTTATTGCTGAAATTGAGACTTATAAAAAGGTTTCTATTTAAGATCACTTTCTCCGAACTCCATTTATGAATTTTGTAAACTTTTACATAAAAAAAGAAAAAACTGACTATCTTTGATGGAAACTTGCCACCAGCGTGAGCTGCTCACTTTTATGAAGGCATACACAGGACTTGAATGGTTTTCCGGCGAAAAAAGAGGTAACCGACTTACACGTTTTTTCCATGCCTTCTGGGTAAAAAACTATTCATCAGATTGGCTTCACTAAATGAATCAAGAGACCCTAATTTACCTGAAAAGCTCAAAACCTTATTTTCGAAAAAATACCGACTTAGGTACATGGTTTACCAGGTACATGGACGATATACGGTGTATATACCTATAGACAGATACCTTGTGTGATCTGAGATTGCATTTGCAGTTTTATTAATTATTAAATAATTGCAAATTTTGCAACTTTATGACACCCTACCAGGAATACCTCGTGTACGACTTCATGCCGGTACTTCCTGTTATTGAAAAACCGCACGAAGCAGCTTTCATCACTAAAAGTCCAGAAGAAATAATAAGATCCGGTTTGGCAAACGATGTTCCATTTCTCGTCTCTTACACCGACGACGATGCTCTGTTTGCTTCCGCTGGTACGTTTCTGTAATATTTTCTTCAATATTTGTACTGCATAGTTTTTGAGCGTTACATCTCGTGACGGTCACTGGCCAGAAATCGATCCTAGGGCTCATTTCCAGCAAAAAATGCGTCACGGTATTTTTTGAGAGGTTCGTTATCGAATTACTTACCTATTTTACTTATAAGATTTCTTCGTGTTTTCGACCTTATCTCAGTAAAACGGCAATAATGCCTCGAATTTTCATGCAAATTAAAATCTGATTATACCTAAAATTTCCTATTTCCTCAATGAAAAAATGGGTGAAAATTAGACTTGAAACGAAAAACGCTGCAAATTATTACGCAAAGGTTTATTATTTTTCTCTATAGATTACTCGTCTGCAAAGAACACGGCTTTGCAATTGTTACCACTAACCATAAGGAAGAAACACATCGATCGCAAGTAGATATAAATAATAATAAACCCACAGTCGTTCAAAAAATTTCTCTACGAGAGTAATTTTTTATTAGCAGATAAGTAGTACATAATTACAATGTGTCAGGGTTTTGAATGTTTACATTTCCAACCAGCATAGGTTATGCATAAATTTAATTATGCATAAATTTAATAGGAGTATTTGAGTAATTTAATAAATAGTAATGTTTGTAAGATAATAATGTAACTTGAAAAGAAGAAAAATTTTAATTTTTAATTTTTTTTATTTTTTAGATAAGTGTGATAGTTTAAGTTTCTCCCATCTCATGGGAGAGAATTGAAGAGACAGATTCTCCCTTAAATTCTCGTAGGGAGCGAACGGTTTGTCCTACAGGGCTCCGAGTGGTATCAAAAAATGCTAGAAATTCTATACTATCGTAAATTGATGGAAAAACAATACCTTCATATGAAAATTTTTTGAGTTAGGGCATTTTCAAAATTACAACCCTTATTTTTCAACCCTTAGAAGTGACCTACATCAGCCAAAATCTTCGGGGCACAACTAGACCCCAAATGGAGCCTACATACCAAATTTCATCAAAATCGGACGATGCTAAGTGGCAAAAGTGCCGCGTACGGCGGAAGTTCGGATAATTTTGGTTTATTATTTTCTATAATGAACCTTTGGAATCGACCAAGAAAAAAATTTTTTTAACACCCCCTCAAAATTTGATGGTTTACGTTTCAAGGTACGTAGAATCCAAAAAACGAATAAAAATTTGGCCGTCCGTCTGCCGTCCGCCGTACGCCGTACGCGGCACTTTTGCCACTTAGCATTGACCGATTTTGATGAAATTCGGTATGTAGGCTCCATTTGGGGTCTAGTTGTGCCCCGAAGAGTTTGGTTGATGTAGGTAACTTCTAAGGGTTCCAAAATCAATTTTGAAATTTTGAAAACGCCCTAACTCCAAAAATTTCGATATAACAGTTTTTTTTCCTTCAATTTAAGATTTTATAGAATTTTTAGAATTTTTTGAGACCACCCGGAGCTCTGTAGGACAAACCGTTCGCTCACTACGAAAATTTAAAGTTTGGACGTAAGATAAATCAGAAACACGAGTGTGAATCGCAAAGGAGGCCTATTCTCCGTTCAAATTAAAGCTGACCAAAATGCGATCGATGTTTTTCTTCATGTTTGATGGTTGGTGGCTTCGCAGACGAGTGATCCATATAGAAAAATAAAAAATAATAAACCATTGTGTAATAATTTACAGCGTTTTTATTCGGTTTTCGGATTCTACGTACCTTGAAGCGTAACCCAACAAATTTTTTTAGGGGGGGGGGGGGGTTAAAATTTTTTTCTTGGTCGATTCCAAAGGTTCATTATTGAAAATAATAAACCAAACAATTTCTTTTGAAGTTCAATAATCATTTTTATTATTTGAAGGTAGAATGTTAACAATATTGTAGCTTCTGGGTAACATGGCGACGAAAACAAGAGAATGATATGTGCAGAGTGTACGAGAATTTATGGTTTCAATGGTCCACCATGTATTCCATAAACCAAAATTGGTCATGTATTGGAAATCTTAACGGATAGGAAATTTTACGCTCTTTTCAACGGTGTAATCAGATTAGAATTTGCTTGAATTTTTTTAATGGCCGTTTTACTGAGATAGGGTCGAAAACACGGAAAAATTTCAAAATTAAAATAGGTAACTCGATAACAAAGCCTCTAAATAAGCTAAGTATGAGGCATTTTTTGCTCGAAATGAGCTCTAAAATACATACCCAGCCTGTGACCGTCACGAAATGTATTTTTCTACTTCCCGGTATATGTCTACTTATGCCTCTATTGAAGGCGCATGCGTTCAACGTAGATTATACAGAAAAGGTCTCTCTACGTGGAATCTCCCGATTGGGCAATCATAAATGAAGATTTCTATTTTTATCGTCTCATTGCAGAAATATTCACGAATTCGTCGGCAATTGAAGAACTGAATGCCAATTGGGATGATTTATTGCCGATGTTGTTGTCTTATCGGGTCAGTGAAGAAAATAAGCATCAGGTTGCCCAGTCGATCAAACATTTCTACCTCGCGGGAAAAACCATACGAGAAGCGCCTCGGGAGCTCACTAAAGTAAGTTGAAAATCGTATGAAGAATCGTATCTTGAAGAGTCTAATATCGTTAATCATTGTCGCGAATAGCGAAGAATCTTGATTTGTTAATTCAATTTATTTACTTTATGTTACCTTTGGCGTCATTTCAGTTTAATTTTTACAACGAATGTTCAGGACAATTCCTTTCTATTCCCAGATCATCTTAATTGCCCAAATTGATTTTCCTTCTAATTTTACGAGCGTCTAAACTCCGAGGGATAATTATGCGTTTTTCCTTTGAGTCAAAATATGATTCATATTATGAGATAAGCTCAGTTGCCTATTTTGGTAAAGCTTGAGATAGTTCGATGCAGCTGATTTGATTCAAGGGAAAAATGCTTTACTAACCCTAGTGGAGGAAAGATGAACTAAATCTGCCGGTGTGATTTAGACGTTTGTTTTTCAATATATTAATTACCTACTGAGAAACTGAACTAATTTGCTTGAATTTATTTTCATCAAGTATTCAAAGTTGCTGACAACCATCTCCTCCAGTTTTAGCCGGTGTCTGAGCAGTAGGGCTACATTTGGGGTCGACAGATAAGGAACAGTTAGGTCCACTGATTATTATAAATTATGCATGCCAGTTTTGAGTATGGAAAGGTGGGTGTGGTGTTGGTCGATTGCACCAAGGCGTTCGACTAGATTTTTACTTGACATATTTTGTTTCTTCGGCACGCTCTGAAAATGGGCCACACGTTCATTCTTCATTAGCATACTCTAAACATCCATTATAATATGACTTATTTTTATTCTAATCGATAAATTTTTTCCTGTAGTTGTTCACTGAGAGAGCGCTGAGCATCGGAATTAAAGAAACCGCCAAGTTGCACGCCGAGTATTACAAATCACCGGTGTATTCGTACATATTCACTCACACGGGAGGAGAACGGATAAGCGATATGTACAACCACTCAGATATTTATCGAGGTGATTATATTCATATTATATTAAAACCTCGCTCTACATTTATATTATGCTAATAACAACTCATCAAGGGATGCTTTCCTACCTGCATGAGCACTCTCCAGAAAATCTCGCCGATAAATTTTCGCGATACTGGTGAAGGGTGACTCAGGAAGCTGTTTTGGGCTCTCTGATCTTCTCGGTGCACTGCAGCCATACTACTTCCATCTGTTCGTTGAATACCTTCAACTTCATTATCCATCTTATTGTATAGACTCAATAGCTGCCGTCATCAACTCTGTGAATCGCAATTTGATACAACTGGGCCAAAAGTAACGGGACTGCAAATTTCAGGGATTGTGCGGGTTGGCGTGTAGATGGTCCCTTATGCAAATTATTAATTGTAACCTCTGCGCATGTGCAAACGTAAAATCCTTGTAACAGCCATAAATTCTTCATGTTTCATCCGAATTTGATTAAACTTTCAAGGATTGTGTGTGTTGCCTTGTAGATGGTCGCCTGTGAGGGCAGTTCAAGGTTCTTAGAGATTAATGTTTTGATATTAGCTACAATGAATCGGTTCATCCATACAACCGGGTTATGGATACGAGAAACTAAGTATGTGCTTCGCCCCCCTGGCAGACTTTTTTCTTAATTTTACATCCTCTAGTGCTCTGCTCATTCCTTGCCATCAGTGTCCTTCAAACACTGTGAAATCTTTCAACACAGTTGTCACAATTTCTGCATTGGTGTCACTGCCATCGGCGGATTTGTTTAAACATTCAATATTATTATTGTTGTCCTCGACGTCATCAGCTGTCTTCCAAAGGGAAGATCAGAATTTGTTCTGACGATTTAGCTCATGGCTTCCCATTGCCTCACTGCCCTGGGTTGGGACAAGAAAGCGATGAGAGCCTCGGCCCCAGAAAAACGCACGGTGCCGACGATGAGCCTTGAACCCACGACCCCCGGAGAAGTTGGTTCAAATTCCACTGACAAACAACGACACCCAAACGACCGTTGCCACACCGGACCCCACTTCCCCAGAAACGGCGCAAACAAATGACTTTTTGGTGTGAACGTCCGGTTTACAACCGTTATGCATTTGGCTGAATTTTGAATGCAGAATACAATATTGGGAAATTTTCGTCTATCTCACTGATGTTAAATTGAAACCGAATTGTTAGAGAAGGTAAATTCACTGATGGAAGATGAGAAAGAAATTTTGATGGTTATTGGAGAGGTTGATGTGGATCCTAGACTTTTCTGTGCGTTCAAATACGTTTATTGAAAGAAGGTGTATATTCCTATAGCTAGAGTGTTGGAGAATTGGGTATAAGTCTTCTCTCGACCTGGGCAAATATATACTGTCTGTTACCTTGTCTGGTTGACGAGTATTTTTGTGTGTTTCTGATACTCAGGTGTAGGACCATTGAGACGAATTCGAATAGTACTGACCACATGCTTACACACACATACGACCCTACTACAGCTGGGTCATGAAAATTGTCATAAAATTTGCAAATTGTATTTGGTTTTCATGAGATCAACCACCCAAATCCAATGACTCTGTTGGTTTCATACTAATGCAATTTATTTATGTACCGAATGTTTCAGGTGGGGCAGTTCATATGGATGATTTACTATACATATTTAATACAGAAAGCGTCATACTGAAAAGAACTGGTGACCCTCGTGAGGATGAGATGTCGAAAACTATGATCGAAATATTGTTGAAATTCATTAAAGAGTGAGTGCATAATAGTCAGTAGGTATTTACCAACCTACTCAATTTGTGTATAGGTAAAATTGATACAAATATACTCGTACTTGAGTAGTTGAATGGTTTAACCTGAATAGACTAATGCAATGTTGAATTGAAAAATGTAGCTAGTGAAATTTGTGCAAGCGAAGCTGACAGCATGTTGAAACATCTTCATTAGTTCGAAATAAATGTGTCCAAGGTAGAGGTCGCTTTGACCTTGAGATGCATAAACCATCTGCAACTATACAAGGAGTGGTGCACTTCCAAGTTCTGATTGACCTCTTTTGTTTCCTTCTGCAGAAGTCCGGTCACTGGGTGGCGAACGGTTCAATCTGGCTTGCCTCACCTGGTCTACCTGGAGGTGTCAGGCCCGGATCCCAACAGCAACACCTTTAAAACCCTCACGGACGACAGTGCGGAGCTCTTCTGGAAGTCTTTACCTATTGAAGAGAACAGGGATATTCCCTCGTTATCTGAACCAACTGCGAATCGAACTGTAGAGAGTGGTTGTGCTCGAAATTGCGCAGCAATATTTATACTTGTTCAGACCTACCTTAGAACTTTGAGATTGTTGCACATTTAAAGTTAAATTTGAGGTACCTACTTGACAGTATTAAACACTTATGGTGGAGTAAAATCTTCAGCTCAGACTTTCTAATAATATTCATGAATTTAGTGAAATAACATCTTCAAGAGGTAAGAAGGAAGTTACATTCGAATGGAATCCACCTTGCTCATTGATTACTCGGTCCGAATCCCACCACAACAGAACGCGCACCCCAGCGCCCATAGCCACACCAGAATCCTCCCTCTTTAACTTCACACTTCTACTCGTAGGTCTTATACTGGGTTTAAAAGCCAAACAGGTCTGCCAAACTGCAGGAGTCGATTCTACAATCAACTTGCAACAAAATATGCATCGTAACAATTTTTTTTAAACCCTCGTTTTTCAAAATTTGTTTTTTCTTCAATTTTATGATTTTTTCGTGAGTTTGACCTTACATTAAAATTGGTCATAACTCCCTTAATTTGCGGAGTAAATTCAAAATTGAGGATGGCGTTGGAAAGAGCATTAAATTTCCTATCGGTTAGATGCCTGACCTTTTTTTTGGAGTCAAGGTTTGAGACATTTAACACGTTCCCTGTGTCACCCAAAAAGTGAACTTCCCATGGGCTTAAAAGGAAATTTGCAGACCCCAATGCTCATATGTGGTGTTTCCAGTAGGTAGTGCTAGTCATATATCAACAGAATCTAAATTGTCAATTTATGATTACCTGCCCATCAAACGCCCGTGGCAAGCAATTTTTCTTAATTCTGCCTCATTAGGGGCGTGGTGGGTGGGCGGAAGGCGCGATTAGACTTGACAAAAGACAACTTGTGAGTTGTGAGCTCCTGCTCACTGATGCCCCCTTCCCAGTGACGGAGCTAAATTAAGTAATTAATTCCCTTCCTGACACAGAATTGGCATAGTGACGTGCGGCAACAATTCCCAATTTTGAGGTCACGTGACTCAGCTCATAGGTGACGTCACCCCAAGGACTTCAGAAGCAGCCCACCACCCAGAATGTCCTCCCCTCAGGCTTGGGAAGCCAGCTGCTTCCCCCACCAGCAGACCCGTCCCCAGCAACACCAACCGGTGGTGTGGAGGGGGGAGAGCCCCCTTGGAGTCTCCAGAGCAAGGAGGAAGACATCAATCCCTTCCCAAACCTTGTACAGTCTAGTCATTGAGAGCTCCGGGCCTGCGAACAAAGCTGCCCTCCTATCTTCGCCACACCCTGCCACACCGTACGACTCTCTGGACATGGGTGCCACCCCAACTTTGCCACATCACCATAAGGATACCTCAGGGCCCTGAACGTGAGTGCACAAACTATATATAATACATTGGCCAATAGTATTTGACTGTGTAGAAGTAAGAGTGAACATAGAGAACATAAATCGGCACATAGTTGCAAAGTCAGACAGTAAAACAGTAAACCTCCATTTAATGATTGATCTTATTTTGTATTTCGACTCGGCATTGTTAACTGAAAACACAACTGAATATTGGATTGTAAAGCATTGTTGTGCCATACTGTTTCATTCTTAGCCTTCAGCGAATTGCCACACATTTGGTGTGAGTAAACACACATGTTCCTTATTGAATAAAAAGTGCCTATTAGTTGTACTTTGTAGTTATCTTTTGAGTTATACCTGGTTCAGATACTTAGTACAAGGCAAGTGCATTGCTACACCTCAGGTTCATATTGCAAATCCCTTCAGGAAACATCTTAAGCCCTCAGGCACAGAGACACTTGTGTTCTGTTTGAACTATCAAGCCATTCAGGCTATCATCTTTCAACTACAACGTCGTCACGAGCCTCCTGAGTTCGCCACACGTTCGCCACAGGTAATAACCTTTTGTTACCCTAACATTAACGTAATATAAGTGTTTCGATATTTGCATTATACCCCCTTCACCCCTTTGAACTCGTGCGAAGTTTGGAGTTTACCGTTGGTGACCTCGTCATCGACACGTAACTCCCAAGCTCCCCAAACTGACTTTCGATGGCACACTCTCCACTGCCATCAGCGAGTGGGGTCAACACCTTACACTGTATTGCGGATTGCCTACTTCCCACCCCTCTCACTAATAAGTCTCGTAGAGGGGAGGACATTTTTTTTATCGGCCTAAATATTATTTAGGCCTGTTCCCAAGGAGTTGGGGCACAAAAGTATATAAGGTATTGCTTCCGAGTCTACCAAGGTAGCGGAAGCTTTGTTTTCACTTTTCAAGGACGAAAAAAAAAGTTCTCCAAAATCAAAATTTCCACTCGCGTTTTGCGTTTTAGACCTTTCTGAACAATTTTGGTTCCGTGTCTGTCTGTCTGTGTGTCTGTCTGTCTGTCTGGGTGTCTGTCATGAATTCCTTGTAACGCGCATAACTATACGAGGTTATTGTCCGATTTCTATGAAGTTTTCAGGGATTGTGCGGGTTGGTGTGTAGACGGTCCCCTATGAAAATCATCATCCCCGGAGTGATAGAAGCGACTGCGCATGCGCAAACGTGAATTCCTTGTAACGGCCCTAACTTCTACATTTTCCATCCGATTTCAATGAAATTTTCAGGGATGTTACAGACTAGTATTTAGATGGTCCCCTATGAAAATCATCACCTTCGGATTGATAGTAGCCACTGCGCATGCGCAAACGTGAATTTCCTTGTAACGGCCATAACTTCCACATTTTCCACCCGATTTCGATGAAATTTTAAGGGATTATGTGGATTAGGTTGTAGATAGTACCCTATGAAAATCATCATCCCCGGACTGATAGAAGCGACTGCGCATGCGCAAACGTGAATTACTTGTAACAGCCGTAACTTCAACTGTCCCCCAGGGGTCGCGGGTTCGAATCCCAGCCGAGGCTAAGTATTTTCTTTTGATCCAATCACATACATCTACTCATTTAATTTTTTATCCGAATTTGATGAAATTTTCCAGGATTGTCCAGATTAGCGTGTAGATGGTCCCCTATGAGGGTAGTGGAAGGTACTTAGGGATTGGTGTTCTGAGATTAACCACTATGCATCTGATCATCTATTTTTTTAATCCCCTCAAAACCAAAATATTCACAAAAATTGAAATTTCAACTTCAATTCGATGTATATAATTTTCTATTGGTCTGACAGAGGAACGAAAGGTATCATGCTGTTCGTCAATTATCAGAGAACAATAATCAACACTGAATCGATTTTTAACTTAGTAATAAAATCCCCCAGCGACCCGAATTGCGACTTGGGTCGCTCCGAGTTTCTGATTACCTGTCCATCGAGACGCCCCATGCGAAATTGGATTTGATTACCTGTCCATCGAGACGCAAGGGACGTGTTAAAAGCCTCCTGAAAAGAAATTTTTACACAGTACGGGAAAGCTCGAGTTTTTTCAATCGGAAAGTAAACTATGAGAAGCATTTTTTTTTGTTGAAATACTTCAGTTCTATCGAATATACAGTCTACTTCCCGCAGCAACATTTTCTTTGTAATATCACAATCGATTGTTTTTTCTCCGTCAATTTCTGGGTGAGAAAGTTGAAAAAGCTCACCCGACTTGGCAGACGTTTCACGGGACCTGCCCAATCGCAACAATACGAGTTGACTAAGCGTGAGTTACGAGTGTAGATCCTTCGTCCTAGTGCGGGTGAACGCCATGTGTTAACCCTCTCCTGCCGTATTTTACGTTTTGCTCTCCACCAAAGCGCCTTCCTTTTCGAGGAGGATTACCTCGTGAATTGTGGGATGAACAGAGCCCTCATACCCCCTCAGAACCACACTGCAGATCCCCCAGTCCTCACGACGTAAACTCCTTTCTGCAGGCTGGTTGATTGATAGTTTCGCTGTGGTTCGAAAAGCGGATCAAACGACCGTTATGGTTTATGGTGGAACTGAAGAAACGAATGAACGTTCGAGTGCATACTGTGGGATAACGAAGAACCCTCCAATTTCCATGGTTGTTGCTCACATTCGAGTGAGCCAACTAGTTTTGGTGACTTCGACCGCTTTTGTCGACTTTCTCACTCAATTGGAGGTGAAAACATGCCTTTGTAGTGAAATTGTCTCTAGATTAAACCAACCTATTTCGCTGATTTATCAGACTTTTTCACTCAATGTGAAAATGAGCCTTTGAAACCAGTGGAGCCAAGAAGGCCCCATGGAGGTAGCTTTCAAGCAACACGTTCATTGCGGTGTTCGGCTAAATCTGCCTCATGTTCCTTCAAGGCAAAAATCCCCGTAATTCTAAAGGAAATAATATTTTTAATTTTTCTGTTCACTTTCCTCTTTTTTAGGTCAATCGATGGATCGCATAAAACGAAAAAAAGTCTGCCAAGTGGGTGAGGCACTTGGCTTCCTCGTATCCATAACCCGATTGTATACATGATCCGATGCACATAGTGAATCTCAAAACATCAATCTCTAAGTACCTTTCACTACCCTCATAGGGGACCATCTACACGCTAATCTGAACAATCCTAGAAAATGTCATCGAATTCGGATGAAAAATGTAAGTGTAATGGCTGTTACGAGGATTTTACGTTTGCGCATGCGCAGGAGGCTACCGTTAATTTCAAGGCCTTGATTTTCATCGGGGATCATTTACAGCCTAATCCGCCTAATTCCTGAAAACTTAATCGAAATAGGATGAAAAATGTGGAAGTTAATGGCTGTTACGAGGATTTTACGTTTGCGCATGCGCAGAGGCTACTGTCAATTTTAAGGCCTTGATTTTCATAGGGAACCATCTACACCTTAATCCGCATAATCCCTGAAAGTTTCATCGAAATCGGATAGAAAATGTGGAAGTTATGGCAGTGGCTACTAGTAGTCCGTGGGTGATGATTTTCATAGGGGACCGTCTACACGCTAACTCTCACAATCCTTGAAAATTTCATCAAAATCGGACAATAACTTCGTATAGTTATGCTGGTTACAAGGATTTCATGACAGACACCCAGACAGACAGACACGGAACCAAAATTGTTTAGAAAGGTCTGAAACGAAAAACGCGGGTGGAAATTTTGATTTTGGAGAATTTTTTTTTTCAACCTTGAACAACACCCTCTACGAATTTTATTGAGGATCGACCAGGCAAGGATTTATTCCTAGGGGTGGGAGGAGCCTCTTGATTGTCCCCACCTACAACTCCAGCCACTTAATCTAAGGGGGACGTACGACTACGGCTATAACTAAGGGGGAACTTAAACTAGGGGGACACTTATGCGTATCCAAGTGTGGCGTTGAGAGAGAGAGAGAGAGAGATAGAGAGGGCAGACTTTAACATACAGGCTCTCCCTGGCGAAGTACAGAAAAGAAGTCCAAGCTGAAGACGAGAACAAAGATCCCTATGAAGGAAAAATAACGCCTATGTAAACAGGTACCTACTTAAAGAGGGGAAAAAATGAAAGAGACTCAACGATGATGAGGGACTAAAATTAGACAGTATGCTTACCATTCATGGGGTCTTGGTATACAAACAATCCTTTATCCTTTATGCACCACAAGGTCAATATTGGGTTTCCAGAGGGTTCTTCACACCTGATAGAATACACATAATGATATAATGATGTCAAAGAAAAAGAAAGAAATATAAAGGAAAAGGTACTTAGGCACTTGAGTGCTCACTAATGTGCTAGGTATTGCTCGTTTGAAAGGTATCTACAACAACAATCATACCTCATGGGTACTTATGTACTTCATTAATATACATAAGAGTTACCTGAAGAGGTGGCTATGCAGAGCACAATATTTTAATGTCAATCACCAAGTATCCTACAAGTATTCACTTTCTCGAGCTGAGACGAATATAATATCTTGCTTTGCAGAGTGTGACTCCAACCAGGGCTCATAAGTGACTGATTAAAAAAAAAAAAATGCATTAAAAAAAAAAAAAAAAAAAAATGCGGCTTCCCGAGGTAGGACGAGGAGAGGAGTGGAAAGACTAGGGGTGAAGGGAAGCGATAAGACGGGGACCGCGTTGGTTAATCCGATTTACTCCTTCTTGCAGGAGCGAGCGTGGCTCTTGTTGTTCTCAACAATCTCTGAAAAACCCGTCAAATTTTGAGGGGGTTTATATTATTTGGTTCTTGGACGATTCCAAAGGTTCAATTTGAAAGTGCTGAACCAAAATGGGTCGGAAAAACTGTTTATTGTTATTTTTAATCTAAACTAGACCTCATTCGGAGAATTTTGACAGCAATCGCGATTTTCTAGCGTGAGAAGGCCTTTTTACATGATTTTATAAAGTTTCGAATGTTTATGACGTCACAGTGGGCTAAGGGGCGGGAGAGGCTAAGGGGAGGGAGAGGCGCGTGACGTCATAAACATTCGAAACTTTGAAAAATCATGGAAAAAGATCTACCCATCCAAAAAGAGAACGGCTGGTGTAAACATTTTCAGGATGAGGTCTACTTTCGATTAATAAAAATAAAAAAAATAAAAAAAATCAGGCGCAACCCCTGTTAGGGCAAATTAAGAAGGATCTGCAGTTGATCTTGTATTCTTCTGTTTGTGTTTGTTTTTCTTGACTTTGCTACCTTTCTTATCGTCGTCGTCGTCCTTGAGGGACAGAAATAGTCGCCAATCGAATCCGAGCCTGCGCAATTCGCTATTCTCATTCCCCAATCTCCAGAGCATCAGTCCGTCTTCTCGTCTCGTCTCGTCGTTGTCAGTCAAGCGCCACGATTTTTCTATACCTCTTCGAAGGTCTCTGAATCCTCCGAAAGCCATTCCAACTCACTGGAAAATCTGTTCTGGGTCCCTGTATCCCGGTCTTCTGTTCCTGGAGAGCTGTCACCATCTTCACTACGCTTCGTACAATTGGCTCTGTCTGTAAGTACGAACTACCTACCCGTAATACCAGATCGCAACTCCACGTGTCCTCCACTTACAGTGTCCTAATGGAAGTGAATTTTCTTTTGTTCAGCTTCCACTGCATCGCTCTTGCTGCTATCGCCGCTCTCATCGTATCGTCCCCGAGGTTTTCTGATGGGTGTCCATTTCCTAAGTAATTGGAATATCTTCAAGACTACCAAACGATACGAGTCCCCCCTCAGAGCGCCATTGCGTTGACCGTGAGAGACATCGTCCTGGTCAGTCAACCTATTTCGATTTTGTATAATATTGTAACTGACAGTAATATAAGTAGGAGGAGCTCCTTTAGAAACAACCTGTTTGGCTATTTTAACTAGCCTTTCCTTTTGTGGTTTTACCAGGTTTTTCCAATAGGTAGGGTACAATTACTGAGAAACATTTTATTTTATATCGAATTTTACTCTGGATATAATTGAACACGATCACCCTATTAAATTGATTGACTTTGAAAGTTTGTTTCTATTATTGAACCTTTTCTCTGTTCAATCACCCCCCATTGCTCAGAATTACGTACAGGTTCCGCATAATGTTATAAAAAAGCCTATTCTCTTCAGGAGAACGCACCAAATCTGGTGAATATCGGTTGTAATCAGTTCTGGACAGGTAGACAAAGAGATTTTATTAGTTTAGATTACTGGTGGGTAGATCTAGACCGAATGTTCCCCACTCTTCCCTACCTTCCGTCGTCCTGACCAAGTTCAAGCGGGTGATCCATTAGTTCCGAACTACAAAGGTGATTCTTCCGTTTCGCGGGCTTCAAAACGAAAATGGATCGACGAGTGCAGCGACGTATTTGTTTCCCATGATTGAGCGGCCGAGTTGATCGAGTGAGTTCCATTGAGTTATCGCTGGTCGGCGGACAATTAAACACATTGAGAACACGAACCTACGCGCACTCATACACGACCCCGCGGGCACGATGATGGACAGGAAAATCGGAGGTAAATCATTGTAATCGTATGGCGGGACGAGAACTACGTCGCATATTTGAATTCGCTTAGCTATCGAAGCGAGTACATATCGTGTGTAAACAGAAATGTAGGTCGTTCAACATCAAACTGGTGGCACTGAAGGGGGGAATGTGACGGTACCGCGATATACTTGTACCTTCATCGTGTAGTCAGTTAACTGAATGTCTGCAGTATATCAATTCATAACAAGTTCGGACAAGCAGTGCAAATTGAATAGCATCGTGTTTAGCGAGGGAATGTACACTTCAGCTCTTGTTTTAATACTCATTGAGGATATCAACGAAAACAGAGATGGATGTCTGAACTGTGAGATATGCCCGTTGTGAACACCGTCTCACGTTCATAGGAAATGAATGGAGTGTGGCCCACTAACGGAAAAGGAGGTTCCAGATTTCGGAAATGCATAAGGCATTATCTTCATCCAAGGGCGTTAGCACCAACGTTACAATATTGTAATACACTGATTTCACAAATAGATTTATTATGCCAAATAGCTTTACAAAATAGAGTCTAGAAAACTAGACTTTTTCGAAAAATCAACTCAACGCTTTTTTATTGACCAATCACATGACTATAATATTAGTAGTGACTTGAACTGCATATCACTACTCCCTCCCATTTTTTTTTGTATTTGGCTAGCCGATCTACGTGAACAACAAACTCTCGTCCAGTGGCCAACTTGATGTGTAAACGACATCGGTAATTTGTTTCTTCACTTTGCAAGGCCCAACACAGGGTGATTGTAATTTGGGGCAGTAGCCCACTTTCCGCCTTGGTGAATAAAACCAGACAAGATCCCCTTCTCGAATAGTAGGCTGTTCAGCTCGTGCATTATACCGTTTCTTCAAATTTGTTACTGCCTTTCCCAGCTGATTTCTTGCCTCCTGGTGCACATATTCCAGACGCTCTTCCGATTCTCTTGCAAATTCCGTGGTTGTGGTCTGGTGTGGTACTCAGCCATACAGCAATACAACTGGCAGTCTTAGCTCCCGTCCATAAATTATCATTGCTGGTGAGAATCCTGTTGCAGTAAGTCTATAGCCCGGTATGCTAGAAGCCCAAGTGGAAGATGCAGATCCCAGTCTCTCTGATGGTCAGCAACCATCTTTGACAAAACTTCCCAAAGCGTCCCGTTGAACCGTTCCACCAGGCCATTGCCTTGAGGGTGCAAAGGGGTGGTTCTGGTTTTTCGAATTCCCAACATTTTTATGACTTCCTGAAACACACTAGATTGATCTGGGTGCAGCTCTTGAGGAATGCCGTACCTGCTGATCACCTGATTGACTAAACCTCAGACACTATGCTATACTCTTGCAGTCTTACATATCCAGCACATAGTTTTGTATAAGACAGGAACGTGCTTTTTCAGAGCCAAAAATAATACAAGGCTGGGGTGGCGCAAGGCAGCGTTCTGGGCCCACTACTGTACCTGCTTTACACTTCTGACTTACCAGAAACTGAAGGTAATACCCTCGCTACGTTTGCAGAAGATATTGCAATTATAGCGACTGGGGAAACAAACAGTGAATCAGTTACCAAGCTAAATTTCTGTATCTCCCGCATTCATGATTGGGCAGTGAGATGTAGAGTTAGAATGAATGAGACTAAGTCAGTGCATGTTGATTTCGCGAATAAAAGGATCAACTATGTGCCAGCCTTTATCGATAACAAGGTGATACCAAGCTATGCCAATGAATCGAAATATCTTGGAATGACGCTGGATACCAAACTAAGGCGGAAGTCCCACGTCAAGATGAAAAAAGCTGAGCTTTTGATTAAATTCAGAAAAATTTACTGGCTGATGGGCCGACGGTCAAAATTGCCTGTCCACAATCAGCTCACACTGTACAAGCAAGTCCTAACTTGCTTGGTGCACAACTGTAAGGGTGCACAGCCCAGAGCAATCGAGACATAATTCAGCGCTTCCAGAATAATGCACTGCGATGCTGCGTTGATGCATACAGATACTTTAGAAATGACAGACTTCACTACGAGCTGAAGATTGAATCTGTCAATGAGGTCATTCGCAGCCAAGCCACGAATCACCTTTTGAGGCTCCAAGATCATGTAAATGAGGATGTCGTCCAGCTTCTCAACATGGATGATCTGCTTAGAAGACTTAAGAGAACCAAGCCACCCGATCTAATCCACTTAGTGTGACCATCATGAAGTGCAAATTTCAGGACAATAAGAACTAAGTGAAGTATCTTAGTTTTATTAACGTACACCACTATGTATCAGAAAAATGTTGCTAATAAATTGTAGGTGCAATAAACTTGGTGCAATAAAAAAAGTAAAAAAAAAAAAAAAAAACCAGATTTCAACTGCAGGCTAAAATTTCAGCTATGACCCCTGCCATAGAATATCCACTTCAGAAGTCGCTCATACTTCACTCATAGAGTCCTTTTCCACACTGGTTTTCAGGCGTCAGGCCTGATTTCGGGAATGACGAAACCAAAAAAACTTATCGATGTTAAAAGTCGCTCATAATAGTCATACTGCAGGCCGAAATTCCAAGTATGACCCTGCTTCCAATAAGACATCCCACGTCAAAACTCGCACAGATGCCCACTCTGCACTTTCTGTTCGAATATTCGCTTATTTTATGCTTTAAATTTCTAAATATTTCAAAAAATCACCCTAAAAATGAATTGTTTATCAGCCTTTATTACTTATCTATCAACCTCTTTCAGCAAATCATTTATTATGAGGTCTTAGGTGCTACGATGGTTTCCATGAGTTCATCATGGGACACAAGGGGTTCATGAGGACAACGCACAATGTTACAGAAAGGTATATTTTACAGGTTTGAGAACATACATTCTTCCCTTTAGGGCCATGACAGACATAAGAAGATGGTCCCAGAATTAAAAATAAAATTTAAGACTCTCAAATTATCCAATGAAATAAGTCAACGATTCACACGATAAACTATCTCTTAACAAGTAGACAACAAAATTGTAATGAAGCAGTTCACCATAACAATACGAAGGGAACTCTTAGGCCCTTGAAATTACTACAAGATGTGATAATTATTGTAGATGTCAGGGTATGAGCTACTGAAGGGTTTCAAATTGACACCACACACGATTTGATATCGACTAATAACGAACATACATGGCTAATAAGCTACTTTATGTTTCCATAAATTATACATTTAAACATTTTAGGTAGTGTTATTTTTCTATTTACAAGAAGTTATTTCATTTTATTCACCCCTTTTATCACTTTGGGGGTGTTTCGACCGCTTCCTCGCCTAAATAATGCTAATCAGGGAGGGTGAGGTGATGTTTTATGGTGGATTTATTCGACAATCTTCTTTACTAGGGTCTTATCGTGACTGATGTGCCCACTTACATGAGAAAAGAGGTGGACTAGAATTCTCTACAGATTGGACTCGATTACATTTTGAACATTCAAAATGACCTTAGTCGGTAGAAATTGAAGAGATGTCCGCAAAATGTTTATAAAGAATCGCGCTGTTGAAGTTCGTATTGGAACATGCTTTGTCGAAATCTTGAGTTTCGTAAGTTATTTTGGAATCGCCCGCCAGGAATTGGCGCCTAAAGCTGATTCATTTGACTTCAAATTATTTGTAGGTACCTAGATGCTAAATGAAGACATTTATTTACAAAGTGAAATGAAAAGTGTCTGTTGGCTGGGCAGTAGGTTCATCTTCGCATAGAATTTCACAAAAATAGAATAAGAATAGAAAAAGATCAAAGTATTAAAGAACTATCTGATGAGAAATATGACTTTTATGTCAAGTCAATGGTTTCCAAATTTAGTTACATCAACACGATTGAGCAACCATTTTGCAAACCATTCTCATCTACCCTCAAAATTCGAGTAAAAATCATGAATTTTTAATCATGACGAAAATTTTTGGGAACCCTTTTGGAACCTGCATCCGAAAACCTTTCGAATTGAGCGATTTTTGACAACAAGGAATTGAGAAATCGTAGTTTCAAGGACACAATAGACAGGTGAGGATCGTCAATCGTTCACGAAGCTCTGGAACGCAAAAGCGAGGCTATAGTTTGATTTTGAAGGACCCGAAAATTTTCAAAAAATATGATCAGAAGAGTAAAGTATAGAAGTGAAAATCCTAACTCAAAGGTTTCAAGGTAGTAGGCTGGTACACGGTGGTATTGGCCTCCATTTGCTTTTCGTCGACTACAAGCAAGCGTTCGATTCAATCGACAAAGAAAAGCTGAGGAAGAACAGTGTGCCAGACAAGCTGACTCGTTTGGCAAGGATTTGAAGCAAAGGCAAAGGTGAATATAGCTGGAAAGATTGGTGAGGAATTCACCATTAGGACAGGGGTTCGACAGGGGGACGCGCTCTCGGCAACTCTTTTTAACGTGGCATTGCAGGAAGTGGTCAGAAAAGTTGAAAATAAAGGAAACATAGTCAAAAAAATGTGGCAGATTTGCGCATACGCTGACGATTTAGTTGTTCTAGCCAGAAATAAGCAAGAGTTGAGAGAAGTCGTGGAAATCCTAAACGCTGAGGGTCGCAAAATTGGTGTGAACATAAATCATGAAAAAACCAAGTATCTTTTCATGAGCGCAGATCCCGGCCACGATCATGATCGACTTGGTTATTTGGACCTAGGGGAGCTCAGATTCAAGGAGGTGAATTCTTTCACGTATCGAGTATCACTAGTACCAACAGTATTTCAGAAGAGATTGATAGTAGAATTAGTCTGGGAAACCGGGCATTCTACGCCAATACCAAGCTGTTCAGATCGAAACTGCTGTCCAGGGCACTTAAAAAAGGTTATACCTGACGCTGATTACGGAGCCGAAGCATGAACCCTTTCGAGCACTGACGCCAACAAGCTAGGAATATTTGAAAGAAAAGTTATGAGAAGAATTCATGGGGCAGTATACGAATAACGAATCCGAAACAATATGGAAATTGAGGCGATTCTTGAAAATAAAGATATAGTACGTTTCATTAAAGCCTGTCGGATTCAGTGGCTTGGACATCTGGAGAGAATGCCTAATGGAAGACTCCCTAAGATGATTTGGAAAGCAAGACGTGAAAAAAGAAGGCAGCAGGGGAGACCAAGAACACGATGGATGGATGATGTGGAGAGGAACCTGCTAAAGATGAAAGTACGAAACTGGAAGAGTAAAGCCTGTGCTCGAGGAGTGTGGAGGAAGGTTGTTAAGGAGGCCAAGGGAGTTAGTTAGGTCGTGTACCAGACATGCTTCAGTAGAAGGGCCTGGATCAAGATTTGGCAACACTGCATTCAAGCCAACCAAAATCATTTAAACACATTTAAACATTCTAAATAGTTCTTAAATAAAGAAGTACAAGAGGATCCCTGAGTGAGCCACCACCCACAAGGGAGGGACGAGGTATGGGGAGAACGTGTGAACATGACGTCACCCTTCCACCTCTCTCTCCCTCAACTAATCTCTCCAAGTACATATTATGTACTTATTATAAGTACATTATTATAAGCTTATATTATAAGCTCACTCAGGGATGCTCCTGTATGCCTTCTAGTCCAGCCTATCGTCTTGTTCATTTCACTCTCTACCTTCTCCTTTATCAAGGGATCTCCTCGAAGTATTAGGCTCAATAGGTAAATCTCCCGCATCCTGTCGGTAAGGTTTCTATGAAACGCCGGGGCTGTCAGGCTAGCCTGAACTCCCTGCACTCCGCACTTCGGTCTGGCTAATAAGCCGCCGGTGCGACAGTGCAGTCGTTAGGATAGGGACTTTTCTCTCTTCGTTGAGTAGGGGTTAAAGAAAACACAAACGCCGCATCGAGAAGGTCACCTCCTTCACTTGACGACACGCAAATATAACATCTATGAAGTCATGAGTCTTCATGTATGAAATTAAGGAAAAATATTGAATGTTGACTTTGAAAAACATCGCTCGGATCTCTTAGGTTTACCATAAATCGCATACGAGCACCATTTTTGAACTCAAAGGTAAGCCAATAATATTCACATTTATTTATTACTACGTGAAAAAATCTTTTTGCGTTTGCTTCTGTTAGGAAGTAGGTATCCATAATGTTAATTCATTTGATGAAGTATTATTATCTCTCTTCATAATCTACACCGTTATCACAGATATCCACATACACAAGGGTAACATTTTTTCTTATTATTAAAGTAGGTACTAAGTATAATCATGCACTCTCTCTTCGTCAGACTCTGGCAGACTGGTTCTCTCACTTGCAGGATGGCCAAATTTTGAATGTGTCAACGTCTTGTTCATTTAAAACATTTTTATTTTTTGTCTCATATAAAATTTTACGTATCAAAGTTAAAATAAGGAAACCCCAGCCACAATACACATCCCCACTGCACATTATATTGACAAATGGAACTCAAACAGGTAAAAACTGTGGGCTCGTCACTAACTGCCTGTCAAATTCCACGAGAGACCGTATCATTGTCAAGAGAAATACCTATACAAATAATAAAATATAATAAATAAAAAACCATAATACAATTAAATATGAAATAAAATATAAAAAATAAAATGAATATAAATAAATAACAAATAAATAAATAAAAAATGAATAAATAAAAAAAATAAAAAAAATAAAATAAATAAAAAATAAAGAATAAAAAAATATATAAAATGAAATAAAATAAATATAATACAAAAATATAATTTTTGTACACTACCTACTCTACGGTAGTTGGCACATAGTTGCAATACAATTTTCTTTTTAATGACTAGAAACTATCAGATAGTTGCAGATTCTGCATTCACAAAAATTCCTTTCCCTAACTGTCCATAGTCCAAATGGTGAAAAATCTTGGACAAATTATACTGCCGTCCAAAGCAAGGAAGTGCCATATGCAATTTTGACGTTTTTCGTTCTTTATGAGTATAAATCGACTTTGTGAGACTAAAAAAATGACTAGTGTGACTAAAAAAATCGAAACTGCGTTTCTGAATTTATCTTTTGAAACTTTGTTATCCTATTTTTTTAAATAATTTGTAATTTCAAAAATCAATAAAATAGCACAAAAAGTAATTAAGGAACCTATTACAGGCCTGCACTTGAGCGGAACAAAAGTAATTCACCTGTAGTGTTCCAACGAGGAGTAAGTAATGTATGTAGTAAGTAAAGTAGGACTGAGTAACTTCCATCCAGAGGATCTCTCCATCCAATATGCAGTGACTTACCTATTTTTCGAACCATCATCACTCATACGACTTCAACGAGACGGATCCATCAGACTTGTCAGTCATCAAATGTTTTGAAATTTTTCGAAAGAACGCAAATCCCATCGATGGGGCTTAGAGGTAATCTACATCAGAGATATAGTTTACAGTTTAGGGGTCTACACGCCACTCCAAAAGGCCGGCGTGGCCACGTTGAAACGTGGGCCTTTGCAGGGGGGAGGAGGTGGCGGCTGGATACCCGCAGGAGATGAGGTGTGTGGGAGAGGGGGGTGGGTGAGGTACAACGTCCCTTATTTCCTCTACTAACCCTCGTAAATAAAACAATTAATGACCCATGCGTAATTATTACGTTATAAAAAGAACTTTTACCTTGCTTGTTGATGTACATTACCTCAAAGCCCCATCGATGGGATTTGGGTTATTTCGAAAAATTTCAAAACATCTGATGACTGGCAAGTCTGACAAGTCCCCTGGACCGCCCGACTTCGCAATGAGTAAATCCTTCAGCAAAACTATCTGAAGCGCGAACTGCTGACAACAATAAAAAGGCGCAAGGTTTTCCTACTTTGGGCATGTTATGCGTGGGTCCAACTATGGGTTTTTGCAGGTCATTATGATGGGCAAAATCAGCGAACGTAGAGGAGTTGGAAGGAATGTGCCTCTTGGTTGTCCAATATACGAAGCTGGACGGGAATCGACCGAGCAGCGGACCTGTTTCACCTGGCTCAGAACCGTGAGAGATATGCGGTGATGATCACCAACCTTCAGTAATGGAGAGGGTACTACAAGAAGAAGATTAACACCGTTTTTAACGTCGTTAGATGGTTTTAAGTTTCAAAATCGTTGTTGTACCATTGTCTGGTTTTTAAACAGAACAGTGCATAAATCCCATTTCACCGTGACAGAACCTACCTATTCAAGTTAATTCTCTCCGAAACCATCCTGCTCATAGAAGATTTAGGACGGCTGGTACTTCCTTATCTGAGCTGATTTGAGATCAAATGCTCAAATTCCTGATGGAAGCAGTATTCAAAAATAATTATTAATCCATGGGCCACTGATGAACATCAAGTTCGATATCATGTACGTAAAAAAAAAAATCAAAAAATCGTTGTGATCAATGCCACTAATGAAGTTTGCTTCTCCTCAAAATTTCAATTTCTTGAGATAGACAGGTTCGCCTTCTTGCTATGAATGACAGTATACTCACTCGTAACGTACCCCTTATTCTAGGCCATCCTGCTTCTCGTCGTTCTCCAAGCGGTGGAAGCTCACTTATACACTTTCCTTCGATCTGATGAAATCTAGATGGTTGTTTACAGCCTTGACCGAACGGCCGATCGAGTTTGAGCGGTTCTTCCCTCCTTACAGAAGATAGTAGGGCCAGTAAATCAGGTTGAAGACGGCGAAGAGGATGGGGAAGCAGAAGCGGGCGTACTCGTCAATCCTCCGGGCGAGGGTGGCGTGCTTCGGGTCCTTCTTCTCGAACACCAATCCCTTCGGGGAAACCTAACAGAGGAAAGATACTGTACTAACATGATAATAATAACCGTTATTTTTAATGTATAGTGCAAATAGAGTTTCATTTTCCCCTCTTTCTCCTTATCGGGGACTCGCTTTCCGAAACTATCGATGAACATTGGTTGAGGACCGTATGAAGATTTTCCCGGATGTTGGACGTGTGAGAAAGCCAGTTCTAGAATGAACAAAGAGGATCCTATAAAAGAGCATAGCTAGGAATTTTCAAAGAAATCTTCCAGGGGAGAGGGTGATGACATGTCATTCATCGGCGTTTTGAAAGAACTTCGTGTTGGGGAGAGACAACAGCTACTCCATTGTAGAGAAGAAAGAAGTTATAAAGTATTAAACCTAATCCACTGTGGTAACATTGTTTTTAGGAACAAATGAGGTACACATTCGTATTAGCTAAGAAATACATTTTATTCAAAATAATTTCAACTAGGTGGGTATAAATAAAACATAGGTAATTTTATAATATGATCAAATCATATTAAAAAAGTAGGTATTCAGTCTTTCTTCCAGTAACAGCATAAAATTTTATAATGCAATATCACAATGTAATATTGGTAACGAAATAAATTGAGTACATTGTGTACTTGAGCACCTACCTACCCATGTTTACTTAGTTCCAACGACGACGTCGTCAACTTTCACACTGATTTACTGATGTAGCTTCTGCCTGTTATCTGGTGTCTTATATATAACACTGCCATAGTGCGGGATGCGGATTTTCATGGAGAACTGAACTCATGATAGGGTTAGGATTATAAGTGTTACCTTTTGGTTTATTATTTTCAATAATGAACCTTTGGAATCGACCAAGAAAAAAATTTTTTTAACACCCCCTCAAAATTTGATGGTTTACGTTTCAAGGTACGTAGAATCCAAAAATCGAATAAAAATTTGGCCGTCCGTCCGCCGTCCGCCGTCCACCGTCCGCCGTCCGCCGTACGCGGCACTTTTGCCTTTTAGCATTGACCGATTTTAATGAAATTTGGTATGTAGGCTCCATTTGGGGTCTAGTTGTGCCCCGAAGATTTTGGTTGATGTAGGTCACTTCTAAGGGTTCCAAAATCAATTTTGAAATTTTGAAAACGCCCTAACTCAAAACATTTCGATATAAAGGTATTGTTTTCCCTTCAATTTAGGATTCTATAGAATTTTAAAAATTTTTTGAGACCACCCGGAGCTCTGTAGGACAAACCGTTCGCTCACTACGAGAATTTGAAGTTTGGACGTACGATAAATCAGAAACACGAGTGTGAATCGCAAAAGAGGCCTAATCTCCGTTCAAATTATAGCTGACCGAAATGCGATCGAAGTTGTTCTTCATGTTGGATGGTTGGTGGCTTTGCAGACGAGTGATCTATATAGGAAAATAAAAAATAATAAACCATTGTGTAATAATTTGCAGCGTTTTTTCCTCATGCAAGAGTAGTAGGTAGGTGATCACATTCACAGTGGTTGGTGGCTACTTTTTTCCCCATTGTTCACATGTTCACGTTCGGAAAAAGACAGATGGAGGGGAATACTGACTCTTTACTTACTTACAACTCATCCAAAGGAAACAAGAAAGTCCTGGGTCACACGAGCTGCATAGTCATGAAAGAGGGACTCTCTTTCATGACTATGCAGCTCGTGTGACCCAGGACTTTCTTGTTTCCATTGGATGAGTTGTAAGTAAGTAAACAACCATTTCAGATTGAATTTTCGTCCGAATGCCATTCCTGGCGTCGCGGACGTCATCAGCAGTATTCCAAAGGGAAGATCAGAATTTGTTCTTATGATTTCGCTCATGGCTTCCCATTGCCTTACCGCCCTGGGTTAGGACGAGGGGGGGGGGGGGGGGACTGTGCCTGGCTTGCACGAAAATATGCTCCCGAGGAAAGCCCCGAACTCACGGCCCCCCGCGGGCGGTCCGAGACTCGTCGCTAAGGGACGCACGCCGAAAGGAGCATGACCACAGCTGATCCCTGGATGTTGTGACCCACTTACTGTATTCACTGGACTCAGTGCACTCCGATTCCCGATGTTAAATACAAAGAACCAAAATACTTATTTTCGAAATATAAGTTCAGGAATGACATCCAAGTTCTTTCGACCCGACAAGCCTCCTGTCGAGTGAATGTAGAATTTTTTTAAGTTTCTAAAATTTCAACTCGAAAAGAGAAATTTGCTGGTTAAAAGTGGCACAGTTGAGGTGAGAAAAAAAGAGAACGCACAATCATAAACGAATTTTGGACTGTAATTACATGATATGTTAGTGAAGGGTTGACCAGTTTAACAAAAGAGTAGTGTTCTACAAAATTTGTATGTTGTGCCGTTGTGATGAAGCCTCCGCACAACATACAAATTTTGTAGAAGCCTCCGGGTTTGCCGGGGATCGTCACCCGAGTCGGATCGTGCTCTGTGATAGTTGATTGTTACGGCTGTTTAAAGTCGATGTATCGGGCTGAATTTCTGCACGCTGATATAGTTTGGTTCGGTAGTCTGATTTTCCTTATTAATCAAGCGATTGTGCAACATCTTACACGTCAATTTCGTCAATTTTGTCGGTGTTTTTCTGCGTGAAAAACGTTAGCTGGTCAGTGGATCCGGATCGGAGCGGCTGATAGTGTGGGAAGTGACCTTGAAGCGATTAACGCATGCGCTGTATCGGTGAGTGGAATCCCCACTAATTGGAAAGTTCTTACACACGCACTGATTCATCGACGGATGAGTTAGTGAAGGCTGGGACTTCGTAGGTAGCTGCCTGTTTACCTGGTCTCACTCGTTGTCTGACGTGCACGACTGATTCTCGCCCGATTCAACTGTCGTTTTATGTCTAGCAATCAGTCGATAGAAAAATTCTTTACACGTAAGCGTGTGAGATCGAATTCTCTCGGTTCTGTATATATAAGCGAGATGCGGGAGGATGCCCAGGTTGGTCAGTTGACGTTGGGTGAACTGATGGCAGCAATCAAGGAAATTCTGCCTACTAAGGAAGAATTCGCATCTCTGAGTTCGGAAATACAAGTGCTTAAACAGGAAAATACGCAATTGAAGGAGCAAGTTAACAAACTTCGCTCTGACTGTGCACAAAATACCGACACAATAGAATTCCTTCTGAACAAATCCAAAGAGAAGAACCTAATATTTCGAGGAATTCCACTTGGAACTGATGCCGACCCTTCCACAATTGTAACGAAGTTGTTAAAGGAGGTCCTCAAGATTAACGAACACATCAATATTATTAAAGCTTATTTTATCGGTCCTGCTTCGCCCACCAAAATGATTTTGGTTGAATTGGCTAAACCTTCGGACAAGTGGATAATTTTCAAAAATGTTCATAAGCTGAGAGGTTTAAACATAACCATCTCGCAGGATTATAGTGCCAGAACGCGCGAGAAACGTCAAAAACTGTTTGCAGTGAAGAGTGAAATAAGGAGGCTTAAAGGGTGAAGGGGTTGATACTTTTGTGAGGAACAATTTGTTGCTGGTCAACAAGCAACGATTCTACTGGAGTGAGGAAAAGGGTCTGGTGAATTCGAAAGAAGAAGATGCTATTGCTGCGCTGAAGTCATTGACCGGTGAAGATATGTCTCGATTTGTAGAAGGTATCAAAACTGGAACAATATCGCAGCAGCGACCCGGACTGGAAGGAAGAGGTACATCGTCAGTTAGAGGAAAGTTATAGCAGCGAGCAGGGAGTCATGCACCGGTGGTCCTTAAACCTAAGATCGTCGCCTACAATGTTAATGGCCTTAACAAAGAATTTCAAGTCCAGGGTTTCTCGAATTTGTTTATAGGCATGAATTTTTTGTATTAGTTGAAACGCATGTTATTGAAATTGATTACTGTATGTATGAAAAATACTTCGTTGATTATAATATTGCATGGGTTGGGGCGGAGAAAACATCAAAATTTGGTAGAGCAAGTGGGGGTATATTAATTGGTTGTAGACGTAATATCTCTTGCAGTTTTGTGAATTGTCTTGGTTCAGGGTACGTTTATGCCAGCGTTGAAGTTGGAGGTGAGTCGCTCAGTGTTTTTCCAATGTATTTGAGTCAGAGCAAGTGGTACGACGAGTTTTTGAATTTAACTGAATTGTTACAAAATAATTTGGATAAAAATATTGTTATAATGGGTGACGCGAATGTGAGGGTGGGTCAATTGCAGAATGTGCCTGAGGAGTTTATACAAGGAATACCAGCCATTGTGCAGTCGTCGCGGAACAGTAAAGACGCAGTGATAAATGCCGTGGGAAGAATGTTTGTTGATGCTTTTAATGAGTTAGGGTTGATTATTTTGAATGGTCGTTCGGTATCAGATGAAACGGGTGAATTCACGTACGTTGGGACCCAGGGCTCTTCAGTTATTGATATCTGTGGAGTATCAGTGAGTATGTTAGGTGATTTGGTGGATTTCGAGGTTTTGCCACAGGTTTACTCTGACCATATGCCCATAGTGCTAACTGTTAAGGGGAATAACCGAAGTGAGGATTGTGTAACTTTGTCCTTGCTGCCAAGATTAGTGTGGTCTGATTCGGAAAAGAAAGAGTATAATAATAAACTCGAGAACTTGTTTTCTGGTTACACCGAAGTTAAAGGTATCGAGTCGAAGGGGAGTTTCATCATTGACTGCATTGGTAGGGCGGCTGGTCGAAGTGGTGTTCCTGTAAGCGGTAGAGACTATCCGAAATTCGCCTCAAAAAAGCCTTGGTTCGATGGAGATTGTTGCCGCCTGAGAGACAGATCTTTTGCTCTCCTCAATAGTCACAGGCGTAATGGTTCTGGCATCATTAAGCAATTTTATCTGGCTGTAAATAAAATGTATAAACTTTGTTGTGAGCGCAAAGAGAGGGAATTCTACCTAGGTGTGGGCGAGCGTCTGGATAAAGCTGCGAGCTCTAAGGAATACTGGGCGATAGTGTCAACGTTCAAAAATAAAAGTTTGTTTATTGATTCACACATCGAAGGTTCTGCTTGGTTTGAGCACTTTAAATCTTTACTGAACCCTGCTACTGCAGTTGGTGCAGTTTCTTATGCCAGACCGTTGGTGAAGATAGAAAGTTTGGATAAACCCTTTGAAATTGAAGAGTTGAGATGTGTATTAAGCAAGGCTAAGGAGAACAAAGCGCCTGGACCGGATCAAATTCCTTATGAATTTTTCAAAGGTATGGATGACGACTGCTTGAATATATTGCTTAACTTCTTCAACGAGATTTTTGTAGCCGGTGTGGCGCCTAGGAGTTTCGGTCAATCCATTATTTTCCCACTTCACAAAAAAGGGGCCCGAAATGTAGTTAATAATTATAGGGGACTATCTTTTATGAATACACTACCTAAGATATATGCAGGGCTTTTATTAGAAAGGCTTACAAGTTGGATGGAAGAGGAGAGTACCTTGAATGAGTTCCAGGCGGGATTTAGAAAGAAATATTCCACTATTGATAATATTTTCAACTTGACCTGTTTGGTAAATATTAAATTAAGAGTTAAGAGGTCAAAAGTTTATGCTTTTTTCATAGATTTCGCCTCAGTTTTTGACCGAGTCAACAGAGACTATTTGTGGTACAAGTTGTCCTTGGAAGGTGTGTCCACGAAATTTATTATGGCTATAAGCAGCCTTTACGCATCCACGGAGTCTGCCGTAAAACTTGCGAGTTCCTCTACTACAGATTATTTCCAAACCTCTACAGGAGTCAAGCAAGGGTGCCTACTCTCGCCAAGTTTATTTTCTATTTTTTTGAACGATCTTCATGAGTTTTTGGAAGAAGGGGTTTGGGTTGGAGATCGTGAGGTACGACATTTAGCGTACGCCGATGACGTAATTCTTCTGTCATCCAGTGTGATCGGATTGCAAAGGATGATTAACAGACTGGGGGATTACTGTTCGAGGTGGGGGTTAGAGCTCAACCTAGCTAAATCCAAAGTAATGGTATTTAGAAATGGTGGCAAACAGGGTGCGAAGGAAAGATGGTGGTATAGAGGCCAGGAAATTGTTGTTGTTAATAAATTTACGTACCTGGGCGTTCTGATGACTCCTACTCTCACTTTTGCTCCCCATTTGCTTGAAAAGAGTGAAACGGCTAGGCTCGCAATCTCTGGTATGTGGAAGAATTTTTTGTTTCACCCAAGGGTTTCTTTCGTGGAAAAGCTTAAGGTGTTCGGAGCCGTTTCACGATCGATTCTCTGCTATTCATCACAGGTCTGGGGTTTTGTCTATAGTGATAATGTAGAAAGAGTGCTGCGTTTTTTCGTGAAGTCCGTGTTTTCTTTGCCGAAGTGTACACCAAATTACATATTGTTTTTGGAAACCCAGTTGAAGCCTCTGTACGTGTATACCCTTAGAATGCATTTTTATTATATATTAAAAGTGATGAAGATGTCTGAGGACCGCCTCCCAAACTACTTGGCAAAAAAATGCGTCCAACTCAATATATACTGGGCGAAAGAGTGGGAAGTTCTGAGATTAAAGTATAACGTCCCGTTGAATCCCCACATTGAGCTTAGTGAATGGAAAGCAATGATCGATAAAAGCCTTGAGACGATAGATCAGTCGATGCGTTCAGAATTTGAGAGGAAGGCACTCAAAAGGCGCGCAAAACCATCCGCAGTACTTAGCCCTTAGAGGTGAACGTGATGTGGTACCATTATGCAAGATAGAGGACTTCCAAGTTCAAAGATGGTTTCTAAAGATCAGGGGGGATCTTCTGGCGCTGAAGCATAGGCCGTACGAGGCACAGGATCAGTTGTGCGAGCTGTGTAGTAGTGGAGATGTGGAAAATGCGTATCACTTCATTGGAAAATGCACGGCGATGATGGGCGTGAGGCGACGATACCTGGGGAGGACCCAATTGGGTTGGGAGGAGTACTTGGCACTAATCAAGTCAAGTGATTTAAGTTTGATAAGGTACTGTTCAGTGGCTTGGAAGTTAAGGCGTACAGCCATGATTGAATATGGTTTCATGTGACTCATTTATATAAGGTGTGAGTTGTTCAACTGTTACCTACTCATTTCACTGTTGAGTAGTTCGAAAATATCGGTTATGCACGTTTACAACTTGATAGCCCACACATTGTTTAATTTTGGAAATTGGAAATGGAATTTATTTTTTAGACATTATTTAGTACCCATATTTTTCAAATTTTATATTGTACAATAACATTATTATTAGAGCACTAGTTAAATAATAAAGGCGGCAAACTCATCGGACGGTCCAGGGAGACCACGATTATTGCATGTTTCCTTGTAAACAAAAATGTAAGATTTACTTATTTTCAAATAAAAGCATGTTTTCATTCATTCATTCATTCATTCATGAAGCCTCCGGAGAATAGTCGGTCGGGTTTGACCCAATTAAACAAAATGTTGATCCAAAATGTACTAAGCTGGGTGCCTGGGTTTTTCCTCTCCAACCTGGCTGTTCTTCCTTTTGGCAGGACGTTGAAGAAGGCAGCAAAGGCGTAGCTGACAAGGTAGGTAGGTACACAGGCAGCAGAGCAGGGTTGACGTGGTCAGAAACTCCTTAAATTTCAGGTTGGTCCTCAATTTCAACAAACAGGTTTTCCACGTGGAATGTTTTAGGAACAAAGGAAAAGCGAGAACGAACTGTGCACAGCCGAGGTCAGAGGCGAGAGAGATACTGGCTCAAGGCCATCCCAGTCGGGCCGTAGTAAAGGGAAGCAGATAGGGCCTTTCAGGTTGAAGTCCTGGAGATGAAACTTGACACTTCACTTCTTATTACTTATTATTGTTTACTAATTCTACGATTAACTGATTTTACGTGCTTAATCCCCCAGCTTAATACCAATTTGTTCAGCAGGTCTTTTCTGGTTCAAACTATAAAACTATTCAATGATAAGGACTACACTTTTGATTTAAGCGTATCTGTCAGAGAGTTCAAGAATAAGTTGAATGAAACTTTTCTAGAAAAGTACGATACGAAAGAAAATATATAAAGAAATATATAAATAATGTAATACTAATATAAAATAGGTACTAATATGAAAAAAAACTAATATTAAAAATAGTAGGAATATCGATGTTATGTATATATAAGTATAATAGGTACTGATGTTGTGAGTACGAGCATACTGTTATTTTCGTTAATGCTATAATTAAAATTTAGGTAAATGATTGTATGGGGAATAGAGAACTAAATTGTACAGGGGGGTGTAAGAGAGGACCCTCATGGTCCTAACCCATGTTCTGTTTTATAAATAAAATTCATCAATCAATTCTCTTGGCCCTTTTCTGATTATCTCCGACCTCTTCACCAAATTGAAGAAATTCTTGGATAAAGTCCTTTAAAACTAATCTGAATCAAACAAGGTCCCTCCCTAACTGTGTCAGCTTTGGTATATCTCTGTTCTCTGCAAAACCTGATATATTTCCTGCTCAATATCGCAACCTGAAGAAAGGATTCTCAGTATTGATTCCTATCTTTCACAAGACACTCGAGCTGCATCAAGAAATTGGATTCCCAAATTGCAAACATACCTACTCTAGGAAATCTTGTTTACAACTAGGAACAAACAAGATACAAACAAGATACCTGGGCACTTGGAACCTACCAATAATGCATTTATTAATTATCACTCCACTTTTTTTCACCGAGGTCAATAATAAGCACCTACCTACCAATCTACAAGCAACATTAATATAAGACTGAGGATTGCCTATTTTATACAAAACTAGCCAGAAGTTCTGACGATGCTGACTTAGCGAAAGTGCACTTAAACTAACCACTTCGAAGGCATTTTTGGGTGGAAAAGGATTTTCCAACGATGTGGAGGTGAAGGAGATAGTGCAGAAGTATCTTTCAGAGATGGAGCAAAGATATACGATGAGTCCAAGCTGAAGAAGTTTATAGAGCTATACAGATGGTGATTATGTAGAAATGTAAGAACAATTTTCAGGACATACTCCGAAAATTTCATTCAAATTATAAGCAGTTTTTGAATTGAGCATGAGTTATTAAATTAATTCCATTACAGACAGAACGACAGAAACATGTTCTGGACGTTGGAAGGTTTGCAGGAATAGCATGCCTTTGAGAATCAGAACACTCGGATGATTTAATTTTAGAAATAGCTTTGTGTGATAACGACGATAAGGTCACCGTTGAAGGGAACGGACAACCGTGTTTGATCTGCCAAGAACACTAGACAATTCTAGACATTAACCTGACCGTTCATCGTGTAACTTGTTTTAATCACTACTTTGATCAAATTAACGTTTGAAGTTCCAGTTGCTCTGTAACTATTGTGGTCCATTATGATCCAGTTATTGATATTAACAGTTTTATGATTAATTGTACATAAAATCGTCAAAAGTTCCACAATTTTACCATGATTTTCTTACATGGTAATTCAAACCCAAGTCCCAAATGAAAACCTTTCTTTTTAATAAACATAATAATAATAACATGAAGAGTTTATGTCTCTCTATGTTACTTTTCAAGCTGTAAGTTTCAGGGGAAGTTACGTGAATACTTCTTCAGCTATTTTCATGATTGCCGACACTTTCAACAAACCAAAATGAAATCCGTTTAAAACGGGACCTCCACGGATACTGGTAGAACACATTTCAAAAACAATCAGGCAGATTGGTACCGGAATAAAAAAATACACGATTTTCGAACATACAAAAAAAAAAAAAAAAAAAAAATTGTCTCATTCTCATGACGCACCGAAAAGAGTTGGTACCTTCTCTTTCCTGTCTACGGCGGTTGTGAAGTCAGCCACAAAGTAAAATAATCAAAACTAAGTAAAATTATTCGAATCACTCCATGAACATATCCCACCTTGAAAATAGCATCGTGACAAGCCAAAAATCTGCAATTTCGGGAAAACAAGTTTCAAGTTTCGCATATTGTATAGCTCGCCAAATCGTGATTTTTAAATGATTAACTCTTTGTTTTTGTGTAAAGTGATACATAAGAAGTTCAGCTATTTTCTTAAATAACCATGAGTCGGTAGGACAAAAATGAATGAAGTTTTTCCTCAAATTTTGAAAAAGGAGGAGAGATTTTGAAAAAACTATACTGTAGTAATGATGTAATCCAGGAGACTACAGCTAGAAGAGAAGCGTTACAACTCAAAAATGTAGCAGTACTCACATGTCATTCATGTCCGTCACCTCGCCTGCAATTGGCACGTAGGTTCCAATTGCACCGCTCCCAAGCGATCACGATTGACACTAGGCTTGTAACGATACTATTCCCTTGTAGAACTAGTCGAGATCTATCTGCCTATAAGTTTAACTCCAAACTCCATATTTTGGACTTGTTAAACTGCTATTCTCAAGGTGCTATTTGTGGTGGCAGAGCGAAAATTCGCTTATAAAACTTGAGCAAAATTAATGAAATTTAAGTAAAAAATATAAATAATGAAATAAAAATTAAATTTTAAAAATATTAACAATTATTTTCAAATCTTTAAAATCAGGCGTATTAATAAACCGCCACTGCAAAGCTGTGTTCTTCGCCGACGGGTGACAGAAAAATAATAAACCGTTGAGTGATAATGTGTAAAGTTTGGCGAAATAAGAACGAAAAACAGAAAAAAATTAAATCCGATGGGGGTTTTGGAAAACATGTTACAGCACAAAAGTTGTTGAACATTTGAACAACAAATATTTCAATGGAACTGCCATGAACGGTCTTACCTGGTCATTTTGGAGGTCAAACACCGCCAATTCACCGTTCACGCGATGCGACTGAACTGTTGGTTTGGTGAATTTCCGCCATTTGTAGTTTACGAAAGTGAACTCTAGCAAAGCGCAGAACACGAATCCTGTGGAATTCATTCACATGGAGGTATACTTAGAAATATTTATTTGTGATACCGTATAAATAATTATGTAATAGGCGCAATTCGGCAGATATATAAGATTTCTGTATGGTCGTTCTGTGATAGATGGTAGAATAATAGCCAAACCTGTTGGGTTATTATGATCAATAATGAACCTTTGGAATCGTACAAGAAAACCTTTTAACTCCCCCTCAAAATTTGTTTGTCACGTTTAAAAATACGTAGAATCCAAAAATCGAATAAAAATGTTGACCGACTTTGATGAAATTTGCTATGTGGGCTCCATTTGGGGTCTAATTGTGCCCCGAAGCTGCTTTTGGTTGATGTTAGTCACTTCTAAGGGTTGAAAAATAAGGGCCGACATTTTCAAAACGCCCTAGTTCAAAAATTCCGATATAAAGGTATTGTTTTTTCATCAATTTAAAATAGTAATGGATTTTTAGAATCGAATGAGACCGCCCGCAGCTCTGTAGGACCAACCATTCGCTCCCCATGAGAATTTGAGAGTTGAACTTACGACAAATCAGAAACAGGAGTGTGAATTCCAAAAGAGGCCTAATCTCCGTTCAAATTTTAGCTGACCAAAAAGCGATCGTTGTTCGTTTCTTCGAGTTGTACTTAGTTTTGCGACCTTAGCGACCATTAATCAAATTTCCTCTTGAAGGAAATTTTTCGAATTGAGTGAGAAGCGTTCATTTCCTTAAAATAAACTTGATTGTGAAGCAAAAATATGGTTGGTAGGTGATGACAATGGCGAATCTGTGTTCTTAGCAGGCAACCTTTGTGTACTAATTTGCAGTGTTTATTCAATTTGACTGAAATTTCTCTTTATGACTGAAAATTTGGTTGTTTTTAGCCAAAAATCTCTCTTTTTCCATCCTTACTGTTAATTGCATCCTTCCGATTTGGTTTGCGCTTCAAGTTCTCGACCAATAGGATTCGAGTACCTCTTTCACCTGTGACTGTATAAGCTTTTCAATCTATGATGAACCCTCAGTTCTTGTTTGTTACTGATTATGTCCTAACCGTCGGAATCGATTTAAAATTGTAACTCTTTTTTTTTTTTGAAAATAGACAGTTTCTATATATTTTGTTTAGTAATTTAGTTCGTTTAAAGCTATAAATTAGGTTTCTTTGTCACCTACCTGTACATGTTCCCATCCAAACGTCGATGGCCTTCACGTAACTCACTTGCGGCAGACCACTTTGAATACCTAAAACAAATCATGAATAAAGTTAAAAAACTTTTTGTACCTATAAATACAATTTTCAATCGATTAAAAGTATTTCAGAAGACTTCGAACTATCCTCTTAATTGGAGCAAAATCCAAGGAATTCGTGTTTCGAAAATCACTTTTGTGGTCTAAGCTTGTGCCACCGTTTGTCCGACGGGAATTAAAGGGGCCATCTAGAGACTTCTCTTCAAAAACACTGAAAATTTCACCGTATTTGGTAATTATTACTTGTAGTTTTGCATTGTGACCACAGACACGGAATGTAAATCATTGAGAAACCTCTGAAAAGCTAATTCCGTTTCATTCGTGTTTGAAGGACCCACATTAGATATTACAAAGCTTGGGTAGTATCTTCAGTAGTGAGGAAGCAAAAACAGTTTATTTTTGAAATAGGTACCGTAGTTTTCTACCTTAGGTGAAATTACGTATAAAATGAAACGTACCCTACAGTCGAGGTCACGTTATCAACATCCAAAAACACAAGTTTTTGAGCATTTAGATGCAGTTTTCTCTCCTAATTTAAACAGTAATAATAATAATTAAAAAAATAATCACACCGTTAGAAAGGTGAGATATTGAAGATGATTTTTTCATGAACCAATATTACATTTTCGGACACAAAAACTACCATCATTGCAAAATTAGCAAAAATTTGAGTTTTGCATGTCAATTTTTACCTACTCATTAAAAAAATGTTTAATAATTAAAAATCCCAATTATTGGGATTGGGGAGATATAAGTTCAACTTAGTATTTTTCAACGGTGTATGTTTTTTCAGTTTTACACTTCACCATAAGGATATAATAACTGTATGAGCGAGGTCGAAACATTTTTATCTAAAAAGCCGTATGTAATTCAGACGGATTGGTTGAAATTCTGGACTCATGACGTTATTTATAAGTAACAAGAAGGAGGAGAGGTCATCTACAATTCCTTTAAACCAACTATTCACTGCTTTTCTTTTAATGAAGAGATTTCTAGGCAGACGTAATTTTTAAAAGCTGGCCAGCGTTACGTGTCTTCCAACTCGTAATTCATACGAGATCATTGACATTATCTACTACTTTAAATTTAGATTGTTCCGGAAAGCATTAATCTCTCGCGTGTCGTCCTCTGAATTATGGGATTAGCCGAAAGCCCCTGTAGAAGTTTAAACAAGACCCGCATACAAAGTTCCATGCAAATTGAGGAGAATAAACCATCGGAGTGACTTGGAAGCGGTGGTTTTCGACTGCAAACACGAATGCGAGAAAGGAAGAAGATTTGAATAAATAAAAGAAGAAAAAATGGAAAAGAGACTTTCAACTTTTTTTTGAAACTCTTGGCGACATTCTCAAGACGAACTCATCTCCACAGCGGTTGACCGTAAATTATGAATGTGTCGATCGAATCCGTGAAACGTAACCGTGATCTCACCTATGGTTTCATTAAAGAAATCCAATAATTTTCCTTACATCCGAGGAACTGTGTTACTCCCATTCGTTAGATCCTCGCATTATCTGAACGTTGAGCCCTCGTCCTACTACGAAATGGTAGACGCGTTAAATGCACCAAAAAACAGATCTACCGGCCTGGACAATCTTCCAGGGGAGTTTTCAAAAAACGGCGGTCAAGAGTGTTTATTTGGTTAAGAGAATTTGTCGACTGACCAGTAATAATGGGAGCAGGAAGTCATGCCTGACGATTGTAGCAATTTGTATTTGTAATACCAGAACTATACAGGGTGTAAAACCTAGTTCCTGCCATAGCCTAGGGATTGATTCTACAACTAATTTGTGACTTTTTTGTCAGTTGACTTTTTTTAACCCCTTTAAAATCCGACTTTTTTCACTTTTAAGATTTTTTTCGTGTTTCCAACCTTGTACCATTAAAATGTAAATAACTAGAAATTTACTAGATAAACTCAAATTTTACGATACCGATGGAAAGACCGTTAAATTTCTTATCTCCCTGATGGAGAACCAAAGTTTTTTAAGTAGGTGAAACGAGTGAACGTGAAGAGGAAAATGAACATGGAGAGAAAAAATTGTCAAATCTTGAAAATCCCAACTTTTTTTAACCGCTCACAAGTCCCTGCTTTCTAGCGTGTAAATCCTTGCCTGTAAGCCTAAAAGTTGCACCAAAATCTCACCTTTCCAACGGTCTAGTTAAAAAAACATTTACATTAAAATTAAACGGAGAAATTGACGGTCGAATGCAAAAAAAACTTGATTCTTCTGAAAATCTTCTGTATTAATAGGTAGCATATTTTAAATCCATAATAAGTGTCCATAAGTACGTCAGCTTTAATTGGTTTTGTAAACCTTAATTACAGGGAGCTGCAGGAAGCAGTCGACACCATACGGAAGAGGCCATTTCAGAATGGTCGACACCATAGCAGAATGGTGGACATTTTGAGCAACTTCTCTAAAAATTTGATAAAATTTAGTAAATTTGTAACCTTTGCCCTTACCTTTTTTTACCTTCCTATCTGCGACATATCAATACAGAAGATTATTCCGAATTCTCAGAGGCGTTTAAGGGCAAGAGCGCCCTTTGACCCAGTAACTGTAATGTGAAAAGGGCCGAAAAACCTACGTTTTTATAGGTCGAGGAGTCTTGGGAGTTCCACCATCCGATTGGTCGTGGAAAATTGCATCAAATCCTATTTGAAACTCAAATTTTACGTGAAATGTCAATGGTTGGTGAAACACCGTTGACACCCCCTAAACATCGATTTTCCCCTGAAAAATCACGTTTTTTGCATTTTAACGTCAATTTCTCCGCTCAATTTTAATGTAAATGTTTTCTAACTAGACCGTTGGAAAGGTGACCTTTTGGTGCAACTTTAGGCTTACAGGCAAGCATTAAATGCGTGTAAATTTTACACGCTGGAAAGCAGGGACTTATGAGCGGATGAAAAAAGTTGGGGTTTTCAACATTTGACAGTTTTTCCTCTTCAAGTTCATTTTTTTACCCGTTTTACCTATTAAAAAAACTTTGGTTCTCCATTATAGGGATAGGAAATTTAACACTCTTTCGAATGATATCGTCAAATTTGAGTTTATCTGGAAAATTAAAGGAGTTAATAACACTTTAATGATACAAGGTTGAAAACACGAAAAAATCTTGCAAGTGAAAAAAGTCTGATTTCAAGGGGGTTAAAAAAAGTCAAGAAACAAAAAAAAAGTCACAAGTTGGTTGTAGAATCTATCCCTAGGCTATGGCAGGAACATAGGTGTTACACCCTGTATTGGCATCATATTGTTAAATGCAACTCATGAAGTGATGTCCTTTTAAAAAACTTCAAGTGTTGTCTGAAGACATCTTGAGTGCCAAGGTGGCTTTTTAAGCTAGGAGTACAAAGGAACATGTATGATAATGAATATTATTCATTTATTACAAGCAAGCTATCGACAGTGTGGATAGAACACTTTACAATGCAATTCAAGAGTGCAAAATTTCGTTAAAATTGATTAACCAGATCAAAATGACCATGAATGGAACGCAGGCAAAGGTTTGTTGGAAGATCATTGAATGATGGTTTAGAGGCAGGGTTTTTTGTCTTGTGCGAAACCTCGTTGAGTCAACATCGGACAGTTCTCTCGCGTAAAAAAATATACAAGTGCCTAGTGGACGGTGATGTTTACATTACGAAATGGATGACCCGGGCAACAATGAAGGCCAGCCGACTATTCAGGTCATTATTACGGAAACGAGGCAACAATTATTGCAACACCGTGAGGCGACAAATGCGATTCGAAGTGTGGATCCCCACGTAAGTAACGCATTCAATCATTTGTATGGTATCGTAACTTCACTTTGCGATTACCTAAATCAAGCCAATGACCAAATAGTGGATCTTAATCAAAAAATAAAAATTCTTGAGGACAAGCAAGGGGTACCCAAACCGACTCAACCCCAGGTTCTTAAGAATTATAGCACTGATGAAGAAGACCTCGCTAGAGAAACGGATTGGATCCTAAAGAAATCACGAAAAAAACGCAAAGCTGGTTCATCAACAGAAGGAGCTCATTCCTCGAACAAACCTAAGGATGGTAAGGTTGTGAACAAATTGTTAGATACAAAACCAAAAAAAGACCCACCTCCTCCACCTATAAATGTTGTAGGCATGAAGAGCTATTCATCGATTAAAGACATCATCAAAGACATACCCAAAGACAAATACAAAGTCACTTCACTGAACAATGACGTCTGGAAAATCAACGTGGATTCTCGTGACAATTGGAAATTGATCACAGAGAATCTACGATCAGAGCAAAAACAATGGTACACTTACCAGGACAAAGCCGAGAGGCCTATAAAGGTAATGGCTAGAGGTCTGCACGCGTCATGTGATAAAAGAGAAATTATCGAAGACCTGAGAAATCAAGGTTTTAATATCTTGGATGTCACTAACATTCTAAAGAAAGTTAAAAAGAAAAACGAGAGAGGTGTATTTGAAACCTTTCAAGAACCCCTTCCTCTCTTCATGCTAACATTTGACAAAAATGATGATATTAACAAGATACATAACATAAAGGCTATCCTCAACATAGTTGTGAAGATTGAACCGTTAAAGAACGCATCTAAACTTATCCCTCAATGCAAAAAATGCCAAAGCTATCTTCATACACAATCCTACTGTGGAAAAGAACCAGCATGTGTGAAATGTGCTGGACCACACATTACAGCCGAATGTCCTCTAGACAAGGCTGAAACTCCGAAATGCGTTAATTGTAAAGGGAATCACCCAGCAAATTATCGCGGCTGCGAAGTAGCTAAAGAGCTACAAAGAATGAGGAACAATGCCACCAAACCCCAAGTGAAAGAACTCAGAAGACAACATACTTCCACCGAAAGAAGTGTTAGCAGGCGAAAATCCCTTACTACAGCAAAAGCAGGTGCTTCCACCTCCAACGCTTCATATGCTAACGTAGTTGCAAAAAAAGAGGTGAACGTGTCGAGCACTGAAAAAATGTTCGGACAAATACTAGAGAGATTAAACGAACAAAATCATACTAATAAGCTGCTATTTGAGAGAATAGCCAAATTAGAAAAAAGTCTAACCAACTACGGAATAATATGATGGATCCAACATTAAGAATAGCAACATGGAACGCAAATGGTTTACTGAATCACATAAAAGAAGTGGAAGTATTTCTCCATTCCAACAAGATAGACATTCTTCTCGTCTCTGAAACTCATTTCACTCGTTCTTCTTACGTTAAAATAAAAGGGTACGTTTGTTACCACACAATTCACCCTAGCAATAAAGCTAGAGGAGGCTCAGGAATTATAATTAATGAGAACGTAGTGCATCACGAAGAACTGAAAATTGAGGAGGAAAAAATGCAAGTAACCTCGGTCAACGTGCAACTCAAAAACAAATGTTTCAGAATAGCAGCAATTTACTGTCCCCCGAGACATAACTTGAAGCAAGATGACTACAAAAGTCTTTTTGAAAGGCTAGGAAGCAACTTCATTATCGGAGGAGACTATAATGCCAAAAATACATACTGGGGATCACGGTTAACAACAACAAAAGGTAAAGAACTGTATGCAGCAGCAACTATACTCAAGTGCGATTTCTACTCGTCTGGCAGGCCTACATATTGGCCCACTGATCCCAACAAAACCCCTGATCTAATTGACTTCTTTGTAAGCAGAGGTATCTCAAGCGGATACATAAACGTAGAGGATAGTGACGACTTACCATCTGATCATTCACCCATTATCGTAACAATCAGTGAAAAAGTTATCCTGAGAGAAAAAACTCCAAGTTTGTTCAATAGGAAAACTTGCTGGTCCTGTTTCCGTCAACAACTGGAAACAACTATAAATCTGAAAGTACCAATGAAAACCCCTGAACAAATAGAAGATGAACTTGACCTCTTTATTAATAATATACAACAAGCAGCCTGGCAAAATACACCAGTAACTCAAAACAACAATTGTGACAATCAAAAATTGTATCCATTGGAATTGAGAAATTTACTGAATGAGAAACGAAAAGCGAGGAGAAAGTGGAAAAATAATAGAACATCCGAAAACAAAACAATACTTAACAGATACGCAAACAAACTTAAACACCTAATCAGAACCATGGAAAATGAATCAGTTGATCACTTTCTAACTACACTGACTGCGGAGAAAGATACGGAGTACTCTCTCTACAAGGTTACCAAAAACTTGAAACGTCCCAAAGTCCTCTCACCTCCAATCAAAAAGGAGGATGGAACTTGGGCCAGAAGTAATATAGAGAAAGCAGACCTTTTTGCTGAACATCTCTTCGAAACTTTTCAACCATTACCAAATCAAATACCAGACGAAAATACAACTCGGACGGAAAAAATTGACGAACTCGAAATACTTCCAGTGACACTGAAGGAACTTAAGGATGAAATAAAAAGCAACATTAATGCAAAAAAAAACGCCCGGCTACGACCTGATATCAGGTCGTGTAGTGAAAGAGCTCCCCGATAAAGCAGTGATGAAATTGCTTCACATTATCAATGCTACATTTAGACTGAAACACGTACCTTCCCAATGGAAAGTTGCTGAAGTCATCATGATCTCCAAACCAGGAAAATCACCAAACGAGAAGACGGGTTATCGACCAATATCGCTCCTCCCTGTTATGTCAAAACTATTTGAAAAATTGCTTCTTAAACGTCTCAAACCATTGATAGAAGATAGAAATTTAATTCCAAATCACCAATTCGGATTCAGAAAAAAACATTCAACCATAGATCAAGTCCATCGAATCACTAACATAATAGAAAAGGCCCTCGAAGGTAAGAAAATATGTGCTAGTATCTTCTTGGATGTGGCACAGGCCTTTGACAAGGTTTGGCACGAGGGATTGGAGTACAAACTGCACAGAGATCTCCCAAAACAGTACTACTTACTGCTAAAATCCTACCTTGAAAACAGACATTTCAGGGTGAAGCAAGATGACCAATACTCAGGCTTGAAGCCAATAAAAGCTGGAGTCCCGCAAGGGAGTGTCTTAGGGCCAGTCCTTTATCTACTGTACACAAGGGACTTACCCCAACGAGAAGGTACAACTGTTGCCACCTTTGCAGATGATACGGCTATCCTCTCCGTCGATGATGATATCGAAGCTGCAACTAGTAATCTACAGAAGTCAATCACTGAGGTTACTAAGTGGACCAATATGTGGAGAATAAAGTTGAATGAATCAAAATAAGTTCACATCAACTTTACTAACCGAAAAATTCCTGTCATGGATGTTGAGATCAATTCAAATAAAATACCCCATACCGATGCAGTTAAATATTTGGGTATGACCCTCGACTCCAAATTAAACTGGAAAAAACATATAGAAAAGAAAAAAGAGGAAATTAAAATCAAATTCAGAAAGATGTATTGGTTGATGGGAAGCAATTCTCGTCTCTCTCTCCACAATAAACTGCTTATTTATAAGCAGATCCTTCGCCCTATCTGGACCTATGGAATTCAGTTATGGGGCTGTGCCAAAAAATCAAACATTAACAAAATTCAAACCTCCCAAAACAAAATACTGAGAAGTATAGTGCGTGCACCTTGGTACATGAGGAACGATGATATTCATCGAGACTTGGGGATGGAAACAGTCCACGAAATTATCGCAAGGTACTCAAGGAGGCACGAACAACGCCTCCACAATCATGAGAACCTGGAAATGCTCTACGTTTTGGACAACGAAGATGAACTCCGGCGACTCAAGCGAAAAAAACCACTGGACTTAGTTAGTGCTGTTAAAGTGCAGTTATAGCTCAGTGTTGAAGATTCTGTTATGAGAAGGGACTGCGTTTTACTGTAAACGGGCTCTCAAGGAGTGTAATAATGATATGTAATATTGCTAGATGGATTGTATTTAATATTCAGTTGCAATAATAAATCACGTTGAAAAAAAAAAAAAAAAAAAGTTCATTTTTTACCCGTTTTACCTATTAAAAAAACTTTGGTTCTCCATTATAGGGATAGGAAATTTAACACTCTTTCGAATGATATCGTCAAATTTGAGTTTATCTGGAAAATTAAAGGAGTTAATAACACTTTAATGATACAAGGTTGAAAACACGAAAAAATCTTGCAAGTGAAAAAAGTCTGATTTCAAGGGGGTTAAAAAAGTCAAGAAACAAAAAAAAAGTCACAAGTTGGTTGTAGAATCTATCCCTAGGCTATGGCAGGAACATAGGTGTTACACCCTGTATTGGCATCATATTGTTAAATGCAACTCATGAAGTGATGTCCTTTTAAAAAACTTCAAGTGTTGTCTGAAGACATCTTGAGTGCCAAGGTGGCTTTTTAAGCTAGGAGTACAAAGGAACATGTATGATAATGAATATTATTCATTTATTACAAGCAAGCTATCGACAGTGTGGATAGAACACTTTACAATGCAATTCAAGAGTGCAAAATTTCGTTAAAATTGATTAACCAGATCAAAATGACCATGAATGGAACGCAGGCAAAGGTTTGTTGGAAGATCATTGAATGATGGTTTAGAGGCAGGAGGAGTGAGACATGGCGATGCACTGTCGGCTGCTCTTTTCAACTTGGCATTCCATAAGATTGGAGTCGTGTGGTAAGTATAGAATCTCCAGCCTCAAGATTCAGTTAGAAATGGAATCTACAGATGGTGATTTCAGGTCGTACTGAGAGAGAAGTCAGAGAAGTCTACGTGGAGCTGAACTGAGAGAGCAAGAAGAGGAATAAGACTCAACGAAGACAAGACACAGTTTCTAGTGATATCACTGTTTATAAACCTCGCAGATTGGATCGCACCATGAATGTCGAACCAAATATCTAGAAGACATTCACAGTGAAAATCTTTTCAGCCGAGAAATAAAGAGCCGAATTATGGCTACTAATAGAACCAAAAACTGCCTTAGAATTCATCAACCTCTTCCAAGTAATGAAATATAGGTACTAGAAAAGATAGGAAATAGGCTAGAAATCTACAACTCTCTCAGATTCCGCGGGTTTCGTATTTTCTAGTAGCTTCTTTCAGCCAGATCGACTTATAAATTTTCCAAGTATTTTGTATTCCAAATTTCTAAGTTTGTATTCCAGAGTCAGATTCACAACAGGTCACTTAAGAACGTCTAGGAGGCGTTAGAATAATGTTTAAAAAAATTAAAGAAAAAACCTTTTGTTAGTAAAATGAACTAAAAAGTTAAAAATAAATTACCTTTAATAAGAAATATTACAATTCATAATAATAATACTTCATCACATTCCAAATTTTATAAATAAAAGCGTGTTACATTGAGAAAGCTAGAGGAAAAAGGAGATGATAATGTAACACGCTTAACTAGAAAAATGAAAATAAATAAAAAATATAAAAACAATAAAAAAATTAAAAAATATAATAAAAAACTTAATAAAAATAGATAAAATAAAATTTTAATGTGGTAAAGCGTTATCTTTATAAAGTGTTATATTTATTATTAGAGGTAATTTATTTCTAACTTTTCATTCATTTTATTAACAAAAAATAAAAGCATTGTGTTTAAAAAAGTTTTTTTTTAAATTTTAATTTATAACTATAAAGTTTATGAATTGGAAGATGGTCCCTTATGAATTGGAGGATGCCCTTTATGAATTGGAAGATGGTTCCCCAGGAATTGAATGATGGAGGAATTATGAGGCAGCCTCCATCCCTTCATGAATAGGAAGAGGTTTCACTATGAATTGAAGGATGTCCATTATAATGAAAAGGCTGATGGTCCCCTATAAATTGGTAGATGGTCTCAGAAAGTGAATAACATTGCATTGTCATCCGATTTATAAATGCATGCAAAATTTTAGCCCAATCGAATATCTCGAAGTGGATCAAATTTATCTTGCAAGATTTGATTAATGACAGACAACGGGACAGGTGAAACTAAATAAAAGCTTGTAAAAAAAAAAATTAACAATTTACAATAGTAATATTCTTCAGTCACGTTTAATAAGTATGTATTTGTTTTCGGCATTTACCTGCTGATTGAGAAGAAACTGCGAGGAGCGTAGTGACGCCGAGGGTGGTTCGTCCAGGAACGGAGTCGACGTCCATCCAAAACGACACCCAGGAAATGACGACGATGAGAATCGTTGGAAGGTAACTCTGAACCAAGTGGAACCCTACGGACCGACTCAAGAAGAACTCGGCCACCAAACAGCTGTAGTTACCTGAAAATAAACGGCTCATTGATTTATCGCGAAAAGGAAAAAGTCTGCCGAGTCTTCCTCCACTAAGTCGCATATAAAATATTCTCCATGATGTTCGTTCAAACCCATTTCAAAATCCTACCAAGTGCAATCAGGGGGTTTTTCTGATTATTTCACTCCTTGGGAACAACCTTCCTCTTTTTGGTTAAAACTCTAATTCGCAATTCACCTGCCTTTCGCTATAAGCTCATTATTCACAACAATAGCCCTTCGACAATAAATCCAATTCAAGACATTGCTAAGCCCAGGTCTCTTAAATCTCTTGGGGTTTACTTCAGCTTTTTACCCGTTTTTCAATTACCTGTAAATAAATCAAGGACTTCTATTGCCACTCCAGTTAAACATTTTTTTTCAACCACCCCTACTTACCTTTTATTTTGGGAGAAAAACATTTATTCTTTAATAAATAATTTATAAATAAAAAATGAAAATATATTGTATTTTTCAAGTTTTACAAATATATCAAGTTTCGAGTACTACAACAGAAGTTATCGTTTGAATCTACCTCATTTCCCAGGCATGAACAATCTTGATTATTATTATCTAAATTAATAGAATGCTGAGGATGTACTTGGGGGTTTATATCAAGCAGGTTTTAGAGTCGGAAAAGGAAAGATGGACCAGGTATTTGAATCGGACAAATAGCAGAGAAGTTTTTGACAGAATAAATCGCGAAAGATTATATTTAGCTTGAACTCGTAGTAATTCTCACTTTACAAACGAATTTCTGTTCCAAAATAACACGAACTAAGTTGACATCTTATCAATCTTACCTCTTACACAGGTTATCATTTAAGGGAATCAAAAGTGTATAATTACATAGGCACTGGATTTGGCGATTTTGGATTTTCTTTATTGACATTTTATGTCTTTACTATGGCACATAAATGAAAAATCGTCACGCGGGGATCGTTACGCGGGGAGCGTTAAGAGGGGAGCATTACGCGGAAATTTCTGATGATTTTCACGTACAACCAATCGTTCCTAAGGAAAACTAACTTCCTCAATTTTCACCCCACAAAAATCGTTCACCACTCATTGGAAAGCTCTCAATGTATTAAATATAAGACATACAATGTCTCTCGTGGTTGCGTACTTGTACGAAAGCTGTATCCACCGTTTGTGTGTGTTTTTTTTAAATTAAGTCGAAATACTTTATGTAATTTTTTTCCTCATAACATAGTAACTTTTATTTAGTATGCTCTAGCGCAATATTTTTTAGAGATATAGCATTTCTTTAATGAATTTTCAAAGAAATAGGCATTTTGCATTTTAAAATTATGTTAGATTTTTTATTGTACCGACTTCCTCCTCCCTTCCCTTCATTAGTTCCCAGCACTAACTATTATTTTCAACTACTTTCCCTATGTTGTGTGTATAAGCCCCAGTAGATGCAAGCGTTGTATCCTATGTTGATCCTATTGATCCAATTATTACAATAGTTCAAGGAGGAGGCGAACAAATAGAACAGATTTAGTTGTGAAGCATCTGTGACTTATTTCCTCTTGAACGCATCCTTCAGCTTTTTTTGGGAAACATTATCACAAAAACAGCTTCATCTTTTTTGAAAACTTTGCGTAAAGAATTCATCAAAACCTGCCTTCAGGGATTTTATCACCCATTTGTGACTCTCGCTTTTGAAATTAGTCTTCATGTAAATGCATGAGTCGGCGCCAGAGGGGCTTTTCAGCTCTCAACTCTATTTGTAATTTAGAGTGGAGATGGCGGTGAACGTACGAGTATGTATTATACTTACACCGTGAAAAACACGTAGTACATCTACTTCAGAAATGATTGCGGTTACTTTCGGTTTTTGTGAAATATGCACGTAGTCGGCCACTCAAAATGCGGGCTGGAATAATTTGGCTTGATGGCGGGGTGGCCTTTGTTTCCTGTTTCCTTACATAAAGCGAGAGAGAAATTCGTCGTGTAGAACAGACATAATAAATAACGGTAGGCGTTACTGCGAATTCCTCATTATGCTCTCTTTATATTGAAGACAGTAAACCTTCGTCAAAATCAACAAAATTTGGGTCCTCCAAAATCAAAATTTACACTCGCATTTTGTGTTGAAAAGCGTTTTAAACAACTTTAGTGTTGTGCCTGTATACTGGTATATCTCTTGTAACGTGCCTCCAGTTTCTCTTCGGAAGTCAACTCGAGATTTGACCACCTCTCCTATATGAGGGGTCACGGAGAAAAAGGATCAAACTCCTCTTTTCCTAATTCCGAGAAAATCAAAAAACAAAGTTCTAAGTCGTCCCAGCAAGACGCGATGCATAAAAAATGTGAACTGAATGGGCCAACTGACCAGGAACTTAATTATGTTCGAGTGACAAGAAAGAAAATTAAGTAGGTCGAAGATAATTTCCTGAAATAATTAGAAATTATTATAATTAGATATTAATAATTAGGTAAGGACTTTGATCTTTTTTCCCACAAATATCCGCGTTTCGGTCACCATAATACCTAATATTATAATACCATGTTACCTATTGTTTATTCAATTTTCGTAATTCACTTCAGTAAATTTACTAGGGTTTGTAGGTACCTACCTTACTGTCACCTCCAGAAAAATGTTGGGCAAAAAGTGGCTTTATTTTCAAAATTAGGAATAATTTTGTACAAAACAATAATTGCAAAAAGGCAAAAAAATCAATAAATAAATCATTCATCTAAAGGATCGTCGCAATGTGAAATGGCGTCATCATCTCCTACATTCCCCAACCTGTTGAACGAGAAACTGACAAGTGTTTTAAATCCTTTGATTTTGCTTGTTTGATGGGTATGAGGCCATTTTGAAGGTTTTTCCAATGTTTTGAAGGTTTGAAGGTTTGAAGGTTTTTCCAGCTGCTTTTGGATCTGAAGTCTTCTTCTTCGAGGTAGAAGGGGTTGCGAAAGCTGTCTGATATCTTCAGAAGTACGAGCCTTTGTGCTTGATGAATCTTTGGTGTGATGCCGTACAACTCATGCAAAGGTGAGGGAAGGGGTCTTTAAATCAGACACTGATCTTTCTTCCCTGCGAGCGCACGGAATCTGAACCTTTTTCCCCGGAGCCCCGCATTTGTTTTAGCTATAAAAATAATGAATGCGATCTTTCTTGCACAAAGTGAAACAACCCTTCGGTTTTACTCCTCCCAAGCTACACGATGGCGTGCCTATCTCAATTCGGCCAAAAAATGGAGTTTGATCCTTTTTCCCTGTGACCCTTCATAATATGAATATTAATAATAATAATAATAATAATATTCCATATTAATATACCATATTACGGAATCAGGTAACCCGAGCATGATCAGGAGATAAAAAGCTCATTCAGGCAATTTTCTATAAACTCGAATAATTTTATCTTGCTTTTCATAGAAATACTCTCCCAAACCACCTCCTTCTTATCAGTATTCATTCGTAGATTTAGTAAGCAAGACTAGATTCTGACCCCTTCCCCTCTTCTTTCGGCTTGCAGGTGGGCAAAGCTTTGAAATCCACAGGTGGAGTTTGCTCCCGTAAGATACCTGAAGGGTCAACATCTTCAGGTTATGTGGAATTACAAAAAACACCTTCTCTTCTCCTACGTTGGAACTCACCCTGGAACCGTTTAACACATTACCTCGGGCTGAGGGTGCAGTTCTATGTAAGGGGTCGGGCAAGTTAAGTCTCCTCTCTCTCTCATCAATAGAATTGATCATGATCACGCCCTTGCCAGACTAAAATCCAATGGATGCAATGAGGCAGCTGTCAAATGGATTAGGTCCTACCTAACAAGACGCAAACAATGTGTTAGGCTGAATTCGGGGAGGGAGTCTTCGTGGTTGGAACTTGGGAAAGTTACGCCTCAAGGCGCAACTTTTTCGGTTTGCTTTTTAGCTAGTATATAAATAAAATTCCATAAGCAATATCAGAGTGCAATAGAAGTTTGTACGCCGATGATTTGAATATTTATCTTGCTTGTAAGCGTGATGATCTCGCTTCGGCTATCAGCATTGTCAATAATGATTTAGATAACCTATCGATATGGCTTAAAAGACATGGGCTCATTCTGAACCCCAAATAATGCTGTACCATGAACATGGGACACGCGAGGCTCCTAGCAACTATGTTTCTAAAATTGAATATGTGAGGCAGATTAAATGTCTAGGTATAGTGTAGCAGGATGACTTGTCAAGGTTCAAACAGACTGATATAATCGTTGGAAAAGTGCACTCAGTGCTGTACAGCTTTAGAAACCTGCTGTTTAGTAAGTCGGTCACAGTCAAAACTACATTATTTAGATCGCTAATTATGCCATTTTTTACTTATAGTGCGTCAGTCATAATATGCGGCATATTATATTGCCTCAGTCATAATGTGCGGCATAATATGAGGCATGTTATGCGATCTTAATTCAGTTGGTCGTCTCAAGTTACGAAGAGCCTTGAATGGATGTATACGCCATGTATTAAATTTAAAGTATGATGACAGTATCTACGATAAGTTTCGGAAGTAAAAAATTCTTACAATACATGAGTTATTACAATATGCTGTACTCAAAATGATGTTTAAAGTTACGATTACGAAGAAACCTGCATACCTGGCTCACAAATTTATAACGCAGGGACAAGAAATAAATTTTTGAACTACAGGTTACCAAAATGTCTGACTACTGCCTATCATCTATCATTTTTAGTTCAAAGTATCTTCTATAATGGGCTTTCATCCGAAACTAAAGAATTATAAATTATAATGGCTTTAAAAAACTCGTTAGGGAGCAATTATTGTCGACATAGGTACTACATTACCTATGCTAAGAGGAGACATGTGTGAAATGTGAACTTAAATTGTGAAAATTGATAATTTATATTTCATAAAGAAGGTGTGTTGTCAGTCAGAAGTTTATATTTATTTTACATTTTTATTTTTATAAAGTACGACACTTAATGTGAAACGTTCAATGTACTTACTAACTTGTGGTTAGGTGTAAGAGAGGTCGAGTACGACCTAAACTCGCCAGAATTATAAATAAAGACGTTTTCAATTCAATTCTCGTCCTAGGCATATCGTCAGTATGCTCTCCGTGCTACAAGGCTCCTGTTCTTTTCACATTCCAGTAGAGATGGGCGGTATTTAACGTAACAGTTAAAAATAACCTATTACGGGTTTCGTAAATTCCGCTTGGAACCTATTACCAAAATAACCCTGTTATTAAATAACGTTTCAGGGAAGGCTTCAAAATGCGAGGAGCCAGAAAAATAGCTTGGGTTTTTTATTATCGAAAAAGAGGGAAAATACACTAACACGTAAATATGTCGGGAATAACTTGATAGAAAACCCAACTAAAGTAGGAAACGAAAACTAGAGATCAACGGAATGATACTTTGGAATGGACTAACAATGTAACATGATAAAGAAACGAAAGTAGGTCAGGAACGAAAAGAAACGATACCTTGGAATGGTATGTCGGAATGAACTTGGGAGAAGGTCCCTGGAATAACCTATTATTAAGTAGCAGGTAATTGGAACCTATTACCAACCAAGAGCAGTAACGGTGGAACCTAATACGCAAATTTAACCGTCTCGCCCATCTCTACATTCCAGCATCTTGCTTACCCCAGTTCTTGCAGCTGATTTCTTCCAGCCGCCCATTTTGTGCATTATAAGAAACTGCATAGAACATCGTCTTCTCTTTTTGAGCAGGTCAAAAGCCCCTTCAAGACTCGGTATCCACTCATTCCATTTGTAGCTGGTTTGTTCTATGAAAAGAACTATTTCTGAGAAACACTGCCGAAAGGAAAATTCGAATCAAGGTAATAGATTTTCTGGTCGTCCGTAATGTAAGCTTCTGCGGAAATTTTTGCTTCCTCACTACCGAAGGTAGGGAAGCTTTGTATTCGTGAAAGAAGTGAAAAAAAAAAATGTCCTCCAAAATCAAAATTTCCACTTGCTTTTTGCGTTTTAGAGCTTCCCGAACAATTTTGGTTCCGTGTCTGTCTGTCTGTCTGTCTGTCGGTCTGTCGGTCTGTCGTCTGTCTGTCGGTCTGTCTGTGGTCAATCCTTGTCCCGGGCAAAACTATACTAACCTGTGGTCCGATTTTGATGAAATTTTCAGGGATTGTGCGGGTTAGGTCCTAGACGGTCCCCTATAAATTTCAGCACCTTCGGACCAATAGGAGCGAGTGCGCATGCGCAAACGTGAATTTCCTGGAACCTCGGTTTCTCGGTTTCTAATGAACCGATTTTGCTCAAATTTGAAGGTTAGTTAGGGACTAACTTCTAAGAGACACCCTATAAGTTTCAATCAAATTGGTCAAGCAATAGCCGCTGCGCATGCAATGGAGAATGCTGAAGGCGCCTGAGTGATCACTGATCAGCTGAGTGAGCTCCAAGGCCATTTTCTCTCCTGTTGAACGCAGAAAGCTGAAATTTGAGAGGCAGGGTCAATGGAGAATGCTGAAGGTGCCTGAGTGGTCACTGATCAGCTGAGTGAGCTCCAAGGCCATTTCCTCTCCTGTTGAACGCAGGAACCTGAAATTTGAGAAGGCGGGTCAATGGAGAATGCTGAAGGCGCCTGAGTGATCACTGATCAGCTGAGTGAGCTCCAAGGCCATTTTCTCTCCTGTTGAACGCAGGAAGCTGAAATTTGAGAGGCAGGGTCAATGGAGAATGCTGAAGGTGCCTGAGTGGTCACTGATCAGCTGAGTGAGCTCCAAGGCCATTTCCTCTCCTGTTGAACGCAGGAACCTGAAATTTGAAAGGGCGGGTCAATGGAGAATGCTGAAGGTGCCTGAGTGGTCACTGATCAGCTGAGTGAGCTTAAATATTACAGTGGAAGAAAGATAAAGAGGGAGAGGGAGCAAAAACCTTTTCAAGGTATGTCACATTTTAGCCATTAGGCTCTAAGCGGAAATCATCCGGGGGTGCAGGGGGCGAAGCCCCCGCCGAGGCGCGCAGCGCCGAGTTTTCGCCAACTGATTCTTTACGTCCATGTTACAATGAGTGAGGAAGCTATACTGCCCACCCAACTTGGCAGACGTTTTTATGACTGTCGTAGCTAAGGAGCAGCTTAAACTCGCTAGTTTAAAAACTAGATCCCGCTGAGCGTGTTTGACAATTAAAGTGCTAAAAACTAAATGAAGTGTGTCTAATAACAATCATACACGTGAATTTCAGCAAGGAACCTTGAAAGAGAAACTAAAAGAAATATAACCCAAATTGAAAGGGTACGTTTGTCGACACAATATATAATGTATTCAATAGGGTGTGCGCCTGGGTAGGAAAAACTGTTTATTGTTATTTTTAATCTAAGGTAGACCTCGTTCTGAGAATTTTGGTACCAACCGCGACCTTCTAGCGTGAGTAAATCTTTTCCAATGAATTTCTAAAGTTTCGACCGTTTATGACGTCACAGTGGGCTGGGAGGTCCCACCCAGGCGAGAGGGGCGCGTGACGTCATAAACGGTCGAAACTTTGAAAAATCATAGAAACAGATCTACTCAAGCTAGAAGGTCGCGGTTGGTGCCAAAATTCTCAAAATTTTGTCTACTTTCGATTAAAAATCTAAGAAAAATCAAGGCGCATCCCCCATTCAGATTAAATATCCCGTCAAGAGCAGAACACTGTAGTTAATTCTGCATGTGAGACCAGGAAAGGAAAACGTTTGGGATTGATTTGCAATATATAATTATGCAATTTTTCCATCAAATATTCAGAAAAATTGGAATGGCAATTCTATAAAATTCATCATTTGAAAAATTATGGTTTTTTAAAGCTAAAATTGAGGTAGGATAGGACTCACTATAAGGTGATTACACTACTATAAATTCTATAAAAAAATAGTCTTTGGTTGCACAGTGAATCTCACAAGTGCGCAAACTTCGTATCTCACGTATGAATATTGTCGTGGAGCACCTCGCTGTTGTAGGGTTCGTGGGCTCGCCAGCTGAATATTGGTTACTCCGACAACAAGGACACACGAATACCGAAAGCTCGTTATTTTGGAAACAGTATTCCCGATAGAATCAGGGGAGGTGTAGTTTTTAGTCACTCGAGTTATGGGAAGCTAAAACAACCAACTTTAGTGTATTCTGTGAAATGTGTGGTAAGTTCGAATTAGAACTGAGGTTGCAGTAGATACGAGAACGACTGTATGACAAAGAAGGATGCTATAACGAGAAAACTCTTTTGGCATCTCGAGGACCCGACTTTTTTTGGCACTCTCACAATATTTCCCTTATCAATTTACGTGACGTTGTAGGACTATCTCAGGAAAACATGAGAAACGTTCTCTACACAGGGCGCAGTTCGAATATAAAAATATCGAAAACAGGGCTGGAGGAGGATGCAAAAAGTGCGGAAGAAAACCGCAAAGGTAAAAGAAGAGCAAATGGAGGAGTGAGATGAAGATAGAGTTGACGGATGGGCTGAGAGAGAAGAAATCTCTGGTAAGGAAGAGACAAAAGGAAGGATGGCAGAGTGGGATGGTGAGGCTCTTATTATACTAAAGATACCAGCCCTAAGGGCTCTGTGAGCCCAGACTTGACTCAAGAGTAATGGGAAACGATTGAAGTTAACCTACGAACTGCAGCACTGCTCATGGCAGATTGTCCTTGGGCCTCCGTCAATTTAAAACGAATAAAAAGCAATCTTTCAACTGTCGACCGTAGATTTCCGCCAGGCAAGTTTCCTTCGGATTCGGCTGCAGAATTTAATCCCTTTTAGGCCCAACTGCCGCTTTCAGAGCTATATATTTTCAAGATTTTAGGAAATACTTATGCTCAAGGGGACCCAATTAGCAAAATGCATAGTTTTTCTGACACTCAGCTTTCTCAATTATTTATAAACACAAATTTGTGTTTATTATATATACAAGCCACATCGTAAGCCCACCTGAAACGCATTGGTTTACTTAAGAATGATTTACCCACTTCCTCTCAATCACTATACTGTAGTTGGTAACCACGATTTTGTAAGGGACCACGTGCTCCTACGAAGCTGAACATTCAAGGCTCCTAAGGAATTCCCAATCTTCACCTGGATAAGCGTAATTCGCCACTATTAGTTGCACAAAAGCTGAAATTCCTTGAGAACCTCCTAGGAAGCTGAAATTTTAAGGCAGCCTAACATGAACGGCCGAACGCGAATGTAAACATTAACACCTTCCTGATCAACAGGTGTGTGTAAAATTCGCTACTATTTCTTAGGGAGCCTCTATGAGTCATTTGAGTGGGATTGCCAAGCTCTCTGAGTGACCCCGGACCTCAAATTCCCTTCAGAAGCTGAAATTGTATTTTTATTTGTACAAAAGTAGGGAGAGTCGCGAGGACATACCCTTCAGTTGGTATCTAACTAAAAACATTTTACAGCCAGACCAAAAATGGTGTTTTTATTGTAAAAAACGCAGCAAATTATTACACAAAGGTTTATTATTTTTCCATGTAGATCACTCGTCCGCAAAGAACACCGCTTTGCCATTGTTGAAAAACATCGATCGCATTTCGGTCAGCTAAAATTTAAATGGAGATTTCGCGGTTCACACTCGTGTTTCTGATTTATCGTATTTCCAACCCTTAAGTTCTCGTAGGGAACGAACGGTTTGTCCTAAAGGGCTCCGCGTGGTCTTAAAAATTCTTTACTATCTCAAATTGAAGGAAAAACAATACCTTTACATCAACATTTCTTGAGTTAGGGCGTTTTCACAATTTCAAACCTTATTTTTCAACCATTAGAAGTGACCTACGTCAACCAAAATCTTCGAGCCACAACTAGACACCAAATGGAGCCTACATACCAAATTTCATCGAAATCGGTCAATGCTAAGTGGGGAAAGTGCCGCATACGGCGTACGAACGGCCAAGCTTTTATTCGCTTTTGGGATTGTACATACCTTGAAACGTAAACCAACAAATTTTGAGGAGGTTTTAAATTTTTTTTTTCTTGGTCGATTCTAAAGGTTCATAATTGAAAATAATAAACCAAAATACATCTAGGTATATTCAAATAGGGATCTTAAACACGCTTCTTTCCACTCCAGAAATCAAAAGTTCTCGTATGACTATGTACCACATGTACTTAAAGCAGCTGTATTAGTGCTTCTCTTAATCCTGATAATCTTCAAGTAGATAAACAAGAGATCAATTTTAAATTCTTCATTAAAGGGGCTCTTCGAAGAGGTGAAACGATCGTAATTTATACCCAAAAGAACGGGAATAATCGGAAGACTTGAGTAATTCGAAGGAAAAACTCGTTTTTAAGTTTGATCAAACAGATCAAAAGACCGAATCTAAATTAATGGTGATTCGCTTTTTACACTTTCCACTCTCCTGTTCGAAGTTGTTAAGAAGCATTTTTCTATAAGTATAACGAGTTTGAGATGGGGAAAAAATACGGTTCTAACAAGCCTTTGAAGAATTTATTATGTACCGCGAGACCGGTTATCTTAGTGAAGAATTAAGTGGAAATGAATATTGACAGTTTTGGCTTCATAATCATCAAAAGTTAGTTTAAGAACCTCAGCCAAACTTTCCAGGCAAGCTTTTCAAATAATCGCGCGCTGAAACCATTTTATCTTCTGGTTAATTATTTTTTGATTATGAACCTTTGGAATGAAACGAAAAAAGTTTACCCTCCTCCGAAAACCGGAAAGAAAATGTTCCGTCATTCCGATTTTGATGGAATTTTTATATCGGCTCCTTTTGGGGCTAGTTGTGCTTCTTGGCTTAATTTTGGTTATTGTGTAGAAAACTCTCGATATAAAGGTATAGTTTTTCCACCTATTTAAAATAGAATTTTTATAACCGAATTAGACTAATCAGAGCTCTGCAGGACCAACCTCCCCCCCCCCTCAATACAAGAACGGGTTGAACCGGATAAATCAGATTCACGAGTGTGAACCGCAAAAGATTGTTCACTCAAATTTCAGCTTCAAAATACCTTATTTCTAAGAATTGAGTCTCATTATTGTCACTCACTTATGCTTCCCTAGCAACCAGCAACCAACATCGATGCTTTGCTTGTAGGATCTTTTTTTTTCTGAATAAATAATTATTAAGCTGGTAGGTACTGAAAATAGCAAAGCTGTGTTCTTTGCAGACGAGTGTAATACAGAAATAATAAAGTGTAATACAGAAAAATAATAAACCTTTCCGTAATAATAAAATAATTTCAGTGTTTTATATCAGTTTCACCATCGGGCTTTATAAGACACATGGTCAACTGAGCTCTCATAGGATGAGTGAATCAGGGTAGAAGGAGACTGTTGCATCATAAAATATAAGATAAACAACTTAGATTTATTCAGCAGGGATGGCCAACAAAAGAAATGTTGGTTGAAGACTTGTGGACGTACCATGAGAAGAGAGAGGAATTATCTCATGAAGAGGGAGTGCTACTGTGGAGAGGGAGAATAGTGATTCCTGATTCGCTGAAGCAAGACGTTCTGCACATTTTACATGAAGGTCATCCCGGGATTTCGGCAATGAGGTCGATAGCAAGGATGCACCTGTGGTGGCCAGCAGTCGATAAAGAAATTGAAGCATTCGTAAAGACATGTAAGCCCTGCCAAGAAAATAGGCCATGGGATTCGGAGTCACCATTGTATTCTTGGAACGTACCTACAGACACGATTGCATGTTGACTTTGCAGAATCATTCGAGGGACATAATTGGTTAATTCTGGTTGATGGAACTTCAAAATGGCTAGAGGTCGTTCCCATGAAACAGATCACTACTGAAAAAACAGTATCGCTCCTTGAAGTCATTTTTGCTAGATTTGGGCTACCTAAAGTCATTGTCTCCGATAATGGACCACAGTGGACTTCTGAGAATTTCAAGAATTTTTGTAAGCATAACAATGTAAGACAAGTTCTAACTACGCCATATCACCCAAGATCCAATGGATTGGCAGAAAGAGCAGTTAGAACATTCAAACAGCGTAAAGCATCAAGCAGAAGTAGCCTTAGGACAAGGCTAAATCACTTCCTTTTTTCATACAGAATAACAAACCATAGAACTACAGGCCGAACCCCTGCGGAATCGTTGTTGGGGAGGCAACTGCGAACCAGATTCACGTTATTGAAGCCGGATTTAGCTGGGCGGTTAGATGAGGAGCAGGTAAAGCAAGAACTTCAGCATGACCGAGCTCCCCTCAAGGAGTTTGTGGAGGGGGAAACGGTTTGGATAAAACGAAGAAAAGAAGAGAAGGCATTTTCCGAGGCTGTCGTGAAGAGGAAAACCGGACCATTGTCTTACATGGTCGTCGTTGATGGCGTGGAGCGCCGTGTCCATGCATATCACATGCGAAAGGCACATGGTTCTAAAAGGGGAGGAGATGTTGCATCATAAGTTCGACAGTGAACTTGCAAAACCATGTAAGTCGTTTTCCAGAAATGTTACAGGAAACGAGAAAAACTTGCTTCAAAGTGGACTTAACACGTCATTGTTGGTTCATATTTGTTGCTTTTGACGCATAGAGAAGAGATAGTCGAGTTTTTGCCAGTTTGGCTCCGTTTGATGGATCAAGGGGGTCTCATTCTATCCAAATAGCTAATAACCTTATTTTCGAAAAAAATCGGACTTACATGGTTTTGCAATGTAATAACTATTACATTGTGTTGGATAGATTCATATTAACATTGACTATAGTCTCACTAAATACATTCATTCTTACACCAAATCTCGACTAGTAATTTCTACTTAATGCGAGATATTTCAGAGACTTAGTCTGAAAATTTCGTTGAAAGGTTAGACCAGTTAACGTACAAAGAGGGAACTGGTTCAAAGCAGCAACAAGAATCATCCAAATTTATTTTCGGTACTGCGTAGAACTATTCCGGCATTTAGTCGTCTGAAACCCAATGCAACCAGCAATGTAATATCCGTAGTTTTTGGACCAGCTTTCCTGGGGAGTGAGTGTTTGTTTACTGATTTCCTAACAAGTGAGACCGTGTGCCCCAATTTCCTCAATACCATGACATTGGTCAGCGAATATCAGAGACAACGGTCTTTGCTCCAACCCTTGCTATATTGATATACAAGGTTCTACGACTCGATTTAGCCGGCAAAAGTCTATACATTTCTTAGCCTGCGAAACCAACTTTACGAAGGAGGCAAAACTGTTCGTTTTCATTTACATTTATATAGATTCCCCTCCCCCGATACGACGCGTAAGCCGCAAACTAGGTCGCCTGTATGCTTCGAGGATGTAGTAGAGATAGGAAACTTCGGAAGAAGGTGAATTCAGCTTTTATCTTATCTACCAAAAATTCCAGTTTTTCCTTACAGCTCCAAGAGAGGATCCCCCATGTCTTGGAAAATTGATAAAAAGATTCAGAATTATTTATTGGTGGATTTCTTCGTTCTCGAAGTTAACTATTTGAGGTTCCTTGAGGAGTATTGGATTTCCGCACCTACGAGTTTGTCTTGTATATTTTTATAGAGAAAATTGTCTCTATTATGAGAATTTTGAAACCAATGGCGTTTACCTGCGATCAGTCGTTTTTGGGCGAGTTGTTGAAGAAAATGCAGCAACTGCAATGGCTTTAAAATTATTTGAAGGTAATTTGAAACTATTTAAAACAAAGAAGTTCAAGAATTTTTCATATTAACACTGTATATCACTGTAACCAACATACCTAATTTTTCTCTCATGTTTTTTGTGTATTACAAACCATTAAATTTCAAATATCTCGCCGTATCGACCCCATCGAACGGAAGGTCAAAAGATACATGATTATTATCATAATAATCTCAGAAAAGAGTCAGTTTTCGAATTCGGATATCATTATTGGCGAAAAAAAGTTCAGAATCGACCTCTATTTCGATTTTGATTAGAACGAATACGGAGAGGCTCGTAATCCGTTGTCTAACATTGATACATAAAATGGACTAGATTTCAGTTCGGCTTCATCGGGTTTCAATTTAGGTTCTTTACTCTCCCTGTATTGACAGAACCGACAAGCCGTCAAAAAGAGCCACCTTTGACAGGGTTCATTTTAGTTTACGACCTCAGGGGACTGAATTGAATGACGTAGAACCTGTATTGAATCTACCTCGAGCGGAAGACTGAAAATATCAACGTCAAAGCCGACGTGAAATTCGCCAGTGTCACAGAAATCCGAGATTTTCGCTCATCCGAAAAAGTGAAGAAGGAATAAGTGGGGGAAAAGATATGTGGACGAGGGGAAGGCTTTCTGCCAGTAATTGTTTGTATACTTTTGAAACACTATCAAAGATGGGGAATCTTAAGCTAGAGAGGATGATTTGTTATGGGGCCTATGAGGCTCTTACACCATGGCTAATCTATTGCGACAAAATTCCCCATTCAGTTAGAAGCCAAGACAGAAACGCTGCTAATTATTACACAAAGGTTTATTTATTTTGGTTTATTATTTTCAATAATGAACCTTTGGAATCGACCAAGAAAAATTTTTTTTTAACACCTCCTCAAAATTTGATGGTTTACTTTTCAAGGAACGTAGAATCCAAAAATCGAATGAAACGCTGCAAATTACTACACAATGGTTTATTATTTTTCTATATAGATCACTCGTCTACAAAATCACCAACCATCCAATATGAAGAAAAGAAAAAAAAAAAAATCAAAACCACCAACAATCGATCGCATTTCGGTCAGCTCTAATTTGAACGGAGATTTGGCCTCTTTTGCGATTCACACTCGTCTTTTGATTTATATATATATATACATTTCAATATAAACCCCTAAATTTTCGTAGGGAGCGAACGGTTTGTCCTACAGAGCTCCGCGTGGTCTCAAAAAATTCTAAAAATTCTATAGAATCTTAAATTGAAGGAAAAACAATACCTTTATATCGAAATTTTTTGAGTTAGGGCGTTTTCAAAGTTTCAAAATTGATTTTGGAACCCTTAGAAGTGACCTACATCAACCAAAAGCTTTGGGGCACAACTAGACCCCAAATGAAGCCTACATACCAAATTTCATCAAAATCGGTCAATGCTAAGTGGCAAAAGTGCCGCGTACGGCGTACGGCAGACGGACGGCCAAATTTTTATTCAATTTTTGGATTCTATGCACCTTGAAACGTAAACCATCAAATTTTGAGGGGGTGTTAAAATTTTTTTTTCTTGGTCGATTCCAAAGGTTCATTATTGAAAATAATAAACCAAAATTTGGCCGTCCGTCCGCCGTACGACGTATGCGGCACTCTCCCATCTTAGCATTGACCGATTTTGATGAAATTTGGTATGTAGGCTCCTTTTGGGGTCTAGTTATGCCGCGAAGGTTTTGTTTGATGTAGGTCACTTCTAAGGGTTCAAAAATGAATTTTGAAATTTTGAAAACGCCCTAACTCAAAAAATTTTGATATAAAGGTATTGTTTTTCCTTCAATTCAAGATAGTATAGAATTTTTGGAATTTTTTGAGACCACGCGGAGCCCTGTAGGACAAACCATTCGCTCCCTACGAAACTTTAAGGGTTGGACGTACGATAAATCAGAAACACGAGTGTGAATCGCAAAAGAGGCTCAATCTCCGTTCAAATTATAGCTGACCGAAATATGATCGATGTTTTTCTTCATGTTGGATGGTTGGTGGCTTTGCGGACGAGTGATCTATACAGAAAAATAATAAAACATTGTGTAATAATTTGCAGCGTTTTTCTATAGATCGCTCGTTTGCAAAGAACACAAATTTGCCATTGTCACCATACAACAACCATAGATACTACCTACCTACCACATACCGACTTCACTATCAAGTTTATTTGGAAGAAATAAAAACTCCCCACTCCGTTCGAAGGAACAGGGAGTTGAGGCTGCCCTAATTATTAAGAAATTTGATTACTGGTTGCTAAGGACGCAAAACTGGCCACAGCTCGAAGAAACGAACAGCGATCGCATTTTGGTCAGCTAAAATTTGAACGGAGATTAGGCCTCTTTTGCGATTCACACTCGTGTTTCTGATTTACCGTAAGTCCGACCTTCAAGTTCTCGTAGGGAGCGAACATTTTGTCCTACAGAGCTCTGGGTGGTCTCTAAAAATTCTAAAAATGCAATACTATTTGAAATTGGTGAAAAAACTTACATTTATTTCGAGTGTTTTCGAGCTAGAGCACTATTGAAAAATTCCCAACCATTAATTTTTACCCGTTTTCTAACATTTGTATTCGATTTTTGGATTCTATGTACCTTTAAATGTAAACCATCAAACTTTGAGGGATACATTTTATTTCAAATTCATTTTTGTAACAAAAAATATAGTTATTTCTACTTTACAGAAGTATTCCCGATACATCAATGAGGTTTAGATAAAACTTTCTCTTACTGGAAACAATATTTTTTTCAGATGAACTGAGTCACTTACCAATTTGAAACGTCTCCTGGCAGTCAGATGCAGATATCTTGTCGATCTCGAATTGTGGCATTTTCAGACCTTTGCCCATGATAACGGGTTTGAAGTTCTTCCACTCCAGCCTCAGTTCTTCTGTTGTTTTTGAAACTGCAAGTAAAGAAAATACGAGTTTTGATCCGTCGATTCTGTAAGAATGTAAACGACCTGTGTACCACTTGTAATTTAATTCACTGTTTGATGAGATACTGGTAAGATTACTCGTAAGTCATAATGACATAAATTAACTAATTCTATTCGTCTATGTTATTCTTATTCGGAAGTTACAGTAATGCCCACCGAACTTTGTAGACTTTTTTTAGACCCTGTCGTTAGTTTGCTGTCAAAGGCCACCTCTGGCATTGGATCGTTGCTGCTCAGAGGAGGAAAATTAGTCCAAATACCTGACAAGTATCAACAAACCTCTCGTTCTCAATTAGACCTTCTGTAAATTAATTTGGAAATCCTCTTTGCAAATATGCACATAGTTCTCGGTATTAGACAACTTGGCGAAGATTTGAGATTACTCTAAGACTGCCTAACCCAAAAGTGAAAGGAAAATTGGAGGAACTTACAGCTAAATAGTAGGTGTGATCGAGGGTTTATGATTTCAACGTTGAGTAAGCTATCTACCTACTCGGTTTCTCAGATGGGATGGCGGTATACGGTATTAGAAGATTAGCCCTAGCTTCACTGAAGGGGCGGAACTGAATGTACACTACAGCATAGAAGTTTCGAGCAAAGTTACTATTCTTGCAAAGTTTCAAAGCCAAATACAACATACCAAAGGAATTGCGGTCGATGTATTCACCCGTTCTGCGGTTTCTGTGTGCCTAACTAATCACACATTACTATGTACTCGTGGTTCCACGAATGTTTCCAACTACAGAGAATTATAATATTTCTGCATGAGAGTGCTAACAATGTTTTTCCGACGAAGTACATGATCAGAAACCTCTTGTAACAATATTGTTATGATTACGATGATTCAATGCATATAGTGTCAACGCATTCACATTTATTTGACCTTAGAAAACCTTGAATAACACTAGATTACAAAATTTAGGGGTGGTCTGGCTGCCTTGTTCTTTCACCACTTTTCTTATGTTATTTGGTGCGCTGAATCCGAATCTGACGTCAGTTTTTTTTCCACGTCGGATTTTCAAGATATAGCTAGTTTTACGATTTTTCTAGTTCTCAATTTCCTTCATTTTTTAGTGAGCACTCATCTTGCTCAAATCCCCTCAAAAAGTAATCAAACTTATAGGAAATTTTATGTAGAATCCGAATATGTACTTAGTTTTTAAGTAAAGTTGTGTTAAACCCCCTATTTTCCACAAAACGTATCAAAAAACACCGGTTCTCAACGTTTTTCTTCGGGTTTTCCCTTACACTTTGCCACTTGAAAAAAAAATTAAGGCTAAAAAAAATGTTCTCGGGCTTTTACTTTGTAGGGGGGACACCCCAGAGGAGAATGAGACCAATCGCAGCATCCTAAACTCATCAATATCGAAGGAATGAGCTTTTTTTCATGGCACTGAGATGAAAATTCACAAAAACCGTTAATTAATTTTTCGAGATAAGTATGAGCGTTCCTAAATCTGTTTTCCTCAAATAGATTTTTCTTTCTTCTACATTTTTTATACTTGTCACCTAATAAGAGTAAGATCGAAAATAGGTACTCATAGGGGGAGTAAATCATAATTGGGAAACTCTTGTGATTTTAATTCAGTTTTACAACACAATTAACTGCAGAAAAGTTGACGGTGTAAATCTGTTGCATGAAGGCTCAGATGAATCAATAGTTGGTACAATGTTTGGTTATTCCTCCACCTCAGAGGATATGAAAACCATGGAAGAACGGTACAAAGGGTATTGGGACGTTCACATGATGGCGGACTATTGTTGGACCTTAAAAGGAGATTTACCTCAGGCGGCGAAGTTTTCTCTACATAGATGCCGGCGGTGAAACCTCTGAAATGGAGGAATAACCAAACATTGTACCAACTATTGATTCATCTGAGCCTTCATGCAACAGATTTACACCGTCAACTTTTCTGCAGTTAATTGTGTTGTAAATCTGAATTAAAATCACAAGAGTTTCCCAATTATGATTTACTCCCCCTATGAGTACCTATTTTCGATCTTACTCTTATTAGGTGACAAGTATAAAAAATGTAGAAGAAAGAAAAATCCATTTGAGGAAAACAGATTTAGGAACGCTCATACTTATCTCGAAAAATTAATTAACGGTTTTTGTGAATTTTCATCTCAGTGCCATGAAAAAAAGCTCATTCCTTCGATATTAATGGGTTTAGGAGGCTGCGATTGGTCTCATTCTCCTCTGGGGTGTCCCCCCTACAAAGTAAAAGCCCGAGAACATTTTTTTTAGCCTTAATTTTTTTTTCAAGTGGCAAAGTGTAAGGAAAAACCCGAAGAAAAACGTTGAGAACCGGTGTTTTTTGATACATTTTGTGGAAAATAGGGGGTTTAACACAACTTTACTTAAAAACTAAGTACATATTCGGATTCTACATAAAATTTCCCATAAGTCTGAGTACTTTTTGAGGGGATTTGAGCAAGATGAGTGCTCACTAAAAATGAAGGAAATTGAGAACTAGAAAAATCGTAAAACTAGCTATATCTTGAAAATCCGACGTGGAAAAAAAAACTGACGTCAGATTCGGATTCAGCGCACCAAATACCATAAGAAAAGTGGTGAAAGAACAAGGCAGCCAGACCACCCCTAAATTTTGTAATCTAGTGTAATCCAAATGAATAATGAAGAGTGCCGCGGATATTGCTTTTCAGAACGTTGCATCTAAAGAAAATATAATTAAAAAGAACAAAAGTCTGCCAAGTGGGTGAGGCACATAGATTCCTAGTACCGATAGCCCGATTGTATAAATGATCCGATGCAAAGTAGTTACTATCAAAATATCAATCTCTTAAGTACCTACCATGCACTACCCTCATAGGGGAGCATCCACTCTAAAGTTTAGAACTTATGGCTGTTACAAGGATTTCACGTTTGCGCATGGGCAGAAAATATTTTGGTTTATTATTTTCAATAATGAACCTTTGGAATCGACCAAGAAAAAAAAAAAAGTTTAACACCCCCTCAAAATTTGATGGTTTACGTTTCAAGGTATGTAGAATCCAAAAATCAAATTTGGCCGTCCGTCTGCCGTACGCCGTACGCGGCACTTTTGCCACTCAGCATTGACCGATTTTGATGAAATTTGGTATGTAGGCTCCATTTGGGGTCTAGTTGTGCCCCGAAGATTTTGGTTAATGTAAGTCACTTTTAAGGGTTCCAAAATGAATTCTGAAATTTTGAAAACGCCCTAACTCGAAAAATTTCGATATAAAGGTATTGTTTTTCCTTCAATTTAAGATTCTATAGATTTTTTAGAATTTTTTGAGACCACCCGGAGCTTTGTAGGACAAACCGTTCGCTCACTACGAGAATTTAAAGTTTGGACGTGCGATAAATCAGAAACACGAGTGTGAATCGCAAAAGAGGCCTAATCTCCGTTCAAATTGAAGCTGACCGAAATGCGATCGATGTTTTTCTTCTTGTTGGTTGCATTGCAGACGAGTGATCTATATAGAAAAATAAAAAATAATAAACCATTGTGTAATAATTTGCAGCGTTTTTATTTTTGGGGGACATGATTTTCTTAGGGGACCATCTCCGCCCCAACCTTAATAATTCCTGAAAATTTCATCAAAATCAGAGGGGAATGTAGAAGTTATGGCTGTAACAAGGAAATACACGTTTGCGCATGCGCAGTGGCTACTATCAGTCTGGGAGAAATGATTTCCATAGGAGACCACAAAATTTGTGGTTAAATGATTTAACATTTAATGTTAAATGTGTAAATTTGTGGTTAAATGATTTAACATTTAATTATAAATGTGTAAATTAACTAATTAATGTGTTAATAAACGCCAACCCGCACAATCCCTGAAAATCACATCTAAATCGGGTGAGAATTGTAAAAGTTATATACCTAACTGAAGTTTTTTGTTTGCACGTAAAACCTGGAAAGGTACAATGGACGGCCATGAAATTCACAGGGTACCATCTGGTGCCTGACACAAATAATGTTTGATGATACAATCTAAATCCGTCCATTATTTCGTATATTTTCGGAAGAAAAGCGAATTTAAGTTTTCAATCGTTTTACAGTCTAATCCAAGTAAGTTTTGGACAATTAGGAAAACCTAACTACCTCTTTGGATCACTTTCCACCCTGATTAGGGAATCTCTTATACACCACGTAACTGCCATATAAAGTTTTTTTTTGTGCCACCTTACTAAGCTTCAATGCAAATTCGACGAGTTTTTGAGCGAAATAATCAGGACTTTGTTGTCCATCACTCCTTGAGAAGGACAAATTGATGAGACTCCTGAGAATTCTTTCTCCTTTGGATGAACCTTGAAACACAAACTGGTTCGTTCAGATAAGAAGAAAATAGAGCAGATAACACTCCGTAGAGATTTAATAACCTCTTAACTGGTTATGGGGAAGTTTTCCTCGTTTCGTGACGCCCTACTCCCAGCTCTACGTTCGTCTATAATCGTTCTTCTTTTCTTCCCGAGTTTAATACAAACCGTAAGTGAATCTAAACTTGTAACGTCTCTTAGAACTTAAAGGATGGTCATCGCCATGTTGTTAGAAGCTTCCTTTACTCCTTCATTGTAATCTATTAGTTTTGGTACACCGTCTTATCAAGGCGTTCCATTATGTTATTACTAATGGATTACACATCCTATTTATCTTATCATTAAACCATGCTATTATTAGTTTTAAAATGTTATTACTTATTTCTTTCATCAGTAAATTATTAATTTTTTGCAATCAGCTAAACTCTTTTTATTGTTATTGTTTTAAGGATACATAAGTAAATGCATATTTTTATACTAATATGGTATTATACTAATATGGTATATTTTGGTCAAGGTCAGGAAAAAAGTATGCTGAAAAACCATTTTCAAATGTCGTTTGGTTGCAAAAAAAAAAAAAATCACACAAAAAACTGGTTGTTACACAAATGTTGTGTGACAGTGTAACAGTGAGGGAAGTGAATTAGTTTTGCTGAGGTTCAATGTTGGTTATCTTAAGATCAGACAGTATTCCGGAACTAGAAGCAGTGACGGCGCACAGGAGCTACCTCTCTTCCAAGACCGCTCAGTGTTGCGGGTTGCTTTATGGCCTGACCGCCCATCTGATACTAAGTTGTATGCACTCGTGTCATGTGAACATCCCGCAATATCATGTACCAAAATTACGTTTTGACATTTCATGTAATGACAAGTAAACGAAAAAAGCGCTACGGTTGGTTTTCTGATGATTTCCGCTTACAACCGAGTCGTTGCTAGGGAAATGAAACTTCTTTAGTTTTAAACGGACAGAAATTGTTCACCATTCGTTAGAAAGCTCTCGATTAATCACGCATTTCTTTCGTGCCTACTGGGTTTTTGGTTGTCGACTTTTCATATTTATTAATTTTATTAATGGATGTAGTAAACAATGCCACTTGTTATGTTGTCACTGGGGAACTGAAGACATAAAATGTCCCAATGTGTTGTAGACTCGTATGCAAGCGTCTGCATACTTTTTTTTTCTGCAACTTTTGTTTTTCTAAGTTGGAAAAGGTTGATTTTCCTGTTTTTTTTTTCTAAGTAATTTTACTTTGTCAGTTGCTATTTTGTCGTGAATTTGGCGGTTTCAACTTATTTTTGCTTCGAAAATCGAAAATTAGGAAACTTTGTCTCCGTCCCACAGGTCAAAAAATCCCACTTGTTGAGCAAGAGTGAATGAGCGAATTTTCAAAGTTTCCTTAGCCTTCTGTCCGGACCCACGTCCCTGGGACGGGTGCTAGGGGCTTTTCCCCACCCTGAGCCTACCCCTTTCCTCTGTGTGGGCTCATATCCTCAGTACCCTCCTGTCAGGCCCTGCGGAAGGTCAGGTAAGTGTCCTTTTTTTTATGTTTTGTTCTTTAATAAAGGAATAAAACTTTTTATTCCTAGTTTTTATGTTCTTGGTACCTACGTAGTAGACTCCTAATGATTCTAGAGGTTTTGAATTGGAATGTTTCCTCCAATTCTACGTAGAACACGTCATTTTGAGCGTGAATTGAGACTGAATTTTTATCTGAGTAGTCAAAATGATGTGATACCTAAGCTGGATGAAATCCAGGAAGTGAAAAATAAAAATAATGTGAAATCTTATAAACTAATAAAAACCAATTCATTTGATGTTATACACGAAGAAAGACGTTGCAATAAAGATGTTTTATGTTAGTTTGTGGTATTTACAACGATTTATTGATTTATTGTCATATTTCAATAACAACCATGAAAAAAGCGAGTCGGTGTCCCACGGACGGGGGTCCTCATTGCAACGAGGGACAACGGTCCGGACAGAAGGTTAGTTTTACTTCAAAAACATTTAAAAAAAATCCTCTCTTCGTCACTCCAAATTAATAGTGTTCAAACGTAAATTATCAATTTTTCTCAATTTTTAGCATACCTACCTTACCTTATTCACAGAGTATGTTTTGAAAATTTAAGTCCACATTCATGTTCTACTAGTCTTTACAAACTCATGGGTACCCACTCGGCAATATTGAGTTATTAGGTACTACAAATATACGCATCGCTGATCCAAAATACAAAATTTCTGCCATTTTTGGACTAATTTGGATTTTGGGAACAATATTTTAATCAGAAAATATCCGCTGATTCCGAATAGACCATATCGATACCTTAAAGCACGAAAGGGAGTTTTGGAGCACAGAGGGGAGTCCAAAAATGGAGTTTTGAGAAAAACGCAAAAGAAATTATCACCAATGCACAATTCCTAAAATGATGGCTTATTACACTAAACACTTTAATTTCCTCAATAAATTTTCAAGCTATTGTCGTCAAGAAAACTCAATAATAGTTTTGTTGAATTTGAGTTTTTCTGAAATTAAAAAAATTAAAAATGTGGAAGGTGGATTGACAAAGCTCCATTGTAGTTTAAAGTATCGATATATACACATATTGCCTACTATAATTAAGACGGTAATTTCCACAAAAACGGAAAAACACGGTTTTTGACATTTTGACTTTTGAACTCGTCTTTTTGTTTATTAGTATGACCTTTTTGGCACGAACTTGGAGTTCATTGCCATAGCTTCATTTTCTTCGCAAATTCTGGTCCTTCAAAGTCTAAAATTAACTCGCATTCAAAATGATCTCCCTCTTCCTCTAATTCTATATTCCATTTTATACCATGTGAGGAAGGTATATTGTCCACCCAACTTAGCGTACCTCCGTGCTTGTTAACCGCTATGGTTGAGTTTCATTAGGAATAATCCCATATTATTCCCGTGGTCGTTAAGAGAAACGTATCATTCCACCCATAAAGGTCGAGCTCGTAAATCTCTAGAGGATGGTTCAGCCCAATTACCGCACTGGAGCTCTAAATATTACCGGATATATCGAAGTGACGAGTTCAGGTGTCTGAAACTCTAATGGAATTAGGTGTTAGGAGCTTCGAGTAGATCGGATCTCGTCTTCCAGCCCTTTGATGATTGGACAGCGTCAAACCGGTCGTCTGAACTCTGAAGTAATGGAAACTAGAGGATCTCAACTTCGCGGTCGGACGATTCCTAAGAGGGTGTCTCCGTACCGTTCATTAGCGCCCTTCAGGGGAATAGTGTCTGAGAATACTACGAGATCATTCTCGTACTAGGTGCGCTGTGAACTCATACCACACAGTAACCTTGATGAGAAGAAAAACTGCTCAAAACTATGTTTTTTGTTGTTATTTATTTCTCCCTCGCAACAAGAAGTAGGGAAGTTGCAGATTAAAACTATTTGGGCCTTCCACAATCAAAATTCATACTGCTACTATGCATTTCGGAACTCCTTGAATAGTTTTGGTTCCGCGTCGACCGGTCAGTGGTATAGTCTTTGTCCCGGGCAAAATCATATGAATTCTTCTGACATCTGATGAAAATCCTCAGGATTTATGCAGGTTAGCCCTTAGATGGAAGGTACATAATATAATTCGTCTCCATCGAACCGATAGTGGCAACTGCCTACGCGAAAACGTGAGATTTCCTATGATCTAATGGCTTGACACATTTGGGGTAAAATGGAAACTAGGTTCAAAATTATTGTTTTTAGATTTTGAAAAAGCAAAAATGTCCACATTCCACAGCTGGTTACTTAGGGCAAAATAGAAGGGTGCCGTGGCCAGTCCAGAATCCGAGATAAGGTACAATCTTAACAGTCAAATACTAACAATGCCCCTCAAAATCGTGTACATTGAATTGAGTGGAAAATCACTTGAAATTGTCTCCTTCCCCCCCCCCCCCAACAGAACAGGTATTCTCATGCACTACTTATGCGGGTATTATCTCAGAAAAAGGTTCTGCCTTCTATTAATAGCGCCTTGAAAATGTCTACCGGTGAATAATCCACTTTTTTGAAAAGTTACTTCGCCTGAGGGGCTCATATTTAGTATCAGATGCAAAATGTTGAGAAGTTTCAGTAAATTTGAGTTTTTGAAAGCATCACTAATGATGTATATCTTTAATTCTTTCTAATAATATGTCCTATGTCAATGTAACAGAAGACACTGCGATTATGGGGCAAGTTTCATCTTCAATTGTCTCTTCATCGTACTCGGTTTTTGTATTAACCTGTAGTTTCATCGTGATTCAACTATCAATCACCTTTTCTTGAGCCAAAAGACTAACCGACCGGGCAGACTTGAAATCGATCATCCTTATTTTCAAATTCGCTCCTCTCTTCTCCCTCGACCCTCCGTACTCGACAGTTTGGTCCCTTCGAAAGGAAACTTCCTTATTGAAGAGAAGTTCGAGCGTGGAGCCGACAAGCTCAACTCAGTACCTTGTTGTTTACCTGTTGAACAAGAACAGGTATCCACTACTGAGGTAGGTAAATCACGTCATTAAGGTCCCATTTCCACAGCATCAATTTACCTCCTGTCAAACTTAGGTCGGGTTTAAGAGCTAAAGGCAGTCTCGCTATTTCAATAAAACCTCAGCTTGTGCGGGAAGCAAGTTTTCGCGGGAAGTGGCAATTATCTTACCGCTAAAGCGCATTTCTCGACGTTCTGTATAAATGAAGAAGTTGGAGGTTTGGATCTCATTGCTTTAATACAGTCGAGAAATTTGAAAATATCTTGAGACTGAATTCACTTAACTGCCTGAGACGTTCCGGGTTTTAATTTGTGTGAAACGATTCTACCGCAGTATCAATTATTTCGTGATTCTACCATACAATCTTGGTAATCCGTTTCAAACTTTTATTTGTGAATTATGTCGCCTTCGGATGAATAGAAAAAACTCCAACCAAGTTGGGTGAGCAGTAAAACACCTCAACTACTCTGTCTCTTGAACTTCAAGACCAAGAAGATTGGTATTTCCAACATGGAATGTTTACTTGCTATTTTGTTTCAATCACTTGTTTTTCCATGATTCTTCAATTTAAAGATTTTTTCGTGTTTTCGACCTTGTGTTATTAAAACTGCCGTGACTATGGTTATTTAAGTATCAAGTAAATTACTAAATCAAAATTTTTCACACTAGCTGTGAGTACTTAAAAAATTGCGTTGAAGTAAAAACGCTGCAAATTATTACACAGAGGTTTATTAATTTTCTACATAGATCACTCGTCTGCAATGAACACGGCATTGCCATTGTTATCACCAACCAACATGAAGAAAAACATCGATCGCGCTTAGGTCAGCTAAAAATTCTAGAAATTCAATACTATCTTAAATTGAAGGAAAAACAATACCTTTATATACATTTTTTTACGAGTTAGAGCTTTTTTAAAATTTCAACCCTTAGAAGTGACCTACATCAACCAAAATCTTCGGGCCACAACTAGACCCCACATACCATTAACAATTGAAGACCACACGGAAAAAAGGGGAATGTCACTTTTTTTTCGAAATTGAGTTAAGGTTGGTAACAACTTCTCCAGGGGTTGTAGTTTAATCTTAAAAGACCAAACATGTGAAAAACGAGGAGGAAGTGGGTTAAACTGGTATGTGCCATTTGAAAATTACACGGAAAACATATTGTTTAGTAATGCATGCATTCCAGGGGACGTCCCATTGGATAAGCATTAGATCAGTTTACCCAGTTGTTAAGTGATAAAACTGTTTCACTCGATGTAATTTATTTATTACTTTAGGCAAGAAATACTGACCCACCCCCCACCATTATCCACCTTAACATTTCTAGCGGCATGGGAGCCTCGAATCTGAAGAGCATTTTAAAATCCATGATCTACGATACCCAACATGCGAATTCGAGTTCACCCCCCCCCCCCCTACCACCCCAACGCCAACAATGGTGCCAGTCTGGCACCAAAGCGGAAATACGTCGCAACATTGAACTTTCATCTGTTAGTTTTGGTAGGCAGTCCGTCGAAGTTCACATCCGTATTCAAGGTGAACCACAAAAAAAAAAAAAAAAAAAAAAAAAACGCGAAATAAGCGGTTTATGGCATCATGGCACCATGTCCTGGCACCATGTCCTGGCACCATGGTGGCACCACTATTAGTTCCATGGTGGTACAGAGGATAATTCATGAAAATCCGGAGGTATAATGAGAATTTTTCCTCAATTTCAAAGCTTGGGTACAATTAATAAGCAGTAAAGGAACCAAAATATTGAAAAATCGGATATTTCGTGAATATTATCCCCCCACTCACCCCCTCCCCTTGCGAATTTTGGTACTCTGGTAAAATCATGTACAACTCGGAAGTTATTTGAGTCAAACAACAAAAGAAACACGCAAATCGGTTGGAAATTGAGGCCTGGGCAGAGTTTACAAGATTATGCCCGCAAACGCACGTTTTTTAAGCATTAACCCCCCCTTTCCCCTTCTTAAAAAGCAAAATCCAAATTTCCGGCGCCGTAGTGCACAACTATATAGTATTCCGCGTCAAACGAAAAAAGAACCACGAAAATCGTTCGAGAACTAAGGCCTGGGCAGAGTACACAAGATTATGCCCAAAAACGCACGTTTTTCGAGCATTAACCCCCCCTTTCCCCCCCTTAAAAGGCAAAATTCGAAATTCCGGCGACGTAGTGCACAACTAGATAGTTTTCCGCGACGAAAAAAAAAGAACCAGGAAAATCGGTTGAGAACTAAGGCCTGTGCAGAGTACACAAGATTTTGTTACACACACACACACACACACACAGACATACACCTATGGTTTTTTTTTTCGCGGATTTGGATTCAGAATGGTCTAAAACGGATTACTGTGTGGTTATTTTTTTTCTGTTGAGTGTTGTCCTCCTTCACCCCAGATCGATCGCATAAGGACGCCCAAGCCTTACTGTGGGACGTCCTAAAAACGGGGAAGGTCTTGTCTCCGTTACTCTGTGGGGTCTGCAAAACACGGTAAGAAGGGGGAACGTGTCACAGGTTGTTTGTTTACTTGAGCAATGAGTGTGTCCTTTGATTGCAACCATGAATGATTGCAACTATGTAGGCTAGGAGGTATTATACCAGGCTCAGACATGGCAAAACCAAGAAGAACTATAAACAAAAATAAAGCATTCTAGAATGTCAAGGCATTAATAATGGGGACATTCACCCTTTTTTTCATTTTTTTTCGCCAATTTTATTCTACCTACTTTTTGTGAATAAAACTTCATTTTCAAATTATATTGTATTCATAACCCGTAGAATTGTTCATAGATCGTTAGTACATTATTATAGTAAACAATGAAATATCATTTAGTCGTATTCATGGGTCCTCATGAAGCACCATTCAGTCCCAAACTTGAAATCGTGATTATCTCGAAAAGAGGAAAAATGAACATTCCCCCTTTTTTCCGTGTGGTCTTCAATTTATATTTGGAAAAAATACTGCACCGCTACAATTGATGGTATTGTACATAAATATTTACATCACAGCATTGTATCAGCACTTTCAGCACTCAGCAGTCATGTCCATCTGGCTGCTTGGTATCAGGGTCCGAGATCCGACCTCGGACATTGGGGTGAGGGATAAGGTTGAATCACCTTATCCCACAAATGATGGAGGGAGGATTGTGCCTCTTCTGGCTATGCCATCAGTCGACGCTTCTCCTCCCCATGGGGTTCGAGTTCAGCTCCAAGTCCCACGGGGCCCACTTGCTCGAGCCGTCGCACGCCGTCGTGTGGCCGTAGCCCTGAATTTAGACCAGATGAATGATCCTCCTGTTAGGACTCGGGTGGTCATCCACTCCAGGATAAACAGTGGGTAACCAGCCCGAATCAGATCCTTGGCTGACTTGCCATGCCATATCCCTCTCCAGGTGATCGTTGCTCCAATCACCTTTAGTTGGTTTCGCTGAATGTTCGCAAGTGCTGCTGCAGCATCTAGTAATGCGTCAACTTCATATTTTTGAATTTTGGAAGCATTGATGTCTGCGAGTGATCTCTGGCCGGAGCCAGTGCTACCACCAAGAGGTCTGGACGATAACCTCGCTGTTCCAGGTTAAAGTGTGGCTCTAGCCATACTGGCCATCCTTTACGGCGAGTGTAGGCTTCCAGTAGGTTCAGGGCAGAATTGTGACGGGCACACCTGGGTCTTACCACGGCTGGGCAAATCTGGAGCACATGCGAGGCTGTTTCGGGTGTTTGACATCCCATTCGGCATAGATGGCTACTGCCGGTACGCCTGCCTCTTGTCCTCCTCACTCCTGTTGGTAGAGAACCAGAAAGGCCTTTCACCATACCTAACGACCTCCATCCCCATAGTTTCGCTGAAGGGTTCCTGATCCATGCTGTGCTAGCTCCGTTATCGCGTGATTTTATCAGTTCAGCTCCATCTGTAGTTTGATGGAGACGTTGTGCCCTGGCAATTCGACGGTCGATTCTTGATGTCCCATTTTGTCATCAAAATGTCATCAAAATCGGTCAATGCTAAGTGGGGAAAGTGCCGCGTACGACGGAAGGCGAACGGAAGGCCAAATTTTTATTCGATTTTTGGATTCTACGTACCTTGAAATGTAAACTAACATAATTTGAGGGGGGGGGGGGGGGTTATAAAAATTATTTTCTTGGTCGATTATAAAGGTTCATTATTGAAAATAATAAACCAAATGAGTAAAGTTCAACTTTTAAAAACTTTATAGTACTAATAAAATTTATAAAGTTATGTAGTTTAGATAATATTTTCAACCATTTCCAAACGTTCTTCTGCTCGGAAAAAACCTCTGCAATTCAGTAACTTTCCAAAAAGATATTTAAAAAAATTATTTACAATCGAATTAAGGGGTGAAATTTGTGGACTTCACGTCAAATCGTTGATTTGGTTTAAAAAAAATTACTCAAGACACCACACTAAGGGAGCAAGAAAATCGCGTCTAACCCCCAAAGGTTAGAGATAAAACGGAGGTCAAAACAAGCAAAGTCGTTCTTGAATTCTTGAGACAAGAATTCAAAAAATATTTTACACTACACGTTTCTTCTAGCATTGGAGGAATAACAGAAAGCAAAGTGCTGGAAGCTGGGAATCGAATTTGAATCAAGAAGAAGACTAGATACCAGAAGAAGGAACTTTAGTATTCCAATCCTGGCGAAACCTGAATCTGTAGATGTGAGAGAGGTAGTGTTGGAGTACAAACTATCTATAGTAGTTCATGGACCCGAGATTATTTGAACTTATGTCCTGACAGCAATACTCGAAAATGAGAATTAAATAAAGTTTTGTTTGACTGAATTACCATTCTATAGGAGCACAACTGAGTGACATGAATACGGAAACGAGAAGAAAGTTCATAATTCTAGCGACTGAACTGTGAATTAGAGCACCCTAATGATGGTCACTAGAGCCTTTTGATTACTTTTTCAATCAACCCTTATAGGTCTACAGTTGGCTGCTCAGAGTTCTGGGTGGTCTCAGTCATTTCTAGAAATTGAACGCAATGGGAAAAAACGTGAGTGAAAATTAATTTGCGAATCGCACTCGTGCCATTTGCTTTTAGAATGTTTAACAATCGTAAACCATGATACTATTGACGACTACCACAACCACGTCAATAAAGATGAAAAAAGAAGCTTCACTGGGCTTGTAACGTCGAGACATAACAGAAGAATGTGATTTCCTTTCAACTTGCCTCTACTCCGGTAAGGTAAACTATGCATCAAAACTATGCACTTTGGAAGCCTCTAATGTTCGTACGTAACTTACATAAATTATTCGAAGAAAACCATCAACTTGGCGCTGAAACTTGTGAAGGTGGTAGATGGTCTGAAGGAGATATCTTGATAGCCAATTAATGCAAAAAAGTTAATTAACAGCTTGGAGTCTCTCACCCTCATTTCCTCCCTCAACGATTGTCACCCTTTCCTGCTCACTTTGACAGAATGAAAACCCTCGACGACACTCAAGCAGAACTTCTTCCGCACTTCGCTTTTGTCGGATTCGAAATCAGTCCATTGAGGTGGTGTCTAGTTCTGTATTTACACTCTATCCGTTTATTGATTTTTAAAGAATTAGCTTACGAGTAGGTTCAGCTAAGTTGGCAGGGCAGCATAGCTCTACCATTATTTTGAAATCTTATTGAGAGTTTTTCAAACTGCCAAGTTTGTAAGATCGAAAATTTGTTTCCTAGGTATTTATATATGTTTATTATAACAAATTGAGCAACCCAAACTCCGTTCTATTAAGAAATCTGCTCCGGAATCTCGAATTTTTCTCGACTTTGTACTGTGGACGGAAGTGTAAAGAGGAGTAGGAGGAGTCCGAAGGATGATTGACGATATACAGGGTGTAAGCCTAACTGGTCTGCCATACTGTACGAGTCGATTCTACAACTGATTTGCAACAAAAAATGTCTCATAGCAATTTTTTTAAAGACTTCGTTTTTGAGTCATTTTAAATGTAAACTTTTTTTTCTCGTGATTTTGACATTGCGTCATTAAATTAGTCATTACTCCTTTAATTGGCTATGATAATTACAATTTGAGGATACCATTGAAAAGAACGTTAAATTTCCTATCGGATGGGTCCCTCACCTTTTTTTTGAGTCAAGGTTTAAGACATGAAAAAGCCCTCTGAAAAAAGAATTTTACGTAATTTGGGAAATCTCGTATATTTTCAATCGCAAATTGAATTACGAGAACCAATATTTTTTCTATATGTAAGAACAGTAAAAAGTGCGTCAAAATGTCAACTTTCTAATTGTATAGTTAAAAAATATTTTACAAACAAATTTAGGGGAGAAGTTTGTGTTTGAACGCGGAAAAACGTGCATTTTTCCAACGAAATCAGAGCTCTGGCCTCCTGTTTCCGGGCGCCCACCCACCCACTTCCATCGTCCCACGCGGATCGTCTAGGCGGAGCGCTAATTTCGTTGAAAAAATGCACGTTTTTCCGCGTTCAAACACAAATTTCTCCCCTAAATTTGGTTCTAAAATATTTTTTAATTACACAATTGGAAAGCTGATATTTTGGCGCACTTTTTACTATTCTTGCATCTTGAAAAAATATTGGTTCTCGTATTTCAATTTGCGATTAAAAAATATCGAGGTTTCCCAAATTACGTAAAATTCTCTTTTCAGAGGGCTTCTTCACGCCTAAAACCTTAACTCAAATAAAAAGTGAGGCATCTATCCGATAAGAAATTTAATGTTCTTTCCAACGGTATCCTCAAATTGTAATTATTACAATCACATTTGTAATATTTGTCAGTTCAAAATCACGAGAAAAACTTTGAAATTAAGATGACTCGGAAACGAAGCCTTTTAAAGGAAATTGCTAGGAGACATTTTTGTTGCAAATTAGTTGTAGAATCGACTCGTGCAGTATGGCAGACCAGTTAGGCTTACATCTTATTTAGTACCTGGTTGACCAGGGATTTCCAGCTTAACTTTTTCGTGAGGGCCTCATTCCAATAAATAGGTATTACTTATTTCATTTTTGTGGACATTTTGAACTTGTTTTTAGCGAATTAAAAAAAAAAGTTTTTGCAACAAACTCAAAACTTTTAGCATGTTTTATCAATTTGTTTCCCCTTGAAGTCTATTTTGGAGCAATCTCAAACAAATTTTGAAGTTTTTCCAATTATCATACGTACTTATGTGTGATAACTTGAGCAGTTATTTTCAAAAATTTCAAGTTTGAGCCAAAAGTGTATAAAACAAACGAAACGACGAATTCGTTAGCCAGAAATTTTAGACAACTCTAAGGGGTAAAAATTTCAAAACAGTGCCAAAATCGAGTGGTAAGAGGTTTTTGTGGACATTACTATCATGATAATATTATGGTATAATGCAATAGCCAAATGGGCTCTTTTTCTGTTAATGGAGACGAATAAAACATGAATACGAACTAGGGAAATTTTCAAAACGTAAACTGTGCATACCGAAAATCGATAAAAATCAACAACTAACGAGTGGCAACTCTATGAGTTCGGTTGTCAAGGAGAGTATTTTTTGAGATTTTCGAAGTCAAAAATGGAAACCTTGGAAATTTGCTGATACTCATGTTGCAAGATTAGGATTTTTCGTACGTACTCGTAAGTTTACATAATATGTAAACTATAATATAATAATATGTTATATAATATAATATAATATATAATATAATATATAATATAATATATAATATAATAATATAATAACATGTTCCAAATGTTACGGTTGAATGAATATCATTACGAAACTACTCATCATTACATTTCGTACATTATCCCAATAGTGCTAAGATATTTAATTTTGAAGTTATTTCATGATTCCTATCTTGAAAATCAGCAGCTCCTGCTTGTAGAGATCGCGTTGGGCAAGACCAGTCTGATCACTACAGGCGGAGGAATGAGGAATGAAGCCCATGAATTAAAAAAATTTGAGGTATTTTTATACGTACTTCATAAACGTGGGCACTTTAGGAACATAGAGGAAGATGGACTCACGGCCGGTGCCAAACATTCAGACGTGGATTGGAAGGAAACATGGAGAAGTGAACTTCTTCCTTACACAGTTCCTTACAGGACATGGACTTTTTATGCCTTTTTGCATAAAATTGGGAAGATATCTGCCCCAACATATTTACACTGCCAAAACAATGATGACGATGATGTGCTACACCCCTTCTTCAAATGCACCAAATGGGCGCCTGAAAGAGACCAGCTGATGGCAGACCTGGAGTCAGCTCCCCAGAGTTCAACGCCAGAGGATGTTGTCAGCAGGATGCTGGAAGGTGAAAGGAGCTGGACTGCTGTGGCAGAGTACACAGAAAGCATCCTGACAAGGAAGATACAATTTGAACGAGAAATAGAGAGGAGGGAGCATCTGATCCGCCCCTCACCCAGAACTGATTAACCGCCCCAGGACTCAGCCCGAAGTAACGTGTTAAACGGTTCCGGGCTGAGCTCCAACGTGCAGAAAAGGAGGTGTTTTTTTAAGTGGGTTTGAATCCCACATAACTCCACCTGCCTGCCGAAAAAAAAACAAAAAAAAAAAAAATAAAAAAATAAAACGCTGCAAATCATTGCTCAAAGGTTTATTATTTTCTGTATAGATCGACCGTCTGTATAGATCACTGGTTCTCCATCAATAGCACCTACCACCATCTGTATTCTCCCTTGACCTTCCCTCTCAAATTTCAGCTTCCTGCGTTCAATAGGATTGAAAATGGCTTTGGAGCTCACTCAGCTGATCAGTGATCTGAGGAGTGAAGAAGATCTCCTCGAATGCTGGAGACGCCTGGAAGAGCACTTCCATTCAATAAGATTGAAAATGGCTTTGGAGCTCACTCAGCTGATCAGTGATCTGAAGAGTGAAGAAGATCTCCTCGAATGCTGGAGACGCCTGGAAGAGCACTTCCATTCAATAGGATTGAAAATGGCTTCGGAGCTCACTCAGCTGATCAGTGATCTGAAGAGTGAAGAAGCCTTTGAGCAATGATTTGCAGCGTTTTTTACCCACCAACATTTTTTTTACCTACCAACTTTTTTTTACCTACCAGCTAGGCACTACCTACCACACCATACTGGCTTCACACCTTCACAATCAAGTTTATTAGAAAGAACTAAACGCTTCACACTCGATTGGAAAAATAGAAAGCTTCATATGGAAATTTGATTACTGGTTACGCAGAAGGCAAAACTGTATACAAATCGAAGAAATGAACAGCGATCGCATTTTAGTCCAATAAAATTTGAATGGAGATTAGACCTCTTTTGCGATTCACACTCATGATTCTGTTTTATCGAAGGAAAACTTTCAAGTACTCGTAGGGACCGAACGGTTTGTCCTACAGAGCTCCGGGTGGTCTCAAAAATTTTTTAAAATTCAAAACTATTTAAAATTGGTGAAAAAACGATACCTTTATTTCGAGAGTTTTTGAGCTAGGGCAATCTTGAAAATTTCAACCCTCAATTTTCACCCCTTAGAAGTGACCTAGATCAACCAAAAGCTTCGCGGCACAACTAGACCCCAAATGGAGCCCATATACCAAATTTGAACCAAATCGGTCCAGTGTTGCTAAGAAAAGTGCCGCGTACGGCGTACGGCGGACGGACGGAAATTTTTGGTTTATTATTTTCAATAATGAACCTTTGGAATCGACCAAGAAAAAAAAAATTTTAACACCCCCTCAAAATTTGATGGTTTACGTTTCAAGGTACGTAGAATCCAAAAATCGAATAAAAATTTGGCCGTCCGTCCGCCGTACGCGGCACTTTTGCCACTTAGCATTGACCGATTTTGATGAAATTTGGTATGTAGGCTCCATTTGGGGTCTAGTTGTGCCCCAAAGCTTTTGGTTGATGTAGGTCACTTCTAAGGGTTCCAAAATCAATTTTGAAATTTTGAAAACGCCCTAACTCAAAAAATTTCGATATAAAGGTATTGTTTTTCATTCAATTTAAGATTCTATAGAATTTTTTGAGACCATGTATATATATATTATATAGAATATATATTATATATTTCAATATAAATCCTTAAATTTTCGTAGGGAGCGAACGGTTTGTCCTACAGAGCTCCACATGGTCTCAAAAAATTCAAAAAATTCTATAGAATCTTAAATTGAAGGAAAAACAATACCTTTATATTCACACTCGTGTTTTGATTTATATATATTATATATAAATCAAAACACGAGTGTGAATCGCAAAAGAGGCCTAATCTCCGTTCAAATTAGAGCTGATCGCAATGCAATCAATGGTTGGTAATTTTCATTTTTTTTAAATTTTTGTTTTTATTTTTTTATATTTGTTTTATTTTTTATTTATTTTGTTATCTTTTAATTATTTTTTATTTATTTTTTTTCTTAGTATTGGATGGTTAGTAATTTTGTAGACGAGTGATCTATATAGAAAAATAATAAACCATTGTGTAATGATTTGCAGCGTTTTTATTCGATTTTCGTATTCTACGTACCTTGAAACGTAAAACATCAAATTTTGAGGTGGGTTAAAATTTTTTTTTCTTGCTCGATTCCAAAGGCTTATTATTGAAAATAATAAACCAAAAAACTCATGCATTGAGGGTGATTTTATGGAAAATCGTGGAGAAACTATTGGGTTGAATTCGATTTATCCATCGCATGAAGTCAAGAAAATTGAACGATCTTCGCTAGGTGGAGTCGCATTTTATAGAAGAATCTAGTAGGTGAGATAACAGGAGTGGCTGACTCTATATATTCAAACTCAATGGACCAAGAACGCGTAGGGCGTCCGAGCACTTTACCTTTGAACACTTTTTTTCCTTTGTTGTCGGGAAACAAGTCTCGGAGCTCTAACGTAAGTAATATTTTTACAGCTCCTCGGAGGTAAAATGGTGGTTCTTATCACACTTCCCCGTTCACTTTTCTCTAAGTACGCACCGGTTCTCCGTACTTCCATTCTAATAATGCACAGACCCTCTGTAGTCGCAGCGTGGTTACAGGATTTTATAGGACGCGAGAAAAATAGTTTTCAATAACTTACGTATATAGAACAGAGAAAACAAGGGTTTTAGCCATCTGGATAAAAGCACACGCTTGGCATTTATAAGTATTTACGGATAGTAGATCCAGTTAGTTTCTAGGTCCAGCTAGAAAGTTTCAATTACTCACAATTATCTCTGTATTAATTTAAAACTCAATAAATTTATGTGACTCCATTACGTCAGAATATGTTCATAGCAGATCATAGTAGTTGTTGAAAGTTGTTTAATTTATAGCCGATATTAGTAACCACAAAAGCAGGTTTGGAGAAAGATAATTCAAATGATGTGCGATAAAAAATTCTACTCATGCAGCATGAGTTAATGAGCTAATATTTAAGATACCTAGTCTTTTAAGGTGTGGTCCTACCTATATGGGAGAGTATGTCACATAGCACGAATTGTTGAAATGATACAATCATCCCCTTGTTTGAAAATTTAATAAACCTTAGAAAATACTTTCTTGTCACCCCTAACTCATGGAGTACATACGTGTTATATCGTTGTTTGTTTCGATTTTCAGTTTATTATACTAATATACAGGGTTTGGCAGGGAGGTATGGATGATTTGAAATAATACCTACACACTCATTTTCAAATGAAACTAAAATTTTATTATTTCAGTGTGTACCTTGGATGATGCCATTATGAAAATTAAAGAGGAAAAAAATAAAACATTGATTATGTACGAAAAATAACATCTGATAAGTGGTGTCCGTTTTTGTCCACACACTCCTGTAGACGTTTTGAGAAGTTGTCCATACTCTTCTGTAGCATTGGACGTGGTATTGTTCGAATTTCTTGAGTTATTGCTTCATTCAGGGCTTCAAGTGTACGTAGTTTGTGTATGTATACACGTGATTTGAGGTAGCCCCATAAAAAATAGTCACAAGGTGTCAGGTCTGGTGACCGAGGAGGCCACTCCACATCTCCACGCAACGAAATGAGGCGCCCAGGAAACGTCTGCCTAAGAAATTCCTTAAAGAGGACAATTTTTTTCATAATGGCATCATCCAAGGTACACACTGAAATAATAACTCTGTTCAATTTCTCCCTTGCGAGGGAAAAACATTAAATCATGTTTAATGTTTTTCCCTCGCAAGGGAGAAATTAGATTGCCGATCACTCAGCTGATCAGTGACCACTCAGGCGCCTTCAGCATTCTCCATTGACCCTGCTTCTCAAAGTTCAGCTTCCTGCGTTCAACAGGAGAGAAAATTGCCTTGGAGCTCACTCAGCTGATCAGTGACCATCTTGGTACAACTAGACCCCAAATGGAGCCGATATAACGTGGTAACTAAGAAATCGGTCCGTGGTAACTAAGAAAAAAAAAACGTTGCAGATTTGCGTGTCGGAATTCACAGAATGACCCCCAGCCCTAAAACATTAAACATGTTAAAATTTTAGTTTCATTTGAAAATGAGTGTGTAGCTATTATTTCAAATCATCCATACCTCCCTGCCGAACCCTGTACTTTATGCACAGGGTATATTTTAACAAATTTAGTAGTCCATATTAATGCTCTCCTTGTCATTCCAAGCTCATGAAACACTCATACGTATACAGTTTTTTTCCATTTTCAGTATACCTTACCAACATACTGTATGAACAGGGTATATTTTGAAGATGTCGAAAGACCATATTTATGTTCTACTCTTCTCCACAAACTCATTGAGTACCCTCGTCTATTGTATTTTTGAGAACCACGAATAAACGCAGGTTTTCATTAGGTTGATTTATATAAATTATATTAATTTATTTTTATAATGTTTGTTGACAATTTTCAATTTCTGAGATTGTAGGTACTTAATATCAATAATTTTGTGCTAAATCCGAATATGTCAAAATATTATTACTATAATTTTTTGATGAATTTTTGGTGATGGCCAAAAAAAAAAAATGAAAACACGCTTTTTAGTCCATTTTGGTTTATTATTTTCAATAATAAGCCTTTGGAATCGAGCAAGAAAAAAAAAAAATTTTAACCCCCCCTCAAAATTTGATGTTTGACGTTTCAAGGTACGTAGAATACGAAAATCGAATAAAAAAATTGCCGTCCGTCCGCCGTACGCCGTACGCGGCACTTTTCTTAGCAACACTGGACCGATTTGGTTCAAATTTGGTATATGGGCTCCATTTGGGGTCTAGTTGTGCCGCGAAGCTTTTGGTTGATCTAGGTCACTTCTAAGGGGTGAAAATTAAGGGTTGAAATTTTCAAGAGTGCCCTAGCTCGAAAACTCTCGAAATAAAGGTATCGTTTTTTCACCAATTTTAAATAGTATTGAATTTTTAAAAATTTTTGAGACCACCCGGAGCTCTGTAGGACAAACCGTTCGGTCCCTACGAGTACTTGAAGGTTTTCCTTCGATAAAACAGAATCATGAGTGTGAATCGCAAAAGAGGTCTAATCTCCATTCAAATTTTATCGGACTAAAATGCGATAGCTGTTCATTTCTTCGATTTGTATACAGTTTTGCCTTCTGCGTAACCAGTAATCAAATTTCCATATGAAGCTTTCTATTTTTCCAATCGAGTGTGAAGCTTTTAGTTCTTTCTAATAAACTTGATTGTGAAGGTGTGAAGCCAGTATGGTGTGGTAGGTAGTACCTAGCTGGTAGGTAAAAAAAAGTTGGTAGGTAAAAAAAATGTTGGTGGGTAAAAAACGCTGCAAATCATTGCTCAAAGGCTTCTTCACTCTTCAGACCACTGATCAGCTGAGTGAGCTCCGAAGCCATTTTCAATCCTATTGAATGGAAGTGCTCTTCCAGGCGTCTCCAGCATTCGAGGAGATCTTCTTCACTCTTCAGATCACTGATCAGCTGAGTGAGCTCCGAAGCCATTTTCAATCCTATTGAATGGAAGTGCTCTTCCAGGCGTCTCCAGCATTCGAGGAGATCTTCTTCACTCTTCAGATCACTGATCAGCTGAGTGAGCTCCGAAGCCATTTTCAATCCTATTGAATGGAAGTGCTCTTCCAGGCGTCTCCAGCATTCGAGGAGATCTTCTTCACTCTTCAGATCACTGATCAGCTGAGTGAGCTCCGAAGCCATTTTCAATCCTATTGAATGGAAGTGCTCTTCCAGGCGTCTCCAGCATTCGAGGAGATCTTCTTCACTCTTCAGATCACTGATCAGCTGAGTGAGCTCCGAAGCCATTTTCAATCCTATTGAATGGAAGTGCTCTTCCAGGCGTCTCCAGCATTCGAGGAGATCTTCTTCACTCTTCAGATCACTGATCAGCTGAGTGAGCTCCGAAGCCATTTTCAATCCTATTGAATGGAAGTGCTCTTCCAGGCGTCTCCAGCATTCGAGGAGATCTTCTTCACTCCTCAGATCACTGATCAGCTGAGTGAGCTCCGAAGCCATTTTCAATCCTATTGAACGCAGGAAGCTGAAATTTGAGAGGGAAGGTCAAGGGAGAATACAGATGGTGGTAGGTGCTATTGATGGAGAACCAGTGATCTATACAGAAGGGTGATCTATACAGAAAATAATAAACCTTTGAGCAATAATTTGCAGCGTTTTTGAAATGTGGACGCCTACCTAGGTGAAAATTTCTGGCAAACGAACTCGTCATTTGGTTTGTTTATCATACTCGTATGATTTTTGAAGGAAAAACTTTTCTGAAAAAACTTTAGGAATCGTTTCAGTATGTTTAAAAACGGATTTCAGTAAAAAATTTACTCTATTGCAAAATAGCTTCATTTTCCTTGAAAATTCGTTAAAACGGATTCAGAGGATTCAAGGGAGATCTAAGGAGAGCTGAGAGTTTGTGTACAGCCTCTTGATACAATACCTCTTAGGGACCACTGGGAGTGATTGGAAAAATATTAAAATCAAACTTAAAATGTTAGAATCAAACTTGGTTCGTATACAATAAAGGTGTTAGAATTCTTCTCAGTATCAACTGAGTAATCCAATAGAATTTGGGACGCTTATCGTTATTCCAACAGTTCAAGCGTAGTAGAAATTAATTAAAATTAGTATAAAATTAATCGAAAAAAAATTAATTTTTATTATTTTTACGACTTACAGCTTGCAACTTCCATGGTGCACACTTGTCTGTCCAATGGGAAACTCGACAGATCCATCATGCAGGAAAACGTCAGTTTTAATCTGGAAAACATAGAGTCAACGTCAATTGTACACGAGATTTTGTCTCATACACAAACATACACTCATGGTTTTGGTTTATTATTTTCAATAATAAGCCTTTGGAATCGAGCAAGAAAAAAAAAATTTTAACCCCCCCTCAAAATTTGATGTTTTACGTTTCAAGGTACGTAGAATACGAAAATCGAATAAAAAAATTTCCGTCCGTCCGCCGTACGCCGTACGCCGTACGCGGCACTTTTCTTAGCAACACTGGACCGATTTGGTTCAAATTTGGTATAGGCTCCATTTGGGGTCTAGTTGTGCCGCGAAGCTTTTGGTTGATCTAGGTCACTTCTAAGGGGTGAAAATTAAGGGTTGAAATTTTCAAGAGTGCCCTAGCTCGAAAACTCTCGAAATAAAGGTATGGTTTTTTCACCAATTTTAAATAGTATTGAATTTTTAAAAATTTTTGAGACCACCCGGAGCTCTGTAGGACAAACCGTTCGGTCCCTACGAGTACTTGAAGGTTTTCCTTCGATAAAACAGAATCATGAGTGTGAATCGCAAAAGAGGTCTAATCTCCATTCAAATTTTATCGGACTAAAATGCGATCGCTGTTCATTTCTTCGATTTGTATACAGTTTTGCCTCCTGCGTAACCAGTAATCAAATTTCCATACGAAGCTTTCTATTTTTCCAATCGAGTGTGAAGCGTTTAGTTCTTTCTAATAAACTTGATTGTGAAGGTGTGAAGCAGTATGGTGTGATAGGTAGTCCCTAGCTGGTAGGTAAAAAAAAGTTGGTAGGTAAAAAAAATGTTGGTGGGTGAAAAACGCTGCAAATCATTGCTCAAAGGCTTCTTCACTCTTCAGATCACTGATCAGCTGAGTGAGCTCCGAAGCCATTTTCATTCCTATTGAATGGAAGTTCTCTTCCAGGCGTCTCCAGCAATCGAGGAGATCTTCTTCACTCTTCAGATCACTGATCAGCTGAGTGAGCTCCAGAGCCTTTTTTACTCCTATTGAATGGAAGTGCTCTTCCAGGCGTCTCCAGCATTCGAGGAGATCTTCTTCACTCTTCAGATCACTGATCAGCTGAGTGAGCTCCGAAGCCATTTTCATTCCTATTGAATGGAAGTGCTCTTCCAGGCGTCTCCAGCAATCGAGGAGATCTTCTTCACTCTTCAGATCACTGATCAGCTGAGTGAGCTCCAGAGCCTTTTTTACTCCTATTGAATGGAAGTGCTCTTCCAGGCGTCTCCAGCATTCGAGGAGATCTCCTTCACTCTTCAGATTACTGATCAGCTGAGTGAGCTCCGAAGCCATTTTTACTCCTATTGAATGGAAGTGCTCTTCCAGGCGTCTCCAGCATTCGAGGAGATCTTCTTCACTCTTCAGATCACTGATCAGCTGAGTGAGCTCCAAAACCATTTTTACTCCTATTGAATGGAACTGCTCTTCCAGGCGTCTCCAGCATTCGAGGAGATCTCCTTCACTCTTCAGATTACTGATCAGCTGAGTGAGCTCCGAAGCCATTTTCAATCCTATTGAACGCAGGAAACTGAAATTTGAGAGGGAAGGTCAAGGGAGAATACAGATGGTGGTAGGTGCTATTGATGGAGAACCAGTGATCTATACAGAAGGGTGATCTATACAGAAAATAATAAACCTTTGAGCAATGATTTGCAGCGTTTTTTTCACAGATTCGGATTCAGAATGGTCTGAAATGATTTTGTATGCAGTTATTTTTTTCACCTTTCACTGTTGTTCTCCTTCATGTAAGATTTATCGTTTAAGGATGGCCTAGTCATACTGTGGGAAAACACAGATTAGAAGAGGGAAACACAAATGAGAAACGTTCGATGAATTAGAATTTTTAAAGCTCTCCTCTGTAAAGCAATTAACCTGAAGAATCAATTTATTTACAAGTGAAATTGAATCGATGGGGTCAAGAGTCGGATAATAATTACCGATTTGTTCAAAACTCGGAAATGCCCCGCCAACCGGCACTAGGTTTCAACTTCGCGAAGTTCCTAATTGAAGGGTCGGCGGGGAAAAAGAACGGAAAAAAAGATGAGGAGACAGCAATTTTTACTCGGTCACAAAAGCCAAGTTACAAATCTTCCTGAAAAGTTGCGATATTACTTTTGAGGGGGAAAAATCTCGTTTTCCTGAGTAGCGTCTGCAAATAGAAAGAGGTGGGTTAAAACATGGGTATTTGGTACTAATTGTAGGGATGAGCTGATTAGTTTGTTATCATCTATATACAATTTTGCGTAACTTTTCAAAGGGCGAACTCTTAAAAAACGTCTGCCAAGTGGGTGTGGCACATAGCTTCCTTGTATCAATAACCCGATTGTGTAGATGATCTGATGCCTAGTAGTAAATCTCAAAACATCAATCTTTAAGTACCTACCACTATCACAACAATTAATCTGCACAACCTCTGAATATTGTTGAGAAATGTGGAAGTTATGGCTGTGGCAAGGATTTTACGATTGCGTATGCGCAGCGGCTACTATCAATCCGGGGGTGATGACAGACAGACACGGAACCAAAATTGTTCAGGAAGGTCTGAAACGTAAAATGTGAGTGGAAATTTTGATTTTGGAAAACATTTTTTTCAACCATGAAAAGTGAAAACATAGCTTCCGCTACCTTGGTAGACTCGGAAGCAAAAACTTAGGGACTTTGCTGAGAACGCAGAAAATTACAAAACAATTCTTATTTAACTGATTCAATAATGTATCTTTCTTCAAAGAAAACAGATTTTGTTTCCTGGACTGTGTGGTTTCGGTCTGAGGCAGTCCCATATAAACTATCAAAACGTGGCTTCAAAAACCGTCCTTCCTCTTAGATCGTGGGATTTTGCCCCATTTCTCCAACTTTTAAACGGGAATTCCGAAATTCCGGCAATTCAGTAGGCAACCAGGTTTGTGAAATTTCAATATACAAGCGAGAGTGGACGAAACATTGTATTTTGGTTGAGAAAATATTTTGGATAATTAGATGCATTGGACATATTGATACGTTGGACTCCGAATATTTTGAAAGGTTGGTCATTTTGTAACATTGGTCGTAATAATAAACGGATATTTTGATACTTCGGATCAAATTACCTTTTAAACGGTAGATTTGGTATTTTCCGTAAGGTAAGTACGTAGAATCCGAAAATCGAGTGAAAGTTTTGCCGTCCGCGGCACATTCCTTAGTTACCATGCACCAATTTTGATGAAATTTGATACCTAGGTATACTGGCATGGGCTCCATTTGAGGTCAAGTTTCGCCGCGATTTCGAGTTTTACTCAGTTTTGCGTCCTAGGCAACTGGTAATCTAATTTCCTAATGAAGGCACCCACAAGCCCTTTATTTCTTCGAATTGAGTGCGAAGCCCTTATTTTTTTCAAAATATACGTAATTGTGAAGCGAAAATATGGTTGGTAGGTAGCGGCAATGATTTTTATAACTTGAGAATTGAAAATGCGGCAGGTAGTGGAACCTTGCAACCGGTGTACATGGCGGAACCTTGGTAGATTATGGGTATTATTCTCTATTTATGAATCGATTGAAATAGGACCATGATTTTCAGATTTACGACAAAGTGAAATACATACCTTTGGAAAATTCCGGTAAGAATAATTACTGACTCTACTCAAGATGCTTACTAACGTAAAATATAACGTTAATACACAATAAAACACACAAAGATCTCATATATTACAGTAGATCGTGGAGAAACACGGTGACGACGAGAAGCGAATAGCTTCTTCAAGGACGAATCGAAGTAACGAAAAGATGTTCCACAGAGTAGTAATACCTGCCTATTGCTACTGAATACACTCACGCACGTCGCAGTGATGAATTATTCTCTTGACAACACTGATTACTTAAACCTACCAATGTAATTTTAATGAAGTAATAAAAAACGGTTCTTCGCATTTTCCGATCGACCGAATAGTATTTCCATCATTAATTCAAATATCGAATTCAAAATCAATACTGAACCACAATCGATACTCGACTGAGTGGCTGATCGACTGGCCGCCATCTTCCAGTAAGTCTCGGCTCTCGGTGGCTCGTCTTACCTATCAGTCTTGTAACTGTGCTCGATTTAGTAGAGATCTTCAGCTTCTTCTTTGTTTCTCCGGTTGTGATTTATGCGATTTACGATCGGGAGTGAAATGTGGCCGTCATCCGATTCGTTCAAGTGAAAGTGAGTGATTTAACTTCGCTGAAAATCACCTGTGTTCCTCGACGAAGAAGTCGATTCGACAACAGTTCATTCCCAGGTAAGAGACCCTTAACCATTGATATGATACTTCATAATTAGGTGTCTACATGTAAAATACGTTGCGTTTGATTTCAAATGAAAACAAAACTGGTTGGTTGTGCCGTAGAACCTATCCGTAGAATGCCGTAGAATCCTAGTTTTTCTGGTCATAGTTTTTTTGTTGCGATTTTTGGATGCAAGGGAGCGTAATAGGGGGTTGAAATTTTTACAGATTATCTGTCTTCTCCAGAAACGAATCCGGTATGAACATTCAGAATTTCAGATCACTGTAGGCATGCAGTCCGAGTAGTTAATTGCAAATTTTCGGTGAGGGGTTGACATTTTGACGGATTATGTGTTTTTTTTGCAGTTTTTTTTGTGAGCTCTTTTCTTTCGCCGACAAACTTGTTTCTTCTTTGGCCCTTTTGCTACGAAATTCTTCTAGACGGTGTAACCTTGTCTTCATGTATCTCCGAATTTGGAATTCTTAAGTAGCGCCAAAAAATAATTGCGTTTTTCCGGATGTTGGCTACTTTTTTGCTTCCTCGTCTACCAAGGTAGCGGAAGCATTGTTTCCACTTTTCAAGGTTGAAGACAAAAAGTTCACATGCGCAAACTTGTATCTCCTTGTAATAGCCATAACTTCTACATTTTCCATCCGATTTTTAAGAAATTTCCAGGGATTAGCGGATGGTTCCTATGAAAATCATCGCCCGGAACCGATAATAGTCAGTGATCATGCGCAAACGTGAATTGCCTTGTAACACCCATTTTTAGGACGTCCCACAGTAAGACTTGGGCGTCCTTATGCGATCGATCTGGGGTGAAGTTGGACAACACTCAACAGAAAAAAAAAATAACCACACAGTAATCCGTTTTAGACCATTCTGAATCCAAATCCGCGAAAAAAACCATAGGTGTATGTCTGTGTGTGTGTGTGTGTGTATGTGTGTGTGTGTGTGTGTGTGTGTGTGTGTGTGTGTGTGTGTAACAAAATCTTGTGTACTCTGCACAGGGCTTAGTTCTCAACCGATTTTCCTGGTTCTTTTTTTGTTCGTCGCGGAAAACTATCTAGTTGTGCACTACGTCGCCGGAATTTCGAATTTTGCCTTTTAAGGGGGGGAAAGGGGGGGTTAATGCTCAAAAAACGTGCGTTTTTGGGCATAATCTTGTGTACTCTGCACAGCCCTTAGTTCTCAACCGATTTTTGTGGTTCTTTTTTTCATCGACGCGGAAAACTATCTAGTTGTGCACTACGGCGCCGGAATTTTGAATTTTGCTTTTTAAGGGGGGGAAAGGGGGGGTTAATGCTTAAAAAACGTGTGTTTGCCGGCATAATCTTGTAAACTCTGCCCTGGCCTCAATTTCCAACCGATTTGTGTGTTTCTTTTTTTGTTTGACTCAAATAACTTCCGATTTGTACATAATTTCACCCGAGTACCAAAATTCGCAAGGGGAGGGGGCGAGTGGGGGGGATCATATTCACAAAATATCCGATTTTTCAATATTTCGGTTCCTTTACTGCTTACTAACTGTCCCCAAGCTTTGAAATTAAGGAAAAATTCTCATTATACCTCCGGATTTTCATGAATTATTCTCTGTACGACCATGGAACTAATAGTGGTGCCACCATGGTGCCAGGACACCATAAACCGCATATTTCGTGTTTTTTTTTTTGTGTTTCACCTTGAATACGGATGTGAACCTCGACAGACTGCCTACTAAAACTAACAGATGAAAGTTCAATGTTACGACGTATTTCCGCTTTGGTGCCAGACTGGCACCATTGGGGTTGGTGGGGGGGGGGGGGGGGGTGAACTCGAATTCGCATGTTGGGTATCGTAGATCATGGATTTTAAAATGCTCTTCAGATTCGAGGCTCCCACGCCGCTAAATGTTATGGTGGATAATGGTGAGGGGGGGGGGTGGTCACTATTTCTTGCCTAAAGTAATAAACCAAATTACATCGAGTGAAACAGTTGTATCGCTTACCAACTGGTTAAACTGATCTAATGCTTATCCAATGGGACGTCCCCTGGAATGCATGCATTACTAAACAATATGTTTACTACAATTTTCCATCCGATTTCGGAGAAATATTCAGAGATTGTGCGGGTTGACGAGTAGAGTCCCCTTTAAGAGTACTGCAAGGTACTTAGAGATTTATGTTTTGAGATTAACTGCAATGCATCGAATCATCTATTCAAGTGGGTAATGGATATGGATACGAGGAAGCTATGTGCCACACCCACTTGGCAGACGATAGCCCTGAACCTATCGAACCGTTGACACGGTTCAGATACATAGGTCAGTGGTTGCTGAAAGTTGGAATATGGACATAGAGGTGGACGTGGTACTAGCTCGAAAAAAGTTCACAGTTCAGAGAAGCAATCTGTGCTTCCAAAATACTTCTACGCTTCCCTTTTCGATAGAGGATAGTGAAATGCCATCTGTTATCCACCCTGCTCTAAAAATAATACATGTTATTAGGAACTTATATCTTAAATTTAAAATAAAACATTTTAAATCGGAACATAATCAGAACACTCTATTTTTCTAAAATATCTCCCTCACAACAATTTAGCTCAGCTGTTCTTGCCAAATGATAACAGGGAGTTAGACTTGGAATGGTGAAGTCATTATATTTCCCCCACCCTAAGAAATATCAATGCTCCTGCAGTGATAAGGAAGTACATTTTTCACGGCAGCAATTTTCACTTTTCCATCATAATCTTCGTAATGAACTGTCTTGGGACAACTGTCGAAGAATGTAACCTTTTCAATAGTGAATGGGCCTCTGACGTTTCGATATTTTCCCAGTAGATTCGTTTGTACGAGTATAAAAAGACTGACTGACTTAGACTCGTTGCGAGTCTTTACTGGTTTGACTGGTCATTTTCGGTCCCTCATTAAAGATTATGCGAGAATCGTTCGACCTTTGGACAAACTGAAAACGAAAGGACAGGAATTCATCTGGACTCAAGAAGCAGAAGACGCATTTGAGAGGTTGAAAGAGGCAATATCATCGAATACTATTTTGAGCCTACCTGACTGGAATCTTGATTTCGAATTGTGTACGGATGGCTGTGGGTCAATCATCTACCAAAGAGATCAAACAAGAGCTAAGTCACAACAACTGAGAGTAATTGGATATTACTCGCATACCTTTACCAAAAAATAATGTAACTATTCAGTTACAGACAAGGAAGGGCTATCAGTTGTAAGAGCCATTGAATATTTTCGAACCTATTTGGAATGTCGAAATTTCATTGTGCATGCTGACCATCAGGCACTAAGTTTCAGTTTATACTACTCACCCAAATTGTCAGAATCCCTCAGAAATAACCATAATTGTTTTGACATTTCTCAATTTTTAGACTTTTTTGACAATTTCAATTTTTAGACTACGGAATAACAATTCATTAAGCTGTGTTAACTCAAGGATAATAATCAAGGTCATAATGAAATTTTTTACCAAAAAAAAAAAAAAAAAAATCATACACATTTTGAGTCAACGTTCTATTAAAATACAAGCGATCTCTTCACCATCGAGAGGGCAGTGAACAAGACACTGACTCTACAGCAGACTTCTTTGTCCACTGACAAGGGTACTTGGAACCAATCCAAACTCGAGTGATGTACCTTTTGATTTTTTCTCTTTTTATTCATACACCACTAAGCAAACACTTTTCTCCCCTTATTTATCAAAGTTGACAGTGATATGTTGGAGGCGGAACAGCCGTAATCCTGCCTCGCAGACATAACAAGAAAGTGGGGAAACGCTGGCTGGGAGACGCTCGAGTCGCTTTTACAAAATTGAAAAGAGCAATGGTGCTCGATTTAGTAGTGAAAGGAGCCTTGAAGGTTTTCGCTCGTTCGCTGCAGCTCCTGCTTTATGAAAGTCGTACCAGAGAAAAATGAATTACCAACCCCTTCTTCCTTTGCAAAGGCAGTTCCCGCGGAGTGAGACAATTCGCACAGCGAGAGTCCTGAGATGAGAGTTGTACTCATGAAATCATGAACACGAAGTTCGAAGGTAGGAAGGTTTCCTCCCGGATTGTCACCCAGAAACTCTTTCGCGTGCTTAGTATCATACATGTTTTGTAAACTGTATTGTTGTAATTAGTCGCGGCAATTTACAAGGAATTAATTAAGAAGTACTGCGGGGTTTTTATTATAATATAAATAAAAAACAAGATAAATAATTATGAATGATACTTTTTAAAAAAATTTACTTTTCTCAAGTTGTACAAACAGGTCTTTGATCATAACATATTTAAACTTTGCTAAATAAATCTCAAACTCAATAACAGAGATAAATTTGCTGGTTTCAATACGATCTATCTAAAATCGAAAGATGATTACTCTTTACACACAGGACTCCTTGTGTTACAGGATCATTAAGTTTTACGCCACTGAGTCTAGACTATGAAAGGAAGCACTGCTTGCCCACTTCCAAAAGAAACGTATCATGAGATACCTAGTAAAATTTAATTTCAACATAAACATATTCTCATAAATGTACGATTTCAGAAGAGACCTTGCATGTATGATTCTACACATAGGAAACTTCCGTGAAGTGGAGGTGTCTCGACAGACAATATTGGCAAAGCTCTCATGACATCCCAGAAGTCAATTTTATTTACCCCAAGAGTTTCTCGTGAGGAAAAGTCACGTCTGAGCTCATGTGGGGAGGAAGAATGGGATCTGTTATGTCATTGCTATTCCCCCTCTATTCCAAGTCGTTACTCAACATCGTGAAACACGGGTCGCGGCACATTATTTGAGGGAGGGCCCAGCGCCACTTTAAGTTAGGATTTATGCTTATTATTTGTATCTTAATCGCAAGGATCGTTTGTGTGTATTGTGAAGGATTCCACAAAAACGTGAGGGCAATACTAAGCATGATCCGTGCATTAGGTGTGTTATTTGGGCACTCACTTATATTTTCAATAATGAATCTTTAGAATTGACCAAGAAATAACTTTTACCCCTCAGAGCGCCAGAGCTGTGTAGGACCAACCGTTTACTCCCTATGGAACTTAAAGGTTGGACTTTCTCAGTTTTCAGCCCTTACTCGTTAGCAACCTGTAATCTAATTTCCTAATGAAGGGACTCACAACTCTTCATTTTTTCGAATTGAGTTTGAAGCGTTTATTTCTTCATAATGAACTTGATTGTGTAGTAGGTTCGAGGAAGTAGGGTAGGGGGGGGGGGTCTTTGGTCGGTTGGTAGTGGCAATGGCAAAGCTGTATTCTTTGCAGGTGAGTCATACAGAAAAATAATAAACCTTAGTGTTATAATTTGCAGCGTTTTTGAAAAGCCCCAGACATAAAATCTTACCTGTATATACATTTCAAAACTTTTTTTGTGAGGGTTAGTCCCTAGACGGTCTCCTATGATGGTTCAGTGTGGGATGCCATCGGACCAATAAAATCCTGAGCACAGGTAGAGAAGTGATTTTCCCGCAACACAGATTTTTTCAAGATTTAATGTTTCAAATAATTCAGAATTATTCTGAATTCTATTTCGAGGCTTCTCCAAGATTTTCCCTGATGAGGCTGATTCTGTTGAGTTGTTTGTTGGAAATTTAATATGCAAATATACCTTAAATGACGACTATCAAGTTAGGTAGTTCACTAGTTCCTCAACAATCAACGCATTTCTCTTCGACACCATAAATTCCGATGTGACTGAAAATTCAATCACCAATGATCAATCGCCTCGAGGACCATGTGGATACTATTTGAATGTACGAGTATAAGATTTCTGCCTGTATGAAGAGGTAAAAAATGAGAAGATGTTCTTCCTGAAAAAGTTTTTAAGATTGCTATTGAACTCTCCAAATCACGTGGTCAACAACGAGATTGAGCAGGATAAAATAATGTTGGATAACCTCCATAAAACCTTTTATAGGTGTTCAATCTATTTCAAAGAAGGTTCAGCAAGATAACGGCAACAGTGCCTAACTCCACCTGCCAAACCGCCAGTTGAACTAGGAAGTCGAATATGTCAGGACCACAACCCAGTGTGAGGCTATGGTCATCGTGATGTGCAGAAGCGAGCTCTTGGACTTCGATTGGAAGCCCTGGATCGTGAACTGAGATCTTGGATTGGAATGAAAACACGGAGCACTTCTTGACGGAACGGTACTGACCAATGAAGAATTAGTTGACATTTTTTTTAATGGGCGAGGCTGGACGAAGCTCACTTTAATCAGGCTCTTCATAGGCTTGGAAATATAGAGAGTTCTTTTTTCCCGAATTAAATGGTGATAATTGTAAGGAATCACTGAATACTAAGATCTCAAAGTACTTAGACTAAAAATACAATACCTAGCTGGTTATGTAATATTGTTTTTCCCTCAACTGCTCCATCGAGGTGCATCAAACCTTCTGGCGCTCAACCTTCCGTAGAGATTGAGGCTTAGTTCAAAATAATTCATAACCAGTAAAATGCGAGAAAGTTTTCATTTTGGAAGTAACAAAATAATTATTGATGACCTGCTGCAACTACACTGTGTTTAAACCACACATCGTGGAGATGAATCCTTATAGATAGATACTGGTACCTCAATAAAATGCAAATTGAATTTGAATCGTACCTTGAGAGCATAATATGTATTCAGTTATTTTCTCAAGTTGGCCAAGATAACCGAGAAAAGCCACGGAGATTTCTAAGTAGGAGCTCAACTCGGTAAGCTGGAAACTGATCCTTCTCAGTGGACCGATCAGGTTTTTCATTTCCTGTGAGGTTGTCTGTCTGGAAACCCCGCAGAGCGTTCCGTTGTATCTACCAAAGTGGGTTTTCATGTCTATTGAGAACCCAAAGCTCCATATCCGAGGGAGGTGTATTATATTTGTGTCTCTCAGGTACCTACACTATTTGTTGAGCCATGTGATATGTCTTTCTATGCCTTTTCTTGATGCCGTTTGTGTTTCTGATAAGTTTTACGATAATATTGTGATGGAATCAGCATACTGAGGACAACTCAACTTCCTTGCTATGATGATCAATGTTGGTTAAACTCAACCCGATGCTGATTTGTGGCGTGATTCGTTGAGAAAAACCATTCTATGATTTAGACTTATGACCTCAATTCATCAATTAAAAACCTCACTGAAGTGAAGTCAACAAGTAGAACTAACGAGATATTTCACGCTGAATTGAAATAATTTGACAATATTCAAAGGTCAAGTGGAAAATCACTTGATATACATCGGTGATTCCAATCAATATAAAGCTGCACCAATTATTGTGATTTATCAGTGAAAAATTATGCCATTAATCAAACCACCTTTTATGCGCTAATATTATGTAGATAAGCTAGAATGGAGTGAAACTCCCGAATTTCCTCGACAAGCTTTTAATTCCTCGACATTCCCTTGACTCATTATTGAAAATAATAAACCAAAATTGATCCATGACGTCGTCAGGGAAGATAATTTCACTGTGAACCAATTTTGAACGAGAAACAGTCCTACCAACAACGTTACCTAACATTTAGAGGTAGCCATATAACATCCCTGTGTGGACCAAATTATTTTGAACGAGAAGTAGTGCTGGTTACAATGATGCATTTATTTTCGATGATATTTTTGTGCTAGTGTATTTTAAACACAATGAAATTATATGCATGGGGTTGGAGGCATACATTATACTAGTAATTGGTAACCTTGATGGATGTGGTGTGTAACTAGAAGGAAATTGTCTGCTTAATATACCTGAAGACAGAAATTGTACATAATTTATGCAGCCCTTTACTCGCCTTGAAATTGCACATTGGGCGGAAATAATCCTCACACCATGGAGCCTCCACTCGGAGATTGCTGAACGTGGTAATTTGGAGGGAAGATAAACAGCGGACTCCACTAATGGTCTCTCAGAGCCTCAGAGGTTCAGCAGGATGCGTGTCTGTGACTGAGCGAAGTTGTCTTTGATCGAGGAGGTCGCCGTAATGAATCAGACTTGTTTGCGGGTCTCTGCTAATCTCATAAAGGGTTTGAGAGAGGAGGTTGGGCAATTTTGGGTGGAGTTTGGTTCTAAAAGAGACGTTAGGACTGCCGTGGTTAGTAGTTTACGCCTCTGAATGATCCTGCTTAAATGAACTAATGCCTAAGCTGTCAAACCGGTGTGTAGCATGCCCTCAAAACCGGTGAATTTTCTCCGGAAAAATAATACGATAACAAATCTGAGATTTGTCAAAATAAATTTTGACTTTTTGAAATACATGTGAAACTGACACTTGACTCTATGTGAAACTTATAGTCGCTCATAGTTGCTTATAGTTTACAACTATAATGCTTATACATCATTGCTTATAGTTGCTTATAGTATGTGATACATACTTGACTGTATGTGGAACTTATAGTTGCTCTATGTGAGATTATCAATTCCTTTGTGTGCGGTTACTAACGCAAACAGAGATTTAAGAGATTTATTTTCTTTTTTCTCTCCTCTTTAACCCTTAATTCCCTGAGGTATCTTTTCGGAAGTCGGATTTTTTAAGCATTCTGCAACACTGTTCAACCACTTTTGAGCCAAAACCGATATTCTGTTGGCTACCTTAATCAACTATTGTGTTGAAAAAACATCGATCCCTGATATATTTTTGTGTTCAGATCATGACCACCCCTACCATGAACTGAGGCACAGTAAAGGTCAGTTTCATGTATTTGTTCAGATACCTTATTGACATTTTATGTCTTTACTTGGCACATAAATGGAAAAACGTCACGGAAAAGCGTCACAAAATTGGTCACAAAATCAGTAATGAAAAAGCGTTACAGTTAGTTGAGAAAATAAAAGTTGTGGCTGGAAGTATCCACGAATAGCAAAAAACTTTGATTTTTCAATGGTGTCTTTTTGGATAGGCACTTGAGGAGCAGGGGTGTAGAGATACTCCAGATTGGGCCAACAATTTTACTTATGTTATTTCGTTTATTTATTTGTTTTAGAATGAAAAGCCGCTGGTTCCAGCCAGTCAAAACACTCTTGAGGTGTCCAAAAATATATCGTCCAGTTTTAATCAAATTAAGAAAATCTCGATCAAAACAAACAATTTTGTACACCAAAATCATGAAAAATATCCAAAAAAACAATGTTTTTGAACAAGTGGGAAATTAGGGGTTAAGAGATTTCTACTTTGCTCTATGTGAGATTTCCTTCCACTTGGCATTTTCTTCTTTCCTCAATGTGAGAATTTCCCTCTGACGTTTCTATCTTGCTTTATGTGAGACTTCTTCTTTTGGTTGGTGTCAACCTTTTTTGAGGGGTGGAAAATATGGATTGAAGTTTTCAAAACGCCCTTGCTTGAAAACTCTTGAAGTGAAGGTATTGTTTTTTCACCAATTTAAAATAGGAATACACTTTTAAAATCGAATTTGACCAACCAGAGCTCTGGAGATCAAACCGTTCCCCCCTATGAGAATTTAAGGGTAGGACAAAGAACATACAATATCTACCTAATTATTGGCCTAATATCCTTTAAAATGTCAAAGATTCAGATCAAATGCGATCATTGTTCGTTTCTTCGAATAGAGTTAATTGTTTTGTGCTCAGTTGTGCATCCTTAGCAACTAAAGAAGCAAGAATACAATTTTGCAATAAACGCATCCACAAATCTCAAGTAGCGATGTTATTGCTAGAAAGTAGGTAGTATTGGTGGCAAAGTAGCGTTCTATGCATAAGTAAAATACAGAAAAATAATAAACTATTTCGTAATAATTTGCAGCCTTCAAAAATTCCAACAGAAAGTTTAAATTGAAAATATAAGATCTTTTTGATGGCCCTTGCTTTAACTAGACAATTGATTTTTGAACTTTATCAAGTCGTCTCCTTCCATAAATATTTCCATTATCCTCTACTGATGAAAGGAAAAAGTACCGTCTATAAACTTTGGTTACATCCTGCAAACTCCTTGAATACTTGGGCCGGTCCACTTTCTCGTTTCAGTCTAAATAAATCATGGAACGCTGCTCGGTATTTATTCTTCATCAAGTCACTCTAGAGAAACTTCCCGTGTTTCCGAGCGAGTTTTCAAATATCTTTTAATCAAAATTCAAGTAAGCCGTGGAAGAATGATGACCTAGTAAGTTGACCGTAGATTGAACTCGCAATAATTATTTCATTCAATGATAATAATTACAACTATCCCAAAAAGAACTGGAGCTCTACAGTGACCCTGCTGATCTGATTGCATTCCAGTTACTATCTACTTATAGCAAAGTTTATCGTTTTAACGTAATATGGAGGATAGTAAGCCTCGTCACTTCATCGCTCAGAGTATATTATCTATATATCCTACTGTATATTATTATGGAATCTGATTGAAAAGTTTTGCCTAAAAGAAGATTCTGAAACTCTTTAGGGTATTCATGACATCAAGTTTTATGCACCCAAATCTTCTAGAGGGTAGGACATTTTTTGAACAGAACGGAAAGCGTCCATCCAACATTTGAATATTATTGGTGGACTTCAATCTATGAGTGATGAAATTCTTCCAACTTCCAGGAATCTAGAAAGGGAAAGATGTCTCGAAAGACGAACCACAGTTACAGCTACGAAAATGAGGATCATTATGAGTAACAGAGAACTGCAGGCTTGGAAAAGCCTTCCCCTCAAGGGTAAGGGTGTGGATATTATGTCGAGAACACCAGGACCAACATGTTTTTGAAAATCAACGAGGGTTTTTCCTCAGCGGAATTCAGTGAAGCTCACACTCAACTCCATTGTCGCCAAAGCAAGAGGGATACCGGTATCGCAGATGTCCAAACCCAAGTCCAAAGTATATCCCGCATATATTGAGTTCATGTGAGTTTGTAGTTACTGAACGTCACCACTGGATACGACGCACACTGGCATCAATGCATCCAAAATGTTGGCTTGAAGGTATTCAAAGAAATTCTTTGCCTGGTGGAGGGAGTATTTCAAATAAAAGTGTAGTTTGAAGGATGTGAGAGTGGTCGGTCTGATGGGAGCAAGGGGTACCTAACTAATTTCTGCGTATCTTGAAGGATCTTAACATTCCTTTCGAATGGTGAATGGGCATATCACAGAACACTACGGATGCCCATCAGAATAGAGATAGATAGATATGTTTATTTTCGCCATTTTGTAAACTTTTACAATAATATAAATGCATGAAGGGATGCAAGTAAATTAATAAACAATACATGATTGGTCATAAAAGAGGACGCATTTTGATAATCTCTAACATATACTAACTTACTTTAATATTCTTCAACTTCAATCATCTGTAAGCTTTAATAGTATCCTACACATATATGCTGTTTAAAAGCCTTTCGCGTCTAAAGCCCCCTTCTGTAACTAGCCAACTAAACACTTGCTTTTTGTATTTTGGTCTAGTGAACTTCTGGGGACTTTTGCTGAGCGAAAGGTGGCAAAGCCAGGAATGTTAACTGTAGTATTCGAAGAGGAACTAAACGTTTCTGTAAAATTAAAAAGTCCGGTTTAGATCTCTCTGACTCTACCCAGCCCAAAACTTCATCCAAGTTTCTGTTAAGTCTACGAATATATATTCATGTAGAATATAAACAAATTATTTGCTATACTATATTTACTTTCATAATCACTAAGGGTATCATAGGTAGTAGAAGATGTATTCAGATCCACATCAAAGTTCCCAGGTTCGTCGTTGGCGTGGGGTTCGTCGGAGTCCATTCTAATCATCTTGATGGTGAAGCCTCCTCTAGGGCACCATTTACGTTTATCTGTCTGACGAACCTCCTTATCGCCCATTCATACGCTGGGCATTGTTTGTCTGTTGCTGGATGGTTGTGTGTTAGGCCAGCTCGCTTACAGTTTATGCACTTCATTAACTCGCTTGAACACTGGCTCGTTTTGTGAGGTTCGGCACATCTCGCGCAAGTGTCCTCTTCATCCCTGCATCTGCTTGCCTAGTGTCCGAAAGCTTGGTACTTGTAACATCTGCTAACATCAATGAAATCACTTACGTTGCATCTTGAGAAACCTATGTTAAGGTATCGAGCCCACAACAATAAGTCACGGACTTTAGGAGACACCTTAACGACCCAAGTAACTTCTTCTAAGTCCTTTGGTCCTTTCCTGAATGCTGGGACAAAGCCTTCAGCCATCTCCTCGCCAGTCATCAGATCTCTGAGGAACGAAAGGTGGTGAAATCCCACCTTAATACTCCGGCATACGACTCAAACCTATCGTAAATCCCAACAACATTCATGTTCCAGGAAGACCAATGAACCATCCAAACATCAAAATCGAGCAACCACCATGTCGAGCATGGATTGTCGTCAGTCAGCCTAGTATGGAAGGGTCCACTTCGGTGTTTAATGTTGTGTCAAAATTACCACGATTCGAAGGTCATCTTTGACAGAGAGAACTACATCATATCTAAGTAACATTATTTGAATTGAATGGTATACAATATTATTATTTAAGCGTTAAATAATTAATACACTCGTAATTTTCATGTTGAACTTCCCAAAGTCGGAGTACCATTTCGATAAAACGGCGCAACAGAGATTTGGTAATTCCTCATAGCAAAAGCTTCTCTGATGATGCTTGATCCTAAATTTACCGTTATTGTGTTTAGCTTTTGTATTAAAGACACGGCACAGCACAGCCGGGGGCTACGGGTTCGGTAAATGTGGGTGAGTAATTAAATTTCTCCCAACCATTCTCATCGCGCCTTCTCTGAAACATTGGTGGGTCTTCGCCGTTCTCACTCATTATGGCAATGAATTATACAAGTAACTGGAATTAAATTACGTTTACTGTATAAAACGCCGAAGACCACTTCACGAGAAAATTGCGTTACATCATTTTATTACATGATCCTCTATACACAACAGTTTCTGGTGCGCTTCCTAATAATATCAAGAATTCATCTTTTGGAAATTCGTTCATCTCCATGAAGCATAAGGACCCGAGTTTAATTAAAATCTTGTATATAAAATTCCTAAGTAAATTTCCTTTTTGGGCCCACATGAGCCACCACTTTACCTGAGCATATAGAGAATCTCTCCATCCGGGTAGATCCTGATAAGGACATTGGGGACGGTCACGAACTGAAACTCCGCGTGTTTTGCGTTTGGAAAGTAGACTTCTGGTTTCCAAATGGCCTTCACCAAATTGGGATCATTAAGATCGAGCACTTCAGTGATGTCGGGGTGCTGGAGCCGCTCGTCGTGCCATTTCTGCCTGAGGTACAAGTCGACCTCGTAGTCCTGTAAGAAAAGAAACACTCATTTTAGTTAATGGTTTCTACAGTGAGATCACAAGTAGAATTGAGGGTGAATAATCTTTCATTCTGTTATAACACCAATAGTTTTATGAGACAGGGAATCTTCTGAAACATCATGACCCTTCTCATCCACTTGCCTAAACTATTTTTCTCTCCAAGGAGGAATTGAAATTTTGCATTCCCATGTGTCACCAAATTCCTCCAAACTTACCTCCAACAAATAAGATATAAGAACAAATAAGATATAATATCATCCAAGTGGTATAATAGAAAATATAAATAAAATAAAGATACAACATAGCAAATTAGAACATCCTGGCAAATAGCACGTTTATTATTTGCCAGGATGTAATATGATGGGGTCTAATTCTGATTTCGCCCAAATCGGAAGGTAGTTGAAGGTTTACCGTAAGAAGATTGCTAATAATAATTTAAACTCAATCGGATTGAAAATAGCCACTGCGCAAACCTCCGATGTATAACTCCCGAACTATTTGTACAAAAAACTCTCAGTAATACCCACTTAGTGATGAAGCTGTACTACCCTCCTAACTTGGCCTTCTATCTCGTGTAAATTGGTTTTAATTATGAACTTAGTTCTAGTTTTTCTCCCCCCCCCCCCCAGCGAATCGTCTCCCTCAGGGAAATTACGCAGTGAAATTATCCACCCCTAACGAACTAGAAATCATTATAATGAGTAATGATAGCAAAACTTCACCCAATTACTTCCGAATTATGTAAACATCTTGGGTGTCCTTTTTGGAGGGTATTCGTCCCTACGAAATTAATGTGCCAAGACCCCGCTCCCTGCAGGCCCTTTTGAGTTATAGAGAATACACTGGGGGAATAGCTAACTGGAAGCACAAAGGTAATGCAATAACAAGGGACGTAACTAGATCACCGACTTCGAAACAAAGTCTTAGGTGGCTAAACAAACGAAGTCCCTTTTACTTCAAGATTTGAGACTAAGTAAACTAATTATTAATTTAAGTTGGTTTTCAAGGAGTCTCTTCGCCGCCAGCGACAAAGGATATTTTGGAGCTTAGAGGTGGGCCTCAAAACGATCCATTATTTATGAAGGGTGGACTTGATTAGCATGGTTTAATATTGATTGATCGGCTATGGTTGCTAGAGATAATACACCACGATATCGAGGTAACGTGACAGAGCAATAATCCACATTGAACCAAATCGAGTAATTTGCTGAAGCAAAACTTATGTCCATTACTGGAGATATGTTTTGGTAGAAATTTTACTTGTATGTTTTTCTGTAGTTGAAGTCTTTTGCGTTACAACATATCATTTTACTACAATTTCAAGTTTATGCCAAAATGTTCATAATAAACGAAAAGGGGAGTTCGTTAATCAAGAATTTTGGACAACTCTGAGAGTTTAAAATTTTAAAAAGTAGGGTCAAACACATATTTTGAACTACCAACATAATCATGGCAATTATAATATATTCGGAATTTGATAAAGATACGATTTAAAAATTGATAATTGACCGATTATTGTAATATATATGAATATACTTTGATGTAACAATAATATAATATATTATATATTATATTGTAATACATTGAACAATTTATAGTACTATAAAATGAATAATGTGAATATTATTTAAAAATTTAAATTAATGTGATTGAAAATCCAATAGCCGAGCTCGTTGAAACGATTAGAACATGAATAATATTCATGTTCATATTATGAACTATTAAAATTTTCACATACATACCTACCCTGTGCATACGGTATGGTGGTATGGGATACCTAAAATCGAAAAAAATTAACAACTAACTTGTGAGTACTCCATGAGTTAATAAGGAGAGCATTTTTGGAGTTTGTCGAACACAAAAAATGGAAACTTTGAAAATGTGCTCATTCACTCATGCTGCACGAATGGGATTTAAAAAAAGTAATCTCCAGTCCAACCCATATTATTTCTAGACGTAAGAGAACATAATATGTTCAAATATGTTGGTAATATGTTGTTTAGGCAAAAAAGTTTTACAGAAGACTAAAAGAGCGCGGGAATCGATATCTATGGAGGGAATCATCAGTTTTCTAGAAGGCCCTTGGGGCTCGTGAAGTATGGATGATGCAGGTGAGTAGAGACGTACCGTTATTTATTCATGTTCGTGATATTCAGAAAATCTGAAAAAATCTGCCATTTGAGTTATACTGGCAGTTGAGCGAGAGGGTTTGTAGGTTTACGCTTCGTAAGTGTAGGGCTGGTTGATAAATAACTACTCTTCTCTTGACAAGTTTTGCACACGTTGAGCCTCGTGGGAGACTCGCCGTATGTACGGGAATCCTCTCACTTGCCTATTCAGGCGAGGCACCTATCAATTTTCCACGTAGTTTGGGTCATTAATCACGCAAATAGTACCATAACGTCCAGATGCATCTCATCTTGATATTCGTATCAAGTTGGTGTACTAACTTCGTCCATTTGAAATTTCGTAAACACCATGATAATAATTTATGTGCCTATGTTGACCCACAATACAAGGTGATTCGAACCATCCTTCTTATCTCTTTTGCGTCCGGTAGTAAAGTTGATCTAGTACCCCATAACATTCTCAACGGGAAATTCAACGATCACATTTTGACATTCTTTTGAAATACCTAGATAGACCATGATGCTGGTAGAAATCACAAATGTATCTCTATGGAGACACATGTGGGGCCAGTTTAATCAGGACTGGTGATTGCTGATTTTTTGGCCTCGTCTGACCCTGATAAGGCGTTGAACACGGCATAGGAGAAGCAAAAACCACGCCTCTTATCAGATCTATCATCGCCTCTGAAAACAGTAACTGTTTTCAGAGGCGATGATAGATCTGATAAGACGCGGGGGGAAAAACCAATTTTGTCCACTTTTGATGAAAAATGATATTCTGGTGCCATCTAGTAGGAGACGGAGCAAGGTTTCAAATGACCAAGCGACCTAAACATGAAACAACTTTTGTCCGAAGTTATAGAGCTAGAAAGGTTCGCCGTACTGGGGAAGAACAACTTATGTCCATGCGGTCAGAGGGAAAAATCACGTTAGTCCAAAGTATGCCACCATTCCTGTGATTCACGGTAACCTTTCACTCCGCAGTGGAAGGTTTCAGTGCCATTAATCGCGTTGTCATCAATATTTTCTCTTCAACCTGTTGAATGTATTTGTTTATTATTCAATTACCATGATGGAAAGTGACGACTGCAGCAGTAGTGATGGTGATTCAAGAGGTGATTCGGTCAAGAAACGGAAGAAAACTGGCCGTGCTCGAGATGCCTTGAAGATTATGCGAGCTTCTACACACGAAACGGGGCCCGACTGCAAATGCAAGCGTTTCAAATGCTTCTCTGCTGTAAGTGATAGTGATAAACTGAGAATTATTAAGGAATTCAACAAATTGGGGGAGTATAATGCTCAAAATCTTCATCTTGCTGGTCTAATGACGGCTCTTCCCGTTATGCGGAGACGTTCTCGATCAGAATCCGGAGATGGCTCGAAGGCCCACAACTCATCCTTTGTTTATCGCGTACGAATCTCGAAAGATGGACAATTCACTGACCTTACAGTTTGCATGAAGGCATTTTCGGCTTTGCATGGTGTATCCGAAAACCGTATCAAAACTATTCGAGAAGCGATTACTTCCTCTGGGCAAGCACCAATGGACAAGCGAGGTAGGCTCACAAACAGAAAGCACACTACTCCTGAAGAGACTATTAACAAAGTTACCGATTTCATAAAGTCCTTGAAGGGGAGAAAAGCTCATTATTCTCTCAAGAAGAGTCGAAAGCTGTACCTACCAGAAGAGTTAAATATTCAGAAATTGCACGACATGTACACAGATAAAAATCCGTCGAACCCCGTTTCGTACGATAAATTTCGTGAGGTTTTCAACACGAAATTCAATATTTCGTTTGGCTACCCTCGGAAAGACACTTGCAGCCAATGTGATTTATTGAAAGTGGAAATTGAATGTCTTTCCCGAAGAACCGAGAAAATCGCTGATGAAGGTGAGAAAGCTACTGCTGAGCGGGAAATGAATAAGAAATTACTAGAAAAGGAAGTCCACCTGAAGAAAGCTGAAAAATTTTACTCCCTGAAGAAGAAGTACAGAAAATTATCTGCCAAGAATGAAGACTTCGAGGCCATAGTTATGGACTTCCAGAAAAATCTTCCAACGCCCAACATAACCACTAATGACGTATATTACCGACGCCAACTCAACTTCATTAGCTTCAATATTCACGTACTGTCCAGTAATCAATCAATTTTCTATACTTACGACGAATCAATCGCTAAAAAGGGCGCGGACGACGTTTGCTCGATGTTGTTCAATTTCGTGCAGACCATCTTGCCAAAGAAAGTACAAAAACTGATAATATTCTGCGATTCATGTTCAGGACAGAACAAGAATTTCACCGTGATGCGACTAATTCACTACCTTGTTCATCATGAATCTCGTTTCGAATATATAAAAATGATCTTTCCCATCAGAGGTCACTCATACCTTGAGTGCGATAGGGACATGAGCCTTGTCAACCAACAATCATACACCGAAGTGCCAGACGATTGGAGAGAGGTTCTCCGCTCATCCAGGCAAAAACCGTTTCTTTCACAGTCATTGACTGTGGAAATGAATTCGAATTCCAGAACTGGTCGAAGTTTTTCGAAAGTTTCTACCCAAAAAAGAACCCTATTGCCACTCGACCAATAAGGGTACTTGAAGTAAACAGAGACAACCCAATCTTTATTTTCTATCGAAATTCCTTTTTTGGTTCTTACCAAAAATCTGTTTTTGTAAACAACAAAAAGAAAGCGAAAACAGGGATGCAATCCAGAGCGAGAAATTCACTCCGAGACCCTGCAGCAACTGCTCCCAGAAAGCAACCTGGGAAACTTTATTCCCAAAAACTTGCAATCAAAGCTGCTAAACTGAATGATCTTCGCCATCTCAGCCAATTCTTGGAGAAAGAAGACTCTCGTAAATTCTATCAAGACTTGACTGGCACGCAAAATGAAGATGTAGTAGACCTCTACGACGAGGAGAATCTTTCAGATGTTGATGCGTACCCAGAAACCAGGGATGAGGCCGGTGAAGAATAACTTTTGTCCACAACCTTCATCAGAAAATTCAAATCGTCCTGATTGTAAATGAATTAAAAACATTTTTCTCTATATAAACTTGTTCCCCAAATATGTATATTACTTATAAAAATGTTTTCAAATTTTTGATTTTGTATATACATTGTATTTTGAGTTATTAAACATTTAAATTTGTTTTTCGCAAAATTCCATCTAATGGACTAAAGTGGTTCTTCCCTCCGGGTCTTCAGTTCCTAAAGACGAAGATACATATTTCTTATCCGGAAAGGGGTAGAGATGTAATCTGCCATTCAGGAGACGCTTGAAGCCCCTATGAAGAGGAAGAAAGTTAGGGATTCAACGGATACCACTCCTGTAGTTTCTCTGAAACATCACACCGGAGGTGATGACTTAGTATGAGATGAATTGATGAGGAACTTCATTCAAGTTACAGAGCTTCATCGCCTCCTGCAAACCTGGGTATGTAGACTAGATGTCTGGATGTCTAGATGTCTCAGTGTACTCGACGGCAAGGATCTACTAAACCTAATGAATTCAATGGATTGGTTTTTGATGAAATTTGGTAGATCAACTCGAGTTGTGTCGAAGGTTTTGGTTATAGCCCGTCACGTATAATGCAGGTGTTGTTTTCCCCGAATTATTAGAGTCGAATGAAACCACCCAGAGCTTTGTAGGCCCAACCGTTCCCTATCGAGGATAATTACGAGTAATTACTTAATTAATGAATGTTCCAAGAATTTTTCCATCAATTTAAGATAGTGTTCAATTTGGAAGAACGAATGAAACCACCCCTTCTCCCTGAGATGATCATCATAGTTAATTAAGCAATTATTGTGAAGTTCTTAGGAATACAAACACCTGTGTTAGTATTTTTTGTGTTAGCCCATGAGGACTCACACTCCCTTCACCCATCTACCCCTAGTCCCTAGAAGGCTGGGAAGATGTTTCGCTCTTCGCAGACGGGCGATCTTTACAGAGAAATAATAAACCGTTGTGTAATAATTTGCAGAGGCTTCATTCCATGACTGTCGCTCTATGACTGGCATTTCCGGGTAATCCCTCACTATAATATAGTGAAATTCTATTATGAAATAATGGTGTCATCACGACCGGACCAATAATAACGTAATCCAATTCTCAACCACTCTTCTCTAAGATATTGAGGAAGGTATACTGCCCACCCAACTTGGCCGACTATTTAATTCTAAATAGGTTAAAACGCTGCAAATCATTGCTCAAAGGTTTATTATTTTCTGTATAGATCACCCTTCTGTATAGATCACTGGTTCTCCATCAATAGCACCTACCACCATCTGTATTCTCCCTTGACCTTCCCTCTCAAATTTCAGCTTCCTGCGTTCAATAGGATTGAAAATGGCTTCGGAGCTCACTCAGCTGATCAGTGATCTGAGGAGTGAAGAAGATCTCCTCGAATGCTGGAGACGCCTGGAAGAGCACTTCCATTCAATAGGAGTAAAAATGGCTTTGGAGCTCACTCAGCTGATCAGCGATCTGAAGAGTGAAGAAGATCTTCTCGAATGCTGGAGAAGCCTGGAAGAGCACTTCCATTCAATAGGAGTAAAAATTGGCTTTGGAGCTCACTCAGCTGATCAGTGATCTGAAGAGTGAAGAAGATCTCTTCGAATGCTGGAGACGCCTGGAAGAGCACTTCCATTCAAAAGGATTGAAAATGGCTTCGGAGCTCACTCAGCTGATCAGTGATCTGAAGAGTGAAGAAGATCTCCTCGAATGCTGGAGACGCCTGGAAGAGCACTTCCATTCAATAGGAGTAAAAATGGTTTTGGAGGTCACTCAGCTGATCAGTGATCTGAAGAGTGAAGAAGATCTTCTCGAATGCTGGAGAAGCCTGGAAGAGCACTTCCATTCAATAGGAGTAAAAATTGGCTTTGGAGCTCACTCAGCTGATCAGTGATCTGAAGAGTGAAGAAGATCTCCTCGAATGCTGGAGACGCCTGGAAGAGCACTTCCATTCAAAAGGATTGAAAATGGCTTCGGAGCTCACTCAGCTGATCAGTGATCTGAAGAGCCTTTGAGCAATAATTTGCAGCGGTTTTTACCCACCAACATTTTTTTTACCTACCAACTTTTTTTACCTACCAGCTAGGTACTACCTACCACACCATACTGGCTTCACACCTTCACAATCAAGTTTATTAGAAAGAACTAAACGCTTCACACTCGATTGGAATAATAGAAAGCTAAATATGGAAAATTGATTACTGGTTACGCAGAAGGCAAAACTGTAAACAAATCGAAGAAATGAACAGCGATCGCATTTTAGTCCGATAAAATTTGAATGGAGATTAGACCTCTTTTGCGATTCACAATCATGATTCTGTTTTATCGAAGGAAAACCTTCAAGTACTCGTAGGGACCGAACGGTTTGTCCTACAGAGCTCCGGGTGGTCTCAAAAATTTTTAAAATTTCAATACTATTTAAAATTGGTGAAAAAACGATACCTTTATTTCGAGAGTATTCGAGCTAGGGCACTCTTGAAAATTTCAACCCTTAAATTTCACCCCTTAGAAGTGACCTACATCAACCAAAAGCTTCGCGGCACAACTAGACCCCAAATGGAGCCCATATACCAAATTTGAACCAAATCGGTCCAGTGTTGCTAAGAAAAGTGCCGAAGAAAAGTGCCGCGTACGGCGTACGGCGTACGGCGGACGGACGGAAATTTTTTTATTCGATTTTCGTATTCTACGTACCTTGAAACGTAAAACATCAAATTTTGAGGGGGGGTTAAAATTTTTTTTTTCTTGCTCGATTCCAAAGGCTTATTATTGAAAATAATAAACCAAAAAATTGAAATTTAATTAATTCCAATATAATAATTCCAGTAATTCCAATGATACGCATTTCCTTCCGTTTTGATTTAATTCAGTTATGAGCTCGGTGATTAGCAATCAAGTCTCCTGATTAATAATGAATTAATCAACTCAAAATTTAATAATATTGTTTGCTTAGCCCTGCGATCGAACACTCAACATTTGCTCCCGATTATCGTTATTTGAATTACTATGCACGGTTATATGTTGTTCATCTACTAATTTGTAAAGGAAATGAGAGGAGCTAAATACGAAAATTCTCGAGTAAATTTTTAATTAATTTCATATGGAATATTTGTTTAGCGCGTCTACTCGATGGCTAGGCAAACTCGATTTGATAAAGAAAATTTTACTTGCATTCTATTTATGCGGTGCAGTGAAGACTAATTTATTCAAACCCATTATTTCTCCAAGGCAAAAAGCAAAGACATTGGCGTTCGTCTTTGATGATATAATGAACCTGAGCTAACTGAGATATTGGTTTCAGTATTTTTGAAGATATAATGAAATTGACTCTGAGCTAACTGAAACATTGGTTTCAGTATTTGATGATATATTTACCCTGTGAAAACTGAGACATTGGCTAAACTGGCTCAAACTATGTTTTTGAGATGGGCACTGGATCAGTTTTCTTAGCAGCTCCTTAGATAGTTTCCCCCAGGCTGAGGAAATGTGCCAAGAAGAGCAGCCATTATTTTTGGACCTACATCCTTTTTTGGTTCTGGTCAAATACGCCTGTGGAGTGGAATTGGCACACACTATCGCTTAAGATGCTGTTCAGTTATGAACCGTGATGAATCCTAGCCTTTGTATTTCGTCATTTACAGAACCCATTGCTTGGCCAAATCATATTGACGTCACCAACTACCTACATGAATTCCTCTTAGCGACCCCTGATTATTGAGCTCATGCACAATCTCCAGCCTTTCCTTCCATTTCTCGCATAATATTATTAGATTGCAATTAATAAGGAATAAGAAATTAAATGTAAACTTGGAAGCATATTATGCTTCCAAGTTTTCATTTAATTGCTTATTGCTGGAGGACAGAAATCTCAGCTGTCAAGGGAGCCTCTTTAAATTATGAGAGGCAGCCAATATTAAATTACAATTTGTGCTAAATATTCATACAAAGTGTTTTCTTGGAAACCTGAGCTTGCTATTTTGCGTAATGCGAAGTACGTAGGTCGTTTGATCAATTTTAGACTTGAAAATTATAATGGGAGAGCTGCAGCTCATGTTGTTACTCAATTGTAAATCGAGGAGGTTGACTGAGTTTCCTCCCGATGCTGTAAGATGAATCCTCTCTATCATGGAATTTTCTCTGCTTTTAATCAAAGTTTATTAGCTAAGCATTTATCCTCCATTTCAATTCTGGTTTTCTCTTTTGCCTTCCTGTCTTCAAGTTCCCCAAGCTGATAGTTCAGGCGGTGCGAAGAGAGTCAGAAGACAGACATAAAGTTTAGTGTGATAGAAGACGATAGCAAATGGAAACCTCTGAATAAATTTTCAGACTGAGAATCTATATGATGATGAATCTAGTGGTTTTATGAAAAAGAAAGTCCATTCATGCAAGCATGAATTAACCCTTATCTTGGCAGTGGGTCACCTGTGACCCACTTTAGTTTCTGATTTTTTGTAATTTGAAGGAAGTGTCTAGAGTTTTATTTTGTTAGAGTTTTATTTTTGTTTTATTTTGTTTAACGAGCGAATTTTCAAAGAAATCTTTCAGTTAAAGGTATGGTTAAGAAAAAGAACAACGGTGCTGCAATAATTGCAATAGTTGCAATAATTGCAAAGAAATTATTTCTTTTAGAAAGTTTTTTTTGCACGATTCTTGGTTCTTTTCGGTTTTCAGTATGCATCCAACTGATGAGTGATTGTAAAGGTAATAACCACAAAAAACGGGAAACCCCGTTTGTTTTTGACTATTTTTTGAAATTTGGACTACTTTGGATTGTCCAAACTTTCTGGCTAACGAATTTTTTCGAAAAAGTCCATTCTAAAAATTTTGAGGCCATTGCAATAGCTTCATTTTTTTTTGAAAATTCGCTAAAAAGCGAACAAGAGCCCGTGTCGGATTAGCCTCAAATGATCACTAGTGCTGAATTCCGCCTGAGCCAGGACTTATTCTGCCAATGGAATTATAGTATATCTTGAGGTGGAACAAGAAGCCTTGAACTGCAAAAATGTAAAGATTATAGGGAGATTTACGGCACGATGGCAACAGAAAATAATGCGCATGGGGTGCACTAAAGTCTTATCAGGGCTATACAAAAACCAATTCGTCTTCCCCACAAATCATTCTGTAGATCAAGAAAGAACTAACTTCCCCAGCGCTACAGCAATATGGGACAGTCATTGGACACTGGGAGGCCGCGAGTAAGATGAGATTGTCGCGTTTGACGGCAGCAATTGGAATTCATCGAGAAGAGGAACAAGAGCGGCACAGCTGCCGCCTCTCCCTCGCGAGTAATTGAATTCGGCCGAATGAGAAACGGGTAAAGGGTGAAACATTATTGATTTACCCACTCAACACTGAGACCCGAAAATCCATTTATCATCCTTTTAATAGGAATGAAATAGTTCCTTCCAAAGTTGGTTTGAGGGTGGTTGCCAGCCGCTGCAGAATTAGCGCCGTAACCATACATTTCCCGGACGGAGTCACATGAACGGCGGCAGTAGTGAGGAAAGTAGCACTTTAAGGTCAAACGCTAAAGGGACCCCAAAACCAAATGAATTGGTGTTGAAATGGAGCCCTTTGTTGTGTTAGAACACAGAGCCAACTCCTGAGTCAATGTCCATTTATTCTTGCATAACCATAATATGGCTACCATTATGGTAAGGTGCCCACAATGTTGACAAATCTGATCGGAAGAACTGACGGAAAAATATTTAGGACCATAAAAACCATCAGAAAATACTTACGGTCCCAAACATTTCATTCCATGTTTCAAAGAAATTGTTGAACAAAATACACTAGATTTTAGGAAACAATTTTCAGGCCCTGCTTAACAGTTCTGGTTTCGTGGTTTTTACCAAGGTAGGTATTTTTCTTTTGAGTTATTATTTACAATAATGAACATTTGGAATCGTGTGAAAAAAAAATTTAACGGCTCCTTTTGGGGTCTTTCCTTAGGGGAATTGATACAAATTGATGGAAAGACAATACCTTTATATCAAAATTTTTTGAGTTAGGGCGTTTTCAAAATTTCAAAATTCATTTTTCAACCTTTAAAAGTGATTTACATCAACCAAAATCTTTGGGGCACAACTAGACCCCAAATGGAGCCTACATACCAAATTTCATCAAAATCGGTCAATGCTAAGTGGGGAAAGTGCCGCGTACGGCGTACGGAAGGCCAAATTTTGGTTACTATTTTCAATAATGAACCTATGGAATCGACCAAGAAAAACAATTTTTAACACCCCCTCAATATTTGTTGGTTTACGTTTCAAAGTACGGGGAACCCAAAAATCGAATAAAAATTTGGTCGTCCGTCCGCCGTACACCGTATGCGACACTTTCCCCACTTAGCATTGACCGATTTTGATGAAATTTGGTTTGTAGGCTCCATTTGGGGTCTCGATGTGCTCCGAAGATTATGGTTGATGTAGATTACTTCTAAGGGTTGGAAAATGAATTTTTGAATTTTTAAAACACCCTAACTAAAAAAAATTTGATATAAAAGTATTGTTTTTCCATCAATTTAAGATAGTACAGAACTCTTAGAATTTTTTGAGACCACGCGGAGCCCTGTAGGACAAACCGTTCGTTACCTACGAGAATGTAAGGGTTGGACGTACGATAAATCAGAAACACGAGTGTGAAAAAAAAGAGGCCTAATCTCCGTTCAAATTTTAGCTGACCGAAATAAGATTGATGTTTTTCTTCATGTTGGATGGTTGTTGGCTCTGCAGACGAGTGATCTATATAGAAAAAACCATTGTGTAAACCATTGTGTAATCGTTTTTGGATTCTACGTAACTTGAAACGTAAACCAACAAATTTTGAGGGGGTGTTAAACAATTTTTTTTCTTGGTCGATTCCAAAGGTTTATTATTGAAAATAGTAAACCAAAAGAACTATGCAAATCGGTTGGACAATAAGGCCTGGGCAGAGTACACAAGATTTTGTCATACACATAGACAGAAATCAGAATGGTCTTCTCAGAGTCTTCTTTTCTCTTCAAGTTCTCTTCTTTTTCTCAGAGTGTTGTCCTTCTTCACCCTAGATTAATCGCATAAGGACGCGCAGGTTTTACTGTGGGACGTCCTAAAAATTACGTAATCAAATCGAAAAATGCTCATAGTATAATTCAATACGAAAGTAATATGACTCGTTCAAATTTACGACGTATTGTTCTCTTACAGCTGATCTCGGTATTTAGTTAATAAAAATGAAATCTCATCCCTTGAAAAACATGCTGCCTGGATACGAATAGTACATTAGGAAATCGAAGCCATTGGGGAGAGGGGCACTAAGTTATTCGAACATCGCAATCGCAGAACACTACCGGCGATCACCGAAATTACATTAAGGGCCTCGAGTGACCCCGATTCATGAATAGAACTGAAATACCTATAAATGGAAGCGGAAAACGACAAAATAATCATTGTATCTAGAGAGAATTTTAATTCCCAAAATCAAGCGAAGTTCCTATTGAATATTCAAAAGTTTCAACCACTCGCATTTGAATTGTAATGGTTCAAACCAATTTTTTGTGATATAAAAACTCGTTATCTTCAAAACCTAACTTTGACCAAATTATAACATTATGGATTTCCCTCCCTACCCAAGTGGTGCTCAGTACAAATTGGATACCTTAAATTCGTTTCGCAACGAAAAATAATCCGGAGAGTTCTCTTAATGTCCATTTTATGTTTTTCCACTCGCACAGCTCGGCTCCATCAGGTCAGGGTCGGGGTGTATCTGATGAAACCACCATCGAATTATTGTTCAATTTCTAGCTCTCTAAGGGAAACTCAATTTTTTCTGTTAGCGGGAAGATTAGCTTGTGAGGCACTGTTATGGACACCAAATTTTGTCATTTCATCCACCTGATGCGATTATAATTCTCGATGGCTTCATCCAAGATCGCCTCATGAATGGAAAAAAAAGATTGATGTTTTATTAAACGAAGTCAGTGAAGTAAAAAAATTGTTTTTCGTTCAGTGCCGAAATAAAGTCTCTTTCATTTTCTATGTACGTATTTACTACTCACCAAACAAATTAACCGTTTTCTTGCCTCATCTGAGAAGTAAGGACTCAGATAGTATTGGACTCTCCTGGCATTATGAACCGGCCAGTACTACCAACAAAAACCCTAAAACCTCATTTCTTTGTGTATTACTTCGGAATGGTCTCTTTTCATGTCATTTTTTAAGGTTTTTCTACTAGAGTTCTCTACATGTGGGTCTTCTTCAACATAGTTGGTTCATCTCCATATCCTTCTGTACTTTAAACACTTTGCTCTGCCATTCTCTCGATGAACGTCTCTGGGTTAAAACTTTCAATCTTTACGTGTCTGAGTCGGTTCCAATCAGTCAGGAGGAGAATGTATGTTCTATTCTTCATGGCAGAGCATACTTAGGTTGTCCATTCGCTTTCGGATCTTCTTCGAAAAGAAACGGAAATATCCGTGTCTTGTCAGAAATTGGTTTGGGCAGCTTCACTATGTTATATGTCAGCTCTGTCCTTTACAGTGTGGCGATTTACATTACTGGAGTCCATCGGCCTCCAGTCTCACTGTTCCATCGGTCTTACCATTTTCCGAGAGTCTCTTCTCTTTCTTCTCCATACCGATATTCTCTTCATCCCTGATGAGGTCAAGCCTCACCCTTTCCTCCGCCATCGGGTCTATTGAGACCATGCCTGCAATGACCTGCACATCAGGGTAGAAACTGTACAGTAAGCACTGCATGTCCATAGGACACCACGCCTTTGAACTGACTCCATCTTTCGACGGTACTTTTCGATAATCAATGAACCTGCCTCATGGAGCGTAATAGCTTCTGCGGTGCGCTTTACTCTTGGCTGTTGAGGACCTCAATATTGATCATGAGCCTGCTCAATTTTACAACTGCTGAAGCTTTGTCGGCAGAAATTTATTTTTGTGTCCACTCCTTCTCTCACTCTCAGGTATTCTATTGCGGATGACGTTGCCAAGTTAGCTGGGCACTGGGCGTATAGCTCAATCAGTTGCTGTTTCAAGAAAATTAAAATTTATTGTTTGGTCCATGTTGGTTGAAATTGATGTCAATGGTTTTCAGAAAAATTGGACCTTACCTCAAGAGTTCTCTTCAGGTTTCCGCGAAATTATGATGAACTTCTTCACCCTGTCTTATAGCATACTGCGATGGATCCAAAATAAACTGGAGTCGGATCGGCAGTCGTCTGTAGGCAAAATGCCTACTTATTCTCTATCCCTAAGAATTGCTCCATCATGACAGCCGAGCTAGTTGCAATCTATTCATCCCTCAACGTGATACATCCTTCTGGGGAAAGACTCATAGTTTTTTCAGACTCGTTGAGCGCTCTCCAAGCCATAAATCATGGAGTGGGCTCGGACCTCTTAATTATTGATATACTTAATAGAGCACACCATCACCATACGAATGGTATATCAATCGTTTTTTGTTGGGTTCCGGGCCACGTAGGAATAATAGGGAACGAAGAAGCTGATCGTGCTGCCAAAAAAGCAAGTGAGATACTACCAGTGTCATCCCAACTCCACATTCGTTCTGATTATTGCTCTTTCATTGAAACTGCAATCCGGAAAGCTTGGTACTCCCAATGGATGAATAAGGACGACCAAAAAATCACTGGCATATAAAAAAAGATGTACGTCCATGGAGCTCATCGAGTAGGACAAAAGTTCATAATGACGGATCATTAACCCATTCCCGAAGAGTTATTCTTAGACGGCTACGGATTCGACTCACACGGTTATTCGATGACTTTCCAGCCACGACAACCTCCTTCTGTTTGTGAAGTCTGCTATTGTCAACTGACAATCTATCATATTCTGGTTGAATGCCAGTTGTTCATTGCTCTAACCTCAACCAAAATGCCACGAAATCTAAGCGAACTATTAGGCAACGATTCAACACATTTAAAAAAACTGTTCGTTTCATTGAATTCCACATCATTGTACCATCAAATTTGAACTTTGTGTGTGAAATGATACCATTTTTTAATTTGTAAAATATACATACATTTTTGGCGTTAATAACCATAATGGTTGAACACGTCTATTCTAGGTTTTCTGGTTTTTCAAGTTCACAAACGTCACCAATGAGAATTTAAGTGAATTAAACTACCTTTAAACTCCCTTTGATATAACTCAATGATTTTTAGATCATTCATAAGGAAATTACTAGGAATCGTCGTATATTATCATTTATATAATTTTATCGAATTTTAGAATGTAATAAAGAAGACATAATTGATATTATCAATTAATTAGGATCAGGAGATTTGCTGGGTTGTGTTTCATTAATGAGTTGCCTTCTACAGATGTGTACTGCCTTGGTTGATTATATTAGCTGGAGGGCTAATGAGGAAGATTTCGTAGTACTTTGAAGTCTAGAAAGTTATTGAAGTTCAATTGTTCTAGCACTGGGCATTCCCATAAACTCGACGATCAAATGGACAGGCTGTGAGGTATTCAAACAGTGTAATTATCGGATTGTTGAAATACAAAGAGATGACATTTTGTGGAGATTTCATTTTCCTTCATTTTCATAGCCAGTATAGACATTGAAGGATAGTGTAACGGATCCCATGGGTGCTTCCCAGCAAATCTTAGTCAGTTTGATGGCTAACGACCAGGTTATCATGGCTACTCAAGATTAGAGTCACGGATGAGAGAATTGCGTTTCAAATTACTGCACTCAAGTTTGTATATGATTCACGTAAAAATTCAAGAAAATTATACCTAATACCAGGATCTCATTTTGGGAACACACTTTTTCGTGATTTGCTGTTCGAATGCTAACAATTGTTGCCTTTTATCGCCATATTAATGCAGTCAAACTTGACGTATTTTTCAACATTTACAGTCATTTTAAAGATCTGTTCTGTGATAGTTAACCAAAACCTGGGTTACAACTTGCAACGTTACCTGAATATAATTTTTTCCCATTAGTACAAAAGCCAAGGAATATCAAGTACATAGTAAGTATAGTGTAGCAGCTGATTTTTTACAATGTTTTATTTTATCAGTACGTGTATTAGAATTGAATTTATAGCTTCCGAATCTGCGAAGGTAGCGAAAACATTAATTTTCTCTTTTCAAGGATAAAGGAAAGTCTTCCAAAATCAAAACTTCCACTCGTGATTTACTTCTTGCTTCTGAAACAAATTAGGGTTTGTGTCTTTCTGCGTGTCTGTAAGTCGGCCTGTTTGTCCACGATTCATTTTAACGGGCAAAATTTTACGGAGCTAGAATCCAATTTTGATGGAAAATCCATTGATTGTGCGGTTTGGGGTGTAAATGGTCTCCATGAAATCGCTCCCGGGTTTGTTGACTTGTATGTACTTGTTACTTAAATTAAGCAATTATTATGATTATCGAATCTTCTCGACTTTCGACAACAATGAAAAAGAGGGTACTGAAAGTTTGTGAGGTTTCCGAAAGTAAGATCAAGACAGTTTACGGAATCAATCAGGAATTTCAACGTTGTCGGATACTCTTCAGCTTAGTGATTCTACCGGAGCCTCGACCTAGATAGTTATCTGCCTGACGCGTCCTTGGATCTGTTCTTCCCGCTTTTTCAACCCTCTCCCTTTCGCCTCTTCGTCTCCGAATTTTTTTTCTTTTTTATCTCAACTGCTTTTAAAAGGACGTCGGAAATGGGTAATTGGTTCCTTTTCACCCTCCACCTGGGGTTTTCTCGCATCTACCTAAATCAAATTCGTAAGGAAAAAGCTCCACGTAGAAGAAAACCCATCCTTCTTTATAAAACCAATCATAACTTGGAATTGACGAGAAAGTTACCGCTAATGGAAAAAAAGTGTAGAAATATTTCTTTACCGGATCAAACCCGTTCGACGACTTTCTCCGAATATACTAGCGGGCTGACGGATATTTTGACAATTTTCCCGTTCGTCCCGGATATTGGGTGGATAATAAAACTCCCCGGATTGGATATTCCGGGGAGCTTTCTCTCCTTGGCTCCAAAGGATCAATGTCATCTTGATCAAGGACGGGTGAAGGTTCGGGATTAGGGTTGACAATTCAATCAATTTTGAAGTTTTCCCCTAGTTTCGCCCACACATTTTGGTTTATTATTTCTAATAATAAGCCTATGTGATCATATCGCAAAAAATTTTTATAACCCCCCCTCAAACTTTGTCACTTTACGTTTCAAGGTGCGTAGAATCCAAATTTGCAATGTCCGTCCGCCGTCCCCCGTCCGCCGTCCGCCGTCCGCCGTCCGCCGTCCCCCGTCCGCCGTCCGCCGTCCGGGGCACTTTTCTTAGCAACACTGGACCGATTTGGTTCAAATTTGGTATATGGGCTCCATTTGGGGTCTAGTTGTGCCGCGAAGCTTTTAGTTGATGTAGGTCACTTCTAAGGGGTGAAAATTAAGGGTTGAAATTTTCAAGAGTGCCCTAGCTCGAAAACTCTCGAAATAAAGGTATAGTTTTTTCACCAACTTTAAATAGTACCTATTGAATTTTTAAAAATTTTTGAGACCACCCGGAGCTCTTTAGGACAATCCGTTCGGTCCCTACGAGTACTTGAAGGTTTTCCTTCGATAAAACAGAATCATGAGTGTGAATCGCAAAAGAGGTCTAATCTCCATTCAAATTTTATCGGACTAAAATGCGAACGCTGTTCATTTCTTCGATTTGTATACAGTTTTGCCTTCTGCGTAACCAGTAATCAAATTTCAATATGAAGCTTTCTATTTTTCCAATCGAGTGTGAAGCGTTTAGTTCTTTCTAATAAACTTGATTGTGAAGGTGTGAAGCCAGTATGGTGTGGTAGGTAGTACCTAGCTGGTAGGTAAAAAAAAGTTGGTAGGTAAAAAAAATGTTGGTGGGTAAAAAACGCTGCAAATCATTGCTCAAAAGCTTTTTCATTCTTCAGATCACTGATCAGCTGAGTGAGCTCCGAAGCCATTTTCAATCCTATTGAATGAAAGTGCTCTTCCAGGCGTCTCCAGCATTCGAGGAGATCTTCTTCACTCCTCAGATCACTGATCAGCTGAATGAACTCCGAAGCCATTTTCTATCCTATTGAATGGATGTGCTCTTCCAGGCGTCTTCAGCATTCGAGGAGATCTTCTTCACTCTTCAGATCACTGATCAGCTGAGTGAGCTCCGAAGCCATTTTTAATCCTATTGAACGCAGGAAGCTGAAATTTGAGAGGGAAGGTCAAGGGAGAATACAGATGGTGGTAGGTGCTATTGATGGAGAACCAGTGATCTATACAGAAGGGTGTTCTATACAGAAAATAATAAACCTTTGAGCAATGATTTGCAGCGTTCTATTTTTCCAATCGATTGTGAAGCGTTTAGTTCTTTCTAATAAACTTGATTGTGAAGGTGTGAAGCCAGTATGGTGTGGTAGGTAGAACCTAGCTGGTAGGTAAAAAAAAGTTGGTAGGTAAAAAAAATGTTGGTGGGTAAAAAACGCTACAAATCATTGCTCAAAAGCTTCTTCATTCTTCAGATCACTGATCAGCTGAGTGAGCTCCGAAGCCATTTTCAATCCTATTGAATGAAAGTGCTCTTCCAGGCGTCTCCAGCATTCGAGGAGATCTTCTTCACTCCTCAGATCACTGATCAGCTGAGTGAGCTCCAAGGCCATTTTCAATCCCATTCAAATCAGAAGGGTGATCTATACAAAAAATAATAAACCTTTGAGCAATGATTTGCAGCGTTTTCCGATCCGTATCGATGCATCTGAAGAGTTTTCTTGGTTTTTATTTGATTAAGAACATTTTTCTATTATACAATCATTTTTTAGAACGTCTGCTAAGTCGGGTGGCACATAGCTTTCCTGTATTCTTAGCGTAATTGTATAAATCATTTATTTGTTTGCATGAAATTGTGCACGAAACATCTACCACCCAACTATCAAAACCTTAAAAATTTCATCGGATTTAGAGAACAGTGGAACTTTTACGTGTGGGAAATATTTACGGTTAAAAACATGCAGTGACCACTAATGATACAATCGTGATCTAATCGTGATAATTAAGAATTTAATTTTTATCCTCCATGCAGGTTTAGAGTGAAAACATGGTTTGAAGGATATGATATTTACGCAGGCGCAGGGAAACCCGTAAATCTGAGAGCAGTGCAAATTCATAGTGAACCATCATGACACAACCAGGTTAATAACCAGATATAAATTGATCCTATTCCTCGAGCTCCGACCTTTCCCCAGAAAGGAAATAGTGAAGTAGTTATCAAACAAAATTTACAACTGGACTGGGCACGGCCTACCAGAATTTCTCTCTAAGAGAGTGACTTTTTGAAGAAGCTCGTGACTATTATATGGAAACTCTTCATCTCTCCATAGATATCTGAGTTGCATACGACAGTATCAGTCACGGTCGGATCAGTCCAATGCCATGTCTTGCCTTCTCGACGGACAACGGCTTCAAGCAGGGCGGCATCTAACCTGCCTTCTCTTCATCTTCGTCTTTGAAGACGCGATTAAAATGTCTAGGATCCAGGTCGGAGGGACAATAATCAATCGAACTGCACAGCTCCTGGGCTACGCCGACGGTATTGAAGACCGATTCCAAGGAAGGAAAAAAACTGATAATTTTCACAATGTGAAGCAGGATCCTCACGATCATGTTGATTTTTTTCTAATACGATTAACATCAATGTGATTGAAAATTCGTTGGATGGAAGAAAATGTCGCTATAGAATGCCCTGGAGGACTTCGGTGGTGATACTACGCAGCACTTCCGTCGAGATCCTTTACTCGTAGTCCACATCCATCCAGAGGCTTGAAGTGGATTTGAATGTATTTTATCGTCTCGTATTACTTATAGACGTCCTAAAATTCTCAACTAAACGGTATTTCACCCTTCAACAAATTCTCATTTCAAAACCACCTCACCCGCGGTCCAAATCATTTTACAGTAGTCCTCAGGTTTCAGGATAAAGCATGTTTGTCATTCACCTTAATTAGGAAATTTGCTTCGATACCTAGAGGGCATCACTATACGGATTCATTTGCCGACAAACGAGTTTCCCCATCTCCAATACCTTTCCAATCGATTCCTCGTGGCCGTTTTAATCCTCACTCGTAATCCTCCCTATCTTAATCTTCCTACTGGATCCGATAGGGCTTCGCCTTTTTTTTTTCATTCTGGGATTACAAGTCAGAAAAGGGAGCTGAGTGGAAAGGGTCGTGTGGGAAGAGCTTTGTTGAAAGGGTAGTATGGAAAATTCGAATTTCTGGTTTATTTTCGTTCATCGTCTCTTTGCCTCTTCCCGAATCAAGTTTCACCTGAATCGATGATTCATTTCAACTTGATGAACTGGGAATTGGTGGAACTTTCAACGGTTTTTGCTCTGAGAATTGAATACACAAACAGCCCTTAGGACAATTGGATGAAATCAGGTTAGTATAAAGCGAGAAATTAAGCGAGATCCTTCCCTGTTCTTCCAAGAATTACGTAAAAAGCTGTATACTGTAGTTGTATCTCATTGAGAGAAAATCATATCAGCTGGGAAAGGGAGGCTTCGAATTCAATACTCCAATCTTAAGCCTCCCTTAAAACATTTATAAACATTAAATTTGAACTTTCAACTTTTCTCTTATTAGTTATTATATTTCTCTTATTAGTTAATATTAGTTATTATTATTAGTTATTATATATTATTAGTTATCTCTTGTTAGTTATTTACATTTAATAACAGGTGCGTAAGTCAACTCACAAATAAAATACCGAAGTGTATCCACCATCGCATTATTCTAAATTCAATGATTTTTTTCAACGCCCCTAAACCTGAACAAACAGAATATAGCTTACAATGGAGTTTTTTTTGGACAAATATTTTACAGTCGCAGTAGGGTGTACATTAGGTACTACTGGTCAACACTTTCTGAAGGTGTATGTTGAAGAGAAACAGCGCAGCAAGATGAAATGAATTATTCATCTAGCCGTGACCAAGGGTGCAAGAATTTGCATACCTCTTCGAGTATTTTTATAAACCCATCGCCTCATGAATTTTTAATCTTTAAATGAATATGAAATTGGCGCCGAAGGAAATAAATTCTGAATCAGTTACTGAATAAATCCAATACGATGTACCTACTATACACCTAGCTTTGTTATCTCATCGTTTCGTATCTGCGTATATTCTCTTCTGTAATAAATAACCGTATGTTGTATCGTAACTTTGGTTCTTCTTCTTTCTCTCTTTTCTCCGTTTCCAATTTTGATGTCATGGCATCAGATATGCCAGACCGTTTGATATGGAAGAGAAATGGGAGGTACAAACCTGCTATGAGTGGGACAGGAGGATCAAGGCTGCCAAGAAGGGTGGACACGGATGAGGAAAGAAAGATAAATGGAGAGGATAAGTAACAGGCGATGGGTATAGGCATCACTATGCTGATGCAGTGGTCCACACTGCAAATGGTATGGTAAGGAATCAATTTGGAATTGCAAATTTCAAGACTATTTTAGGACTGGATTCAACTGAGATCATGAATTGGATTCAATGGATTGCCAATAGTATGGAAAGTAAGGCGACCACGGAGGTGAAAAATGTACATTTTTGGAAAAATACGGCCGAGAGTCGTATGGATTCAATTGATTACGAAAGAAATGGAAGGTATAAAGACTGCCAAGAAATTAGGATAAATGCCAGGAAATGGGGGTGAGTAGTATAAAAATTATGCAGTGGTTAAAACAGGAAAGGGTGTGGTGGGAAATCAACTTGGAACTACAAATCCCAAGACAATCCGAAGACTGGATTCAACTAACACCAGACTGATTAAGACTGACTTAGGCCAAGCCTTGGAGAGAGGGACGTAAACGTCCAAGAGTGTGTCAAAGTGGTGAACAGTATGTACTTCCGTGGCAAGGGAAGTATGAAAAATGGTATTAAGTCTGAAGAATGCTTGAGTCAAGTAGGGGTGGAGAGTACAAAGACTGCTAAAGGGTTAGATAGTAAGAGTACGGCCAAGTAAAGAGTACCACCCATAGAACTGGTGCTTGAAGAATCTTGCGAGTCAAGACATCAAGTCAAAACACCTTACTGATATTCAAATCTAGTATTCATATTCCTACTTAGATTAAAGAGCAACGCGAGCAGGTAATATTTTATACATTAAGAACGAAAGAACATTTATCATCATTGCATTTTTATCCATTTGCAAGTCAAAGTTTCCCCATTTTTTGAGCTTGAAAAATGAACTTCATCATCCCTATTTGGGCTGTACGAGTACATAGTAGCTTTGAGGCATGCGAATCATGGAGCTCAGATCTTAATGCAGCATTGGAGGTCAAAAGAGCACCACGTGCAGACGCCATCAAGACTAATGGGGCTCAGCGGTCGTGCATTGAGTTTATCATCCATAGTCGTGAAAAGTTTACAGTCATCCAAGTCGTGAATGTACTGGCGAAGGGTAGTGATGAATGGTTGGTAGTCGACAGAGGACACTCCAGGGTTCCGAAGATATTTTATCGCCTCTTCGTCGTGCGCAATAATAAAAACCGAAGGGCGGTCAAAACTGATTAGGCGCATCGAATGAAGTCGACCTGGAGAGAATAGGTATGTAAAACCAAACCAATAAACTAGACCACTCAATCGATAAATTTCATTAGTCACCATTGGAGGTTACGATCGTTTCACTGGAACCTATTTTAGTATGTGGTTCGTATGTCAACGATGAAAAGGCAAGAACTCCAAGCTTTAGTTATATTGTTTTTGGATTTCGTACTAAAATATATGTTAGATTAGAACGAGGTACCTAAAATTGGATTTTACTATATCCTGGGGCAAGAAATTTTTTCAAAGTTTTGGCAAAGTTTTTCTGATTTTCCACAACGTTGTACACCTAGTAATCCAAATCGTCCTGGATCCTGAATGATTTAAAGTATGAACAGCGTAGGTAGTTCAATGAAAATATTTTCCAACTAATTCATTACAAAATGGTTTTATTCAAAAATATTTTGGAAATCGACGAAACTGGCAATTAAAACTGTTTTCAGGTTTGCTAACCTATAAGGGCCCTTACGAAGAAGATAAATTAGAAAGTTCATTCATGAAGCATGAGTTAATGAGGCAAATTTTCCAATAAATCTCACAGTTAAAGCTAAGGTTAAGAAAACGATGGTGTTGACAATTTCCCCTAGATAAGTTTTATATTGTAATACTACTAATACATGGTGTTCATTCATTCAAAAATGTAAATACTAAGTAAATTATGAACTATTGTGCTAACAAGAGGTACCTAGGTTGGTTGGCTAGGTTCGTATGAAATGAGGTTTAACCCATTAAGATAATATAAGAAATATGGTTTTTGGTCGGTCAAATGTAGAGAAATAAGAGTCGAAATAGCTTTAAAATAATTTTATTAGAAAATATGATTTTGCCATGAAGCTACAAATTTTGAGGCCATTGCAACACCTTAATTTCTTTGAAAATCCGCTTTTGCTGAGTAACTGCAACGTTACCGTAACGTTGGTAACAAGAACAGTGAACCATCCCAGAAATGCACGATTAATGGATGGGGAGGGGCAGTGGTAGGTAGATATTTAGACTATACCCTCCTGAGGTTATCCAATTTGCAGTATACGATTAGTTATATATTCACATACAACAGGTAGCATGTGAAATTTCGTTTCTTGGTAGTATGCTGGGATCTTCTCCAGAAAATAGTCAGAGGCAGCAATGCGACAGAGAAAATAGGGAGCTCGACTGCCACCAACACTACCAACCAATTTCAGGATTCGAACGATTTGCACAAACAAAATGAGACGATGAACTGATAGGGAAAAACAAGGAACAGAATGAAAACTAAAAAAACTATCCGAATTTCAGCAATTTCGGATAAGTAGGAACTGAGATACTTAACAATTTTGTGTATTTTATTTGCAACGATCAATGAATGTCTGAAATACATTCTTTGTGCTTAACTGCATCATTTTGATAGGCGTTTTAAATTTGGTTGGTTGGGGGGGGGGGGGGTATTTGTCTATCTTGTACCACGGGTATAAATATTACAAGTAAACATAGTACTACTCTGGCCCCATGATGAAGATAATTATGTTGTTAATCCACATCTCTACTCTCAATCTGTCGCCCTCTTCACTCGAGGACTTTCATAAATCGTTAGAAATTGACGATAAATTTACGGACATTGTCAGTTTGGCAGGAGGCCATTCATTTCGAAATAACTGCCTCGTCGATCGGAGGACGAATCGCGTTTCGCTCGAGAGTCTTCTCTAATAGGGGTAAAAAGGGGGAACCGTCCAATTTCATGACTCATTACCTCAGGAGGGAAATGAAGTCGTTATTTACTCTCTTAATCCAGTTCCATCGATCAACATGACGCAATCATAATTTTTTTCCTAGAAGCTTGAAAAATTATAATTATATGCAATATACTATGCTCTGCGGTTTGAGCATTTATGTCAATGGATATGCATTGTCGACACCTTGGGCAATCCGCGCAATCTCTCATTGGATTAATGTTGGTAAGTAAAAAGACCTAAACCACCCTCAGGTCCAAGTACGGGTTTAGTAAGCGATATCAGCATTTGCATTAAATACGCGAACTCAAACATTTTCCGGGTTTCTAACACTAGTTCACGCCCTTATACCCTGGAGTATCAACTCCTGAACTCAACCGAGTTCACCACAAATCTGGCCAGTTCAACAGCTTAACAGCTCTTCAGCAACTTTGACGATGTGATGACGACGACAAAACATCAATCTCTTAGTGCCTTGTATTACACTATTATGAGGTACTCTGCTCCACAATCCACATAATCCTTGAAAATTTCTTCGAAATAGGATGAAAAATGTAGAAGTCATGGCTGTTACAAGGAATAAACGTTTATGCATGCGCAGAGGCAACTGTCAATTTGGGAGCGTTGAGTTTCACCCAAATCCGTATGATCACTGGAAATTTCATCGAAATCAGATGGAAAATGTGGAAGTTATGGCTGTTACTAGGAATTCACGTTTGCGCATGCGCAGCAGCTACTATCAGTCCGGGTATGATGATTTTCATAGAGGACCGTCTACACAATTCCTGAAAATTTCATCAAAATCGGACAATAATTTCGTATAGTTATGCCCGTTACAAGAATTTGTTCAGGAAGGTCTGAAACGTAAAACTCGAGAGGAAATTTTGTTTTTGGAGAAAATGTTTTTCTCAACCTTGAAAATTGAAAACACAGCTTCCGCTACCTTGGTAGACTCAGAAGCAAAATCCTTTCAACTCAACTTTTGGCCGAGCAGTCCCAAATAAAAGAAAAATCGTCATCTCAAGACACACCGAATTGAGATAACACCTCCTTCGTTTTGAGGCCATTAAGTCATGTTTTGCTCCGTATTGTGAATTTCAATTTACAATCAAGAGCAAGTCAAAGTGATTGCTAAACCCTTCATAAACTCCATAAAACCCCTGCCTACACGCAAAAAGGGCCTATGAATGTGAACAGCATCGAGAGTCTGAAGAAGTTGTACCAGTACATTCCTGATGGACACAAGGGATTTTGAAGTGAGGTAAACATTTAGCCACCAACCACCATTGACGACGAAACCGTTCTCAAATTTTGAAGCTCCGTTAATGTTCTTGTGCTCAAGCAACATCAAGGCGTGGTTTTTCTTCACTTTGGTTTTTTGTTTTCAATGATGAACCTTTGAAATCAAGCAAGAAAAAAATGTACCCCCTTCCCCTTCATAATTTGAAGGTCTATAATTCACGGCATGAAGAATCCAAAAATCGAGTAAAACATTTTCCGTACTACTCGTCACTTTGCTCAATTACATGGACCAAAATTAATGGAATTTGGTATAATATGGACTCCATTTGGGACGTAGGTCTGCTCCGAAGATTTGGTTATTGTCAGTCACTTCTAAGGAGTAAAGATTCAGGGAAAACATTTTCAAACCGCTCTAGCTGGGAAAATTTCGATACGCTGTTATTTATTTACGAGTATTTGTCTATTTATATATTTACATTTATCTATTTATTTATTTACATCTCGTATTTATTTATTTACATTTATCTATTTATTTATTTACATCTCGTATTTATTTATTTACATTTGTACGGGCGAACCAAATTACATTATTACATAAAAAAAAAACAAAGGAATCAAGTTGACGGAAACCAACGAAAAGAAATGAAACTTCTGAAGAAAAAAAGATAGAAAAACAAACTGTTCGATTTGAGGCACTGAAAGTTCTGAGTGGTGCGATGACTGAGGGGGAAAATCTATTAGTAAATGACATGAAATTAAATAAAGTAAGGGTGGAACTGAAACGAATTGAGTGTTGCTGAGTTGAATTTCACTTAATTGAATTTAATTAGGGTTGGGACGCGCATATTGCCGATTTGAATGAAGAGAACGGGCTGGAGAAGAAGTCCAAGTCAGGGTTTAGCCTCGTCAGGTAGTTTGCCGAGCGAGGAAGCCTGCACAGTGGCCGGTTCAGCAGATAGTTCGTCGTCGAGAAGGGAGTCAGAAAGGGCAGAATGGAGCAAGTCGACTTGGGAATTCTGAAGGCGATCCTGGACAGAAGATACGGCGAATCAAGTCCGTTATTCACGAGTTTGTACATAACGGATATGTCGGATATTAGCCTCCTGGTCTCCAACGTCTGCAGACCGCACGTTTGGAGCAGGGACTCGTAATTTATCTCAGATGAAGGAATGCCGAGTTTAAATCCAATGTACCGGAGAAATCTCCTCTGAACCCTCTCCAATGCGTACTTGTGCACTGTGTAGAAGGGCGACCAAACAGTGGATCCATATTCCAACCTAGGCAGAACCAGCGACTTGGCTGTTGTTGTCAATTCATTATTTTAGAATCTACAAGAGTTTTTAGAGTCGAATGATACCATCCAGACGATCACATATGGTTAAATAATGATCAATTACTGTGAAAAATTGGCCTCTTTTCTAAATGACCGATTCATTTACAAGATTCCTACAATTTACCTGCAATTCCTACAATTAACCGGCTGTTTAAACAACTCATCTTTGTGACTTGAACTCTTTCTTTGGTATTTAATTGAGCTAGTACGAGTATTTATCGGCTTATAAAGAACGTCGAGTTTTTTTTGAAAATAACAGTTGATATCGAGTGGTGATCTATATTCTGGCTGAGTTCCAGATCATCTTTTTGGGCTCGTATGAAGAGACCAAGAGAAAGCTGGAAAGGATGAAAAACGATCTGAACTCGAAACGAAGGGGCCAGAAGGGTTTCTGTGCCCAGGGAAATCAGAAGCGAAAACTAATGAGCAAGGGTTTTGTGAAGGAGCCAGAAAGAGAGGATTTGATAGGGTCTGGTCGGCCTTGTACGGACTGACTTCAATTGGCATTGGGCGTGATAGGAAGTGTCCGGTTCGATAGTCCTCATGAATCCCGCAATTTCGTCGTTTTCTCCTTTTGATGCCAAAATCCTCTGGGACTTATCGGTGATGGGAGTACGTTGACACATAACCCCCGGGGTAGCAACTTAAAGAGTTCTCTTTGAAATAGACAGAACGATATACTTGGCCTGAGAGAAAGAATAAAACTTCTTTCTTGTTTTATGTGGTTCGTCGTCATGTCCACAAGGTCGACGAGACAAGTTAGATGTAACTCGATCTGGTTATGATGGCACGTGCATTAACTCAGGTGTTCCGTCGAAAAAAAGTCTGTCGTATTGGGTCGGCAGTAAAGCTTCCTCACATAGAAGAACGCCGTCAACTCGTTCGAAGGTGAACTTCACGATCAAGTTTCTGGTTCCCCATGTTCGAAAAATCAACACGATTTTGCCAATTTATGTTGACTTTCATAAAATATTATTTTGCTATTCTTCTCAGAATTCCTCGGCTAATTGAGATGTAATGAAATTCATCAGAAACTAAACCAGTGCAAAATCGCATTGCATTGTGAGAAATCGATGTTTTTGCGACGACGATGAAAATTAGTGCGACCACCCGAGGACCAATGCACGTAATTTTGAAAATTAGATGAATTTTTTGGGCAATTGGGCTCTGGACAAGGACTTCAACGTTTTTCTGCTCCAGCTGGTTGAATCCAATGAAATGTATTGTTTTGGTGTCTAAATAAAAACGCTGCAAATTATTTCACATAGGTTTATTATTTTCCTGTATACATCACTCTTCTGCAATGCTCACAGCTTTGCCATTGTCACTTTTTATTTATTTTTACCTACCAACCATAGGTACCTACTACCTACTAGGTCATTTTTGAAAATTTCAACCCTGATCCACCAACCAATTGGAAATGAAGGGTTGAAATTTTCACTAAACCAGTGCAAAATCGCTTCACATTGTGAGAAATCGATGTTTTTGCGACGACGATGAAAATTATATGGGACCACCTGGGGACCAATGCACGTAATTATGAAAATAAGATGATTTTTGAGCAATTTGGCTCTGGATAAGGAATTAAACGTTTTTCTACTCCCGCTGATTAAATCCAATAAAATGAAAAAAAAAATTAAAATCCGAAAAACGAATTAAAAAATTCGAATTTAAGTTATTTTGAACTAGAAGAGGCACTAAAACTTTGTTAGAGACAGAATGCATCAAACTTGAAGTGAAGCTGAGTTCTATCACATAGCTGTATTGTGTTTCAAAGGAATTCACATTTACTCTACCGTTAGTCCATCATCAATGGAACTCATAGAGGGCTCTCTGGGGACAAATGTGCGTATTTCATGAAAATTCCGTAATAATCGTATACGGTTTTGACTAAAAAAAAAGTTTTCTCTCGAACAGATACTCGTAGATAAATAGACAGACCAAAAGACCAACAAGGGACAAGAAATTTGACTTGTTTATGCATTTTCTAGAACACAAAGGCCTTCCAACCTAACCCTCAAGGAACTTGAGCAATTTTAGATCAAAAGGAAGTAAAAGTAAATTTAAAAAATTCACCCATGTTGATAGAACCGTAACAGTATTGACCCTCATAAGGTACTGGTTCATCCGGTCAACTCCACCAACGACCACTGAGTATAGAAGTTCATTATTCGAGTTTCTATTATCACAGTCAACGACTCTCTAAATTTGAGAAAACGTTTTCTGACATTTCTGAAACGTTAGAAGTATCCTTTAGGAAACATTTATACATTTGCAAAATACTTCCACCTAGGTATCAAAGATTGTCGTGGTTATTTGGTGATCTCTGTAATGATAAATTTTCTCATAGAAACTTTAACACCGGCTATTCATTTAGTTGGCAATAACAAGACGAAATCTTCTTCGGATTTCCCAAGGATCAATCACGACCCTTTGCAAATCCGCGGGAAGAAGGAGCTCAATCGCTGCTCAATTAGTCATTGGTTAAACCCTGATTACCTTTGCTCTACTAATCAGGATCTGCCCTATAGTTATTGATGCTTCTCACGGCCTACTGACCCAACTCGCTGGTAACTCTGTTTGGATTGATTACCGGTTAACCATACCTCTGATTCATGAGTAACCAACGCTAACTAAGCCGAATGTATTGGAGTCTGCCGAACTCCAACTTACACCAGTGTTCGATTGATGATTCAGAGATTGTTATCTCCAAATATTGTAGGTGTATATAAAAAGGAGATGATATATTGTATAAAATAAGGAAGGCGGGAAACATTGCTCTTGGGGTCGGCCTAGACCCCACGTGGTCGAAGATGGGTTAAATTGACCAATCCTCTTAGTATTAGGGTTGAAATAGAACAAATCTACAACACAAGGGACATTTTATGTCTTTTTTAAGGTGTATCTCAGTTTCTTCAATAATTACAAAGGTTTTGGCAGTACATAATTATGCAAAAATTTAGGGTTTTCTACGAACAAGAATGGCGAAGATGAAGTTCCTTAGCAACGACTTGGTTGTAAGTGGAAATCAATAAAATAATATAAAATGGGACTTTAATCAAGAAAGCGTTAGGTACCAGGATCATTTGGAATCTCAAGAGGCTATAATTTCTCCCTTAGAGAAAAAAAAAATAGATGGATATGTCCATTATTGTAGGTATAATTTGAAAATTTAAATGATGAAATAAAATACATACAAGATATCATACATATTATATCTAATAATATGAACCTACCTATTTACTTTTTCTATGAATCAATAGAATTAAAAGAAAAGATATTAGCTTTCCAATGTTATAATCAAAACGAGTATCTACACTGCATGCAGATACATCTGTACATGGATATGTCTTATGATGGCAATTTAAATGATGAGCTCACTTAGCTGATCAATGGCCACTCAGGCGCCTTCAGCATTCTCCATTGACCCGCCCTCTCAAATTTCAGGTTCCTGCGTTCAACAGGAGAGGAAATAGCCTTGGAGCTCACTCAGCTGATCAGTGATCATCAACTTTGATGATGTATAGAAGTATGTATCGATTGACCCTGCCTCTCAAATTTCAGCTTCCTGCGTTCAACAGCGTCAGAAAAAAACGTTGCATTGTTTTGTGTGTCGAAAATTTTGGAACTAAGACATAGCCATGTCAAAACTGTCCGATCGCACGTAGTAAATATATCGCAGTATTCTAGAGAACCTTGCTTCATAAATAGCGATATGTAGCTATGATTTTGTTCACTGGTGTCGCGTTGCTTTTCTTGTGGGAAAAAAAGTGTCGCAAAAACTTCCTTGACCCTCAGCCAAATGACATATCCATGTCAAAAAAATCTTGCATACGAGTCTGCAACACGTTGGGACATTGTACGTCTACCTTCGCTTAGTTTCTTCCATAATTACAGCGGTTTCGGCAGTATATAATTTATGCATGAATAGTTAAAGTCTGTTTATATAAAGGATTTTTCTACGAACACGAATGACGAAAGTTGGTTGTAATTGGAAATCATTAAAAAACTAACTGTAACGCTTTTTCGCGACCGATTTTGTGACCAATTTTGTAACGATTTTTCGTGAAGTTTCTTTGTTTATGTGCCAAAGTGAAGAGATGAAATTTCAATAAATGTCAAAATATTTAAGGGACATAAAGTAGCAAAATTTTGGATAAATTGGGTGATTTCAGCCGGCACAATATCTATTACAGCCTCCTCCCCAACGGAATGAAAACCTGGGAAAGCCGAGGTAGATAATTATTGTTTTTCTGGTGGAGTTTCGTTGTTACACCTTGTTGTTATACCCGGTTCCTTTTCGGAAGGGTCGTTTTAATTCCTCGCCATATAACATAATATAACGCATTAATCATGTATGTTCTTGATTTTGAAACATTACAGCGTACAATTTAACAAAATATACTACCACTTACCATGTTGACAGGACTGATTGATCCAAAACTTCTGATGTACAGTTCGCAAACGACAGTAGTAGCATTATCTGGAAAAATAATCACAGTAACATAATATAAAACATCCTTGATTTTTTAATTCAGTCAATCATTTAAATATTCACAATGATAATAATATTTACATTCAATCACGGTGATCGTGTATTATTATGTTCAGCCCTATCCCATGGTTTTTTTTACTACTGATTACACTTCACCTACTTTCCCTCAAAATGATCATCATTACCACTTGGTACGTCAAGGAAGAGTTCCCTCAAATTTTGTAGCATCAACAAAGTGCTGTTTTCTGACGTTTGTCGGTCAGGAAATTGTTCTCAATTGAGCGGTTGGAATCCTCCCATGCTCGTGACGTGTCTCTACATCAAAATGATTATTTCGTACGTATTTTATATTCACTCCTCCGGAGAACAATCTTGCTTCCTTACTTTATATCGAAGTATGCTGACAACCCTCGTTATCGACATGGTATTGGACGCCCATGACCGTATTCCGGCTCACTAATTGCTCATTTGTTGGAGCCCTGTGAGAGCATCTGCCAGCCTGAGAGACGTACCTAATGACCCCCGTCAGTACTACACCCCCGATTCCAACTGCCAGCAATCGATGCAATTAAGCTGACTAGGATTAGTACAAATATCGTTATTGACCTTGATACTAATCGAGAGGAGCAATTTAATTTAATTAATTTAATACGTTATGCAGGGAGTCCCAGAATTGATGATCCAAACATTATAAACTGATTCTAAGATTAATTTGCAACAAATTTTGTGCTACTTATAACATTTTTTAATTTTACAAAAACCCCATTCAACTCGAGTTTTTTAATTATTTTTGTGTTTTTGATCCTAATTTGTAATTTTCGATTAAAGGTTGAAAACACGATTGACAATCAAAAAAAAAAAATCGTATGTTCTGAGTAATAAAATACTGAAAAATAGATACCTACTCCGAAAACTTTTCACAGTAGAGCCCCTACTGTGCACGATTCAAAATCTACATCTTGTTTTTATTTTTACCGCATTTTTTAACCCTTATTTCTCGACCGTATTGCATGAAAAGTGACACTTAGGCGGGGTTTTTGATCAACTGGTTAAAAGATGGAGAAAATATCTGATTAGAGCCTCCAATAAAAACCACCAAAATAACAGGTTGTAATGTAAATGGAGAGAGAAGGGTTTGGTTCATCAAGATATTTTAAGAACTTAAGTAAGGATGTAGTCAGATTGTAAGAGATAGTATAGTTAGATCAGCTGTGCAAAAATTCATAGGGAGAATCCAGGGGGGATGAGAGTGGAAACTCTGATCAGCTGGCTGAGAGGATTGTAGGTTTGTAATAAAAGTTCCTCTCTCGGCCGGCTGTCAGGTGGAAGATACCGCATCGGGGTGCAAAAATTGTCTGCCTTTGCAGTGAGGAGTGATCAGGAGGAACCGAGGAGAAAAGTCAGATCAGCTGTGCGAAAATTCATAGGGAGAATCCAGGGGGGATGAGAGTGGAAAGTCTGATGAGCTGGCTGAGAGGATTATAGGTTTGTAATAAAAGTTCCTCTCTCGGCCGGCTGTCAGGTGGAAGATACCGCATCGGGGTGCAAAAATTGTCTGCCTTTGCAGTGAGGAGTGATCAGGAGGAACCGAGGAGAAAAGTCAGATCAGCTGTGCGAAAATTCATAGGGAGAATCCAGGGGGGATGAGAGTGGAAAGTCTGATGAGCTGGCTGAGAGGATTGTAGGTTTGTAATAAAAGTTCCTCTCTCGGCCGGCTCTCAGGCGGAAGATACCGCATCGGGGTGCAAAAATTGTCTGCCTTTGCAGTGAAAAGTGATCAGGAGGAACCGAGGAGAAAAGTCAGATCAGCTGTTCGAATGGTAATTTTCTAATAATTTGCGTTATTAGGGGCTTACAAAATCCTGGTATTGATACTGTTTTGGAAGGGACGTAAGTGGAAATGAGCCGCTGCGTGAACTCAAAACCTCCCTCATGGCGATGGTTGACGACTCTCTCCCTCAGCTGATCTCCTATGAATCATCCCCCTTAGATCCTCCCTGTCACTTTCCACACTGCTGATATGACCATTCTCTCTTATTCTGCCCGCTAATGTAAAGGCAAGTTTGGTTAGTTACGAGAGACTAAATCATAAAATTTTTAAACTGAATAAACAGCGACAGTAGTCATCAGAATTGTGAAACAGGGGAGCATCAGTTCAATAAACGTGATGGCAGTCTCTGAAAAACCGAGAGATTGTCAAGTAGTATTGATTCAAGCTCGGACTGTGAGTGCTCCAACTGCATAAACCACCCTGCAGCGCCAATTATCAATCAAATTCTAACTTCACCAACCAGCATTCACACGATGGCGGTCCTCCCAGACGGGTACCTCCATTGTTACAAAGTTGTCCAATTATTCCCGTTGCGGTCATTTCGTTCGATCACCGTGAGTGGGATGCATTCAATTTCCAATGTACATTTCAAAAACTTTCCTTTGGTCGAATACGCGCAATTCAATCACACGCCATTCAATATAAATAACATTCAGTTCTAGTCAGAGGCAGTTTTTATACTTTTCCAAGCTTCCGATGAAGTCGAAATAAAGCATGTTTTACTACACAGTTCTTTTTTCCATCGATCTTTTCTGGAGTTGCTTTTACTAGAATTGTTCAACCCATCAACTAATTCCAACAAAGGCATTTATACCGGACATACAGTTCCCATATTTTCTTTGACTTTTTCCATTGGGAATGTAATATACTCGAGCTCCATCCTCAAGGACTAGACACCAAATTTCTTGGCTTTGTTTATGATGCCCATTCCTTTCAATTGGCTTCAATAATTATACTCTTCATTCTCCATGGTCTCTGGAAGAAAATTCTCAAAGTTCTAACCATTCTGATGTGAGGTTTCAACTTCCACTGGACTGTTCCCAGTAGGGAGTTGATGTTTATTCCAACTTCTGCTTTGAAATTCGTCAAAAATGTGCGTGGACGAGCATGGACCTCCACTAATGAGCATGAAACCTTCTGTCTTTCTGGATCACTGTCCGTCATCATGGATGGTATCCACCTCTTTGGTCATTCACAGTCGCAATTCTGATTTATCTTGAGTTCTCGTAGGGAGCGAACGGTTTGTCCTACAGAGCTCCAGGGGGTCTCTAAACATTCTAAAAATTCAATACCATTTCAAATTGGTAAAAAACACCTTTATTTCGAGCTAGGGCACTCTTGAAAATTTCAACCCTTAATTTTCTTCCCTTAGAAGTGAAAATCTACCAAATGCTTTGCGGCCCAACTAGACCCCAAATGGAGCCCATATACCAAATTTCAACCAAATTGGTTCAAGGTTTATTTGGAAAAAATGAACGCTTCACACTCAATTTGAATAAATAGGGAGTGTTGGGGTGCCTTCGTTGGGAAATTTGAATATAGGTTGTTAAGGAAGCAAAACTGAGTGGGTACAACTGAAGAAACAAACAACGATCGCATTTTGGTGAGCTAAAATTTCAACTTAGGTGATTTACACTCGCGATTCTGATTTAACTTAACTCCTACACTTAAGTTGGGAGCGAACTGTTGGTCGTACAGATCTCCAGGTAGTTTCAATCGCTTCTAAAACTTCAAAGTGGTAAAAAAACAATACCTTTATTTCGAGAGTTGTCGAGCTGGAGCTTGAAAATTTCAGCCTTTATTTTTCACCCCTTAGAAGTGACTGGCATCAACAAAAGCTTCGCGGCTCAACTAGAACCCAAATGGAGCCCATACACCAAGTTTCATCTAAATCGGTCCGTGGTAAGTTCCCTACCGTACTAAGAAAAGTGCCACCGTACGGCGTACTGTGAACGGACGGAAAATTTGTTATTCAATTTTTGGATTCTACGTACCTTGGAATAAACCATCAAATTTTGAAGGGTGGAGGGGGTTTAAATTTTTCTTGCTCGATTCCGAAGGTTCATTTTGAAAATAATAAACCAAAAATTTTCTCCAAAATCCAAATTTACAATACACATGTAATCAAATTTTGTAGTTGTATTTGATATCATAGGAGTATTTACCTAATAATATTGTAGAACTTTTCAGAAATATATTCAACTGCAGTATCCCTTTCCTTATTGCGAAGATACTTGCTAAACGAGTCAATAGAGCCGTTGCCTATTCAGCACATACCTGTCCCCTCGTCCCTCCATCGACCTGAAATTGCGCAGAGGGGAGTTGTTGTCCAGAACTCGATCTACTTGACCATCACTTAACAGTCAATGACCGCCCCGGACTGCGGGATTCGGTCCCGCTAGTCATTCCGGGGCCACAATTAAGCCATTTGGTCCCTTCGTTCCCAGTAATTCAACCGGGTTTCCACACCTGGTTTCCATACTACAGCAGATATGTGAGGACTTCACATCGGTCCTGGTTCCTCAAATGGATTTTCTAAGAAGAGATTTTTGAGTTGATTTGTGCTCCACAACCCTTTTAAATGGAGTCCCGTCATATTGATACCAACCCAGTTCAAGGATATCCAAGATGAAAGAAACCTCGTGTGAGGAATTTTCGAAAGTGTGGTGTATTTACCAGAAATAAATACATACAAATGATAAACACTTAAATGTACCAGAATTTTCTATATCGTGGAGTTCAATCAAATATCAAATCATTCTAGTGAGAAAGTTGTATTGCCTACCCAACTCAGTAGACTTTCATTTTATTCGGAGCAGTGAATATTTCGAGTTCGTACGATTTATTAGCCGTAGATAGATAACTTGTTACTTTATTGTACGAAAATACAATTTTGGAACATTTTGGGACCCAGTCGTTATCAACAATGGAAATCCAAGTAGTTTTTCATTATGAGGGGGCGATAGATTTTATTCTAAAAAATCGGAAGAACTAATTCTAGTGATGCGTGAGCCGGGATTTCTCATTCATCTTTATAAATGGCCGTGGTTATATACCGCACGTACTCTCTATGGTATTACGAGAAGATGCTTCCATGAATACCTTACCCAGGAAGATAATATTCCGAAGGAGGGAGCATTCAGAGGTCACAGATGGGAGAAGTGAAACCGCAGAGGAAGCAAGTTGAACATCTCAGCGGTGAAAGCTCCTCAGTCGTCATTACTGAGGATAGCCAAGGCAGAGCTCAGCCAAGCAGTTGAACCTCAAGTTATGTACATCTCTTATATTATGTAAGTCTCCTATCTCCGTATCATTATAGGGTTGGAAATGCCTCACCAGGACATATATGCCAAGCAATGAGGTCAATTTGTGTATTAAGACGTATCTCGCCTTCAATATACGTGGTTTGCCTGTATTTTATAACTAAATATCACCTAACAAGTTTTATATTCTTCACTACCGAAGGAATCTACAGATCAACCGGCACAATCACTGAATATTGTTGGAAAATGTAGAAGTTATGGCTGTTACAAGGATTTCACGTTTGCGCATGTGCAGTGGCTACTATCAGTCAGGAGATAATGATTACACAGGTCTGCAAAAAATTTTTTTGATCAGCTGCATGGAATCTTTTAGCTGTAGTTTATGTTTTTTGGTGTGCTGAATCCAAAAATGACCGTCATTTTTATCCATCACGCACAGTTTTCTTGCAAAATAGGGGAAAAGGGGAAATAAAACCGAAAATTGAGAAAAAAACATCATAATTTGATATTGTACAATCTCAAAATAATTGAGTATTTGTTTCCTATTCAATACAAAATACTCAAAGAATTTATTAATTTTGCTTGTGGAACCTTTTCTTCTTTTCTTTCATACTTCGTCACGTACGTTTTCGTGCTTCAGCATTGTCTGTATCTCTCTTGAGCATCCAACAGTAGTCAGCTAGCATATTGACGTCCCATCGTCCTTGGTAGCGTTTTATTTTTAATTGATACAGAAAACAAGGGATCGTCAAAAGTTTTCTTATGTCAGGCCCTGCAAAAACTCCCTCTTTCAATTTAGCTTCAGACAGTTTTGGAAACTTTGAACACACATATTTGAAACATTCCCCATCTCTTGGCAATGATTTGATGTTACAACCTGTGCACTATGTTCCGCAAGGCATCCTGACTTTTGAGAAAATCAGATGAACAACGTGTTATGACATGATTCTGGGCATCCTTACGCTTCTGCTCCTTCAAAAATATCCCACCCCCTCCTTCCCTACCTCCTCTATTTCAGTACATATCATTCCTGGGAGTGACATGACTAAATATGAATGTGAAAATACTCATGCAATTCATAAAATTGACAACTTGGCAGCAACTACAGAATTGAAGTTCGAGGCTGATTAACACCATACGTGGAATTCAAAAAACCAGTTTTGCAAAAAAACTAGACGTGATGGAATTTTTTGAGTATTTTTTTCGGTTTCAGCATGTAAAAACCTATGAGAACCAGTAAAAAAATTGCTTGCAGTTTTTTGGTTGCAGACCTGTGTTATCATTGGGGACCATTCATACTCCAAGACGCGAAATTCCCGAAAATTTCATAGAAATCGGGTGATAAATGTAGAAGTTATGGCTGTGGCAAGGATTTCACGTTTGCGCATGCTCAGTGGCTACTATCAGTCAGGAGATAATGATTATCATAGGGAACCATTTATACTCAAAGACGCAAAATTCCCAAAAATCTCATCGAAATCGGGTGAGAAATGTAGAAGTTATGGCTGTGGCAAGGATTTCACGTTTGCGCATACGCAGCGGCTACTATCTGTTCGGTGGTGATGATTTTCATACGGGACTATCCACACACCAATCCACACAATTCCTGAAAATTTCATCGAAATCGGGTGAGAAATGTAGAAGTTATGGCTGTGGCAAGGATTTCACGTTTGCGCATACGCAGCGGCTACTATCTGTCCGGTGGTGATGATTTTCATACGGGACTATCCACACACCAATCCACACAATTCCTGAAAATTTCATCGAAATCGGATGAGAAATGTGGAAGTTATGGCTGTGGCAAGGATTTCATGACAGGCAGACAAACAGACACGGAACCAAAATTATTCAGAAAGATCTGAAACGTAAGATGCAAGTGGAAATTTTGATTTTGGAGAACATTTTTTTTTCAACCTTGAAAAGTGAAAACGAAGAATCGTCTAACTTGGTAGACTCGGGAGCAAAATGCACCACGTTATGCCAATCAAACCTTCGTTGTCTGCACTACATTGAAAATAAATAATTTACCAACTATCGGAAACGAGATCAGAACGGAGAAAACTCCCACTTCTGCCTTGTTTATCTGCTCATGTCCACCTTACTATGTATCTTGGTGTATTAACTTCCTGAAATAGTTGTGTAATTTCCTCGTCATTTTCTCTCAAGTATACTACTGGAGTTTTGGTAGAGCGGTCATTTCTGGGTGTCGAGAGTTTCTTTTTCACAGGACCCCAGGTGTCCCTTAGGCGTTTTTACCGTGAGATTGTCAATTGTACAGGACAGGAGCTGTGCAATAAGAACCCCAACGCAAATCCAATCCCGACCCTCCTCAAAATAATTTCAGCGAAAAGCAATATTTGGATAAACCCTCATTTCTCCGTGCTATTCGGTCGTTTTTGTTAACCCTCATCGTTCATCCGTCAATATGTACCGTCAAAAGAACCTTTTTCATCTGAATGAATTCAATTTGACTACGCAGGTACAGGTTGAATAATTTCAAGCAACAAATATGGTTTTTATACCAAATTATATCTGAAGAACGATTGATAATGAAATTCTGGGTTTACCTCGATTTTGGCATATTAATTTCAATAATTAACCACGAAAAACTCGGCTCTTCGGCCCCAGGACCCCCGGATGGTTACTGGTTAGAGCCTTCGGCTAAAATTCAAGAAAAATGGAACATGCTATAGCCGTTCCTTTAGCCTTTAGCGGTCGAAGCTTCTCGAATGTTCTTGGTGTAATACAAGTTTGCAAATGACCTTTCTTACTCGATCTTCCATGGAAGTAGAAGGACCTTCTACTACTTCCATCACCTTCTAAGAAGGTGCTGGAACTACTTTGTAAAGTAACTACTTTGTAAAGCAGTCTCAATCACAACATGATTCTTATTATTAAGAAATCGAAAACATCCAAAGCGTCGAAGATCACATCACAAATAAAAGCCCGCGTTCATAACAAAATCTCGCCTAGATTTCAAGATCCTTTGATTACATTCGTAAAAACGCTGCAAATTATTACACAATTGTTTATTATTTTTTATTTCCCTATATAGATCACTCGTCTGCAAAGCCTCTTTTTCGATTCACACTCGTGTTTCTGATTTATCGTACGTCCAAACTTTAAATTCTCGTAGTGAGCGAACAATTTGTCCTACAGAGCTCCGGGTGGTCTCAAAAAATTTTAAAAATTCTATAGAATCTTAAATTGAAGGAAAAACAATACCTTTATATCGAAATTTTTTGAGTTAGGGCGTTTTCAAAATTTCAAAATTGATTTTGGAACCCTTAGAAGTGATCTACATCAATCAAAATCTTTGGGGCACAACTAGACCCCAAACGGAGCCTACATACAAAATTTCATCAAAATCGGTCAATGCTAAGTGGCAAAAGTGTCGCGTCCGGCGTACGGCGGACGGACGGCCAAATTTTTATTCAATTTTTGGATTTTACGTACCTTGAAACGTAAACCATCAAATTTTGAGGGGGTGTTAAAAAAAAATTTTCTTGGTCGATTCCAAAGGTTCATTATTGAAAATAATAAACCAAAACCAAGCCAACCAACAACATCAATATAATCCACTAAATTGAGGTTGGTTTTTACCGCAAATGTTGTTTACAGTTCTTTTATATCAGAGGTATATCTCAGCTTCGTCCATATTTACAGCTGTTTTGGCAGTATATAATTTACGCATACTTAAATTGAGGGATTTTCAACGAGTGGCGAAAGATTTTGGTGGGATGAAAACTAACGGCGATACATTTCCACGGTTTCGTCACGTTTTTGCCCGGTTGCTAAAGCATGTTCCATGCTAAAATCTTCTACTCTCCTTCAAAAGTTGGTACGCTTCATGGTGAGGTCTACCGTTCAAGGCAGTTTTGTTGGTAATGAACGCCAGAACTGAGGCTATTCCGAAAAGCATTTTTCGAAACAAAATCAACTTTCGACATCTAAAACCACCATGAATTTGTTTGGCGTTTACTCCTGTAGGGCATTCTTGTTGTTAAATGAGATCGACGACGTTCACTTTTAATTACTCCGAAGTGACAATTATTTATTATTGTTTTCAAAATAAATGTTACTTCAGACACCCAGTCAGAAAACAAGGAGAAATTGTGAGAAATGCTCTCATGAATGACTATCTGGTAAAAGCCTCGGAGCACGCAGCTGATGTTTCTACAAAGCTCTCCCACCGAGATGCTCAGCTTCAGTAACTCCTTGCAGTCACCACTGCATATCGCGGTCATGAACCTGATGTTCCTTGCTCTTAGTGGTATCAGAAATCAAGTTTTGGAAAGAATTGGTCTTCTACCATATTCAATGCTTTCCTTTTCACCTTTTAGGTGTAGGAAGGACAGTCTTTATTGCTAAAAAATTCACTAAAAATAATATTGTTCTTGAATTAAGTAAGGGAAGAATTTTGCAAGACTTAGTTGACCCACGTTTGTTCATACGTTTACTGTCGACACACCTTGAAGTTCAATAGTCGAGCTATGTGCAATATTCCACCTTGACGTACCTATACCTACAATGTCCCGGTGGAGAGCATAAATCGTCATTTAAACCCCAACTCGAACTCTTCTTTTAATGGTTCATGTGCACATCGATAAATCTCCTGAATCTAACACCGGTTGAGATCGGATACAGAGCACCCGCCTGACGCTTTTATCATCAGATTTTTTTTTACCTCGTTTTCTTTCTCTTTCACTCAATATTTCACCGAGAACTTCCTCAGGGATGATATTTCTATTCATGTTTCTCACCTATCATCAAGGACTGTGGCCCAATATTTTTCACCTCCAAAGCTTCTTTTCACTTCATAAACATTGGACAATAACTTCGTATAGTTCCGCTCGTAGTAAGGATTTGCGGACTCTCATCCACATGGAACAGTTAAAATATTGAAAATATTATTTATATTTATAATTATTAATAAAACAAATCAATGATATTCTTGTTATGAAAGTTAATGAGAATACTAAGTAAAGAACTATACTATTTGTAAAGCTCTGCCATTTTCCACTGATGCGATGGGCAATGATGTTGCTCTTTCTTGTCTATGGTCTCAAATAAAAGTCTTGTCTGCCGTGAGTTTTGTCTAATTTATTATTAATATTAGTTGTAGAGGTGTGTCGGTACAGCTGTACCGGGACTGTGGAACCGAGTATCAGGTTGGAACGGTTCCACGCAGTGACAAAAACTCGACCCTTACCGGTCCAGTTCCACGGACTGATAAGAAATCTTGAAATGGTTCTGGATCGGGAAGAGAATCTTTTCCATCGGTCCAGTTCCATCCTCACCAATCACAATGATCTGATCAATCATCTCATCAATCTGATCATTTTGATTGGTGAGGATGGAACTGGACCGGTAAGGATGGAACCGGACCGATAAGATATCATAGAGAATGGTTCAATTGCTCTGGACCGGTAAGCATGGATCTTGTTCTCAGTTCTGTTCCATGTTGTACCTGGAAGCGCACTTACTACTTCCATGGACTGAGAATGGTTCATGGAATGGCTCTTGAGCGGGAAGTTATCTTCTGGACAGGTTAGCATGGAAGTTTTCTCCAGTTTTATTAATTCATTATTGTCATGTCAAGTTCTTAAACTGCAACGTCATTATTTTTTCCTTGAATTGTTTGGTAACTATTATTTATAATAAATTGCCTCTTTTGTAACACTTGTTCAAATTCCTTCCTTTTAGCGAATTGTCAAGGAAAATGATGCTATTGTATTGCAAGTTGAAATCATAAGCATGGAAGAAGGACGATAGGGATTTGACTGCCTGCTTCATCCATGCCATGTGAGTGGGATTTGATCGCCTGTACCGGTAATTTGGAACGGTTACATCTTTGTCACTGTAACCGTTGGAAGCGTTCCAGGGAAATACGTGAACTGACACACCCCTAATTAGTTACACCCCTAACACAACAGAAACCAGAATTGTTCTGGAAGGTCTAAAAAGTAAAATGAGAGCGAAAATTTTGATTTTTGACATACAAATTTCAACCTTGTAAAGTGAATACAAACCTTTCCGATACCTTAGTAGACTCGGTAGCAAAATTGACTCGGTAAGAACACCGAGGTACCGCAGGGTCCTTCATTACTGTTGCAAGAGAAATTATTTTCAACAGGCAGTTAAGTAATCACTCATGGTCTGATGGATGAGCTCTTTACTGGACTGGTGTAAACCTCAGTAAGCTACTATGTAATTACTAGGTATCGGATTTTTATGTATTTGAAAATGCAGTTAGGTCGACTGACTCGGGACTGATCCAAAAATTCTGTACAGTTACTCTAAGCTGAAAAAATTTTCATAGCTCTTTACTGAACTGGTGTAAACCTCAGTAAGCTACTTTGTAATTACTAGAGATCGGATTTTTTTGTATTTAAAAATGCAAAATAAACATATGTTTTATATATGTATTACCGCATAATATGTAAATATGTAAGAATGTTGAAATATTTTCAAAAATGTTTATAAGCTCAAAATGAACAATAATTGTTCGAAAGAAAAACGCTGCAAATTATTACACAAATGTTTATCAGTTTGGTTTATTATTTTCAATAATGAACCTTTTGAATCGACCAAGAAATTTTTTTTTTTTACACCCCCTCAAAATTTGATGGTTTACGTTTCAAGGTACGTAGAATCCAAAAATCGAATAAGAATTTGGACGTCCGTCCGCCGTACGCGGCACTTTTGCCATTTAGCATTGACCGATTTTGATGAAATTTGGTATGTAGGCTCCATTTGGGGTCTAGATGTGCCCGGAAGATTTTGGTTGATGTAGGTCACTTCTAAGGGTTCAAAAATGAATTTTGAAATTTTGAAAACGCCCTAACTCGAAAAATTTTGATATAAAGGTATTGTTTTTCCTTAAATTTAAGATTCTATAGAATTTTTAGAATTTTTTGAGACCACGCGGAGCTCTGTAGGACAAACCGTTTGCTCACTACGAGAATTTAAAGTTTGGACGTAGGATACGTAGGATACCTACGATAAATCAGAAACACGAGTGTGAATCGCAAAAGAGGCCTAATCTCCGTTCAAATTATAGCTGACCGAAATACGATCGATGTTTTTCTTCATGTTGGATGGTTGGTGGCTTCGCAGACGAGTGATCTATATAGAAAAATTAAAAAATAATAAACCATTGTGTAATAATTTGTAGCGTTTTCTATATGGATCACTCATCTGCAAAGAACACGGCTTTGCAATCCACGAAGAATCTCATACCGAGGTCCCCGAAGAATGTGTCCGAAATAAATATGCTGAAATCCCAGGGGATGTGAAATATTTTCTGCAAAGACCCACATTTCAGAGGTCGTCAGCTTAATGATGGAGTCCACCTTGAGGGTCCTGGTCTCCACACCATACAAAAGCACCGACCAAGAAAGGTGTCGGTGACACTACTAAAGCAATTGGCCATTCTGCCCCGAATTTCTTTTTTGGGGTCCAACAAGACATTCACGACGGCACCGAAATATTTGAAGGACTGAACCCTCTCGATGGACTGGGTACCAAAACGAAGCTATACGTCTGGATGCTGAGACTTGCTGACCAGCATGACCTTGGTATTCTTAATAATAACTCTTTCATTCTTGTATGTTCAAAATAATTACTCAACAGACTGGTTGTCACGAGTGGGGCTCATTCAACAGCCCAAAGTAATTACTAAGGATCGGATTCATATGTTTTTATATATTATTTTATAGGCAATATATTGGCAATATTGAATAAGAAGTGTTTCTCACATATTTCGCTGTAAATATATATTTACAAATATCTTACTGAAAAAACCACTTATTTTTTTCATTTTGAGCAAGTTTTTATAATGTTGAGGAAGAGTCCTTCGTTTTAAAGATTATAATTCGTAGAGAGTGCACAGATGGTTGTCATAGCTGAGAATCACGGATCAAGGGCTGTGAACCACAGTCAAGGCCCCTCACCCATTTTCAGCCTGTGTTTTTGTGCTGACATCGATAGGAGTAGGTGTGACTCACATGAATTTCCATTTAATTATTGCGATGCGTGGATATTATTACGATTTTTCTTGGTTTGATTTCTTAATTCTTCTAGGTTTTTTTTTTCCACGAACGAAGATGAGGCTACATAGATCCCTGGTGTGGCCTGTAGTTTGTTATAGATCGGAGGCTTGAACCATGCGGGCTGAGGATGAGTCTAGACTGCGGATATTTGAGAGAAGGATTATAAGAAGGATCTATGGAGCGTTCAGAGAGGGCCAAGGGTGGAGAGCAAGACAGAATGCTGAAATTGATGAATTTTTAAAATATGAAGACATAGTCCGATTAATCAAAGCTGGGCGCATCCAATGGCTGGGACATGTCGACCGCATGCCGAGACGAAGAGGTCGTCCTCGGAGTCGCTGGCTTGATGATGTCTTGAAGGACCTCCGGGTGGTGGGATTGCGGAGGTCTCAGGCGGGTGACAGTACTCGGTGGCGGAAGGGAGTTCTGGAAGCCAAGGGCCACATCGGCCTGTAGTGCTGCGTAGTTAGTTAGTTAGGTTACCTAATTTTTGGTTTGGAGAGCGATTTTTCATGTAGTGAAAAAAAAACCTGGACAGAAACTCGAGCCTCGCCTTACTGCAATGGAACATACTTTAGCAGCGCTTTTCGGCGGAGTAGGGATGGGACGGAGGATAACTCCCACGTGACACTTCTCGGATAGTTAGTCCAAAGCTAAAGCATGTTCCACGCTAAAATAAAATCTCAAATAGACAATTGATCGTTAAATATCTGCACGGGAGGTAATTGACCATACTAACTACTGCGGATATTCTCAAAGGGTCATAAATTTCCAGTGATTGTGCTGCCTTTACTCCCAACGAGATCACCGCCTTCGAGAACGCACTGATAACTTCTGTGGACGTTGAATGGTCGTTCAGTAGGTTCAAAGCGATTTTTTGTCCAGATCGTTGTCCCCTCACTTTCGAGCATTTTTTTGAAGTTCCATGTCATGGCGAATAATTTCAAAGAAAGAATTCCACCTTTCACTACTATTTTTGAACGAACCAATTTTGGTTTATTATTTTCAATAATGAACCTTTGGAATTGACCAAGAAAAAAAAACTTCTAAGGGTTGAAAAATGAATTTTGATAACGCCCCAACTCGAAAAATTTTAATATAAAGGCATTGTTTTCCCATCAATTTAAGATAGTATAGAATTTTTAGAATTTTCTGAGACCACGCGGAGCCCTGTAGGACAAACCGTTCGCTCCCTACGAGAATTTAAGGTGTGATTTATGTGTGAATCGCAAAAGAGGCTTAATCCCCGTTCAAATGTTAGCTGACCGAAATACGATCGAAGTTTTTCTTCAAGGAGTAAAATCGAAAGGAGCAAAACTGGTCGCGCAACAACAGGGCTTCCACAGGCGTTTCAAGTTTTGGAAAACGGCGGACTCTGCGCGTTATTCGAGATATCGCCAACGCATTCACATGTGCACGGCTCTTGAAGGAGAAAATCTTTACTAAATAACTCTGTAAAGGTGTTTAAGCTAAGTACTCGGGGCTAAAGAAAGAGCTTTGTTCTGGACTGTCACTCTGTTAAATCCAAAAATTCTGTACAGAGCTGATTTTCATCTGCCTGGTATGTTTTAATATGCGTACTCAGCCTATTTATTTGAATTATCTGTATTCATCATCTTTCTTATCTTCTCTACCTCGAGTATCTCGATAGTAAGGGATACTGTCCGTTCATTACCTGGATGCTGATCATTACGGTCTTTCGAGGCCGACAATGTGCATCGGACCGGTGAATAAACTGCGATTCTCGGCTGTTCGCTAATCTGCTGAGGGCTTAATGGAATCGCTAAGAGCTTTCATTGGAAACACTCGCACTTCAGTATAATCCTTAAACCCTGAAGGAGCATAAAAAGCAATCGAAATGTTCACTTAGAGAATGAAAACTCAACTGAAAGAGACATTTTCTCGATTGCTCAAAATACATTTTCTGAAGGGAATACCGGGCCCAAAATTGTTTTGCTCTTTCTCATTAGCCCTGTATTTTTTCTCCAATTTTTACCTACATCCAAGATATTCTACTTTCATCTCACCAAACTCAGAAGACTTTTCTGATTGTAACTAATTTGGCTTATTATTTTCAATAATTAAAGAATTTTAACTTCTCCTTCAAAATTTGTTGATTTACGTTTCAAGGTAAGTAGAATCCAAAATTCGAGTAAAAATTTTCCGTCCGTCCGCCGTATGTGGCACTTTCCTAAATTACCGTGAACCTATTTCGATTAAATTTGGTGTATGGGCTCCATTTGGGGTCTAAATGTGCTCTAAAGCTTTTGGTTAATCTCAGACACGTCTAAGGGTTGAAAAATGAGGGCTGACATTTTTTAACGCCCTAGTTCAAAAACTTTTGATGTTAAGGTTTTTTAATCAATTTAAAATAGTATTGAATTTTTAGAATCGAATAAGGCCACTCAGAACTCTGTAGGACCAACCGTTCGCTACCTATGTGAACTTAAGAGTTGGAGTTAGGATAAATCAGAAACACGATTATGAATCGCGAAAGAGGCCTTATCTCCATTCAAATTTTAGCTAACCATTATGCGATCATTGTTCGTTTCTTCGAGTTGCTTCAAATCTTTATTTCTTCTAATTGAGCGTGACACGTTTATTTCTTCAAAATAAACTTGATTGTGAAGCAAAAATATGGATGGTAGGTAGTGCCAATGGCAAAGCTGTTTTCTTTGCAAGCGAGTGATCTATACAGAAAAATAAAAAAACCTTTAAGTAATAATTTGCAGCGTTTTTCCTATTTGAGTTATATTTTCAATTCAAAAACTTTCGTAACAGAAAATACAATCTAGGAACGAAATTGCTTTTGCGTATAATCCACTTTTAGCATCATTATTTTAATTGCTCCGTGTTTCGATAGCTTTTTTTATTATAATAAAATCCTCTTATAAATTATAGGATAAAAGCTATCGACTTCATCAATTAAATATTCTTCCCGTAACAGAAATCCCTATTGGGGGTGTATTGTGCTCAATTACTTCGACCCACGAGTTATTATCTTACTCATTAATCTAATTAATCCTCCCTTCTCATTACTCCATGAATGGACTTCCTGATGCTAAAAGATTATTCACGGGGCGAATTAGAATTTATTTCGCCCCTCTGAGTTGTTTTAAGAACAAACATCTGATTAGGTTCCGAAATAGGAGTTCTATACGTAGTAATCATCTTGATTCCAATATGCTGTTCCACAAAATGAATTAAGCTCTAATGGATTCCTTTCAAGTTAGTGAACAGTTTTATGTTTTTTAAACGCTAATTATAAAACATTCTTCTGCTAAGTGTAGTTCTGTAAAATAAGGAATGACCCGAGACGGCGTACTGGGCCACCTCACCATCAAGACCCTCGGTATTGCGGGTTTTGCCTATTCACATAAAACTTGGTATGAAAGCTAGGTAATGGTTGATCATTTTCCCCTAATATTTTTTCACCATGAATTCATTGGTGACTATCCTGAACTATTCCTTATTATTATTATTATTATTATTATTATTATTATTATACGGCTCTACGATCCTTGAAGAACCAGGGCCTTCTCAGCTATTGATGACCATTCCTTGCGATCAATCGCCTTACTCCTCCATCTTCTCACACCCATGGCTTTGAGGTCCTCCTCTACATCGTCAATCCATCGTGGTCGAGGTCTACCCTTTAGCCTTCGTCCTCCAGGCGCGCCATTCAAGAGGGTTTTGGGGTGTCTCCCTGCTGGCATCCGCTCTACATGTCCGAGCCACCTGAGTCGACCCCGCTTGATGAAAGCTACAATATCGGGCTGATCCTACACCTCTCTTAATTCAGCATTATGTCGGATTCGCCATTCTCCTGATTCGCATACTGGGCCATAAATTTTTCTAAGTGTTTTCCGTTCCCAGCAGTTCAATACCAGCTCATTGGCTTTTGTGAGGACCCATGACTCACTTGCGTAAGTCACCACTGGTCTAACGATGGTTTTGTAGACAGTTAGCTTGCTTTTCGAGAGAGCCGGCGGAAATTGAGACTTCTGGACAGACCAGAAGCATCTATTTCCCGCGGCTATTCTCGCTTTAATTTCAGTGGTGACGTCGTTATCCCTAGTCACAATGGCGCCTAAGTATTTGAACTGATCGCTGGATGGAAAACTATGCTGTAGGATGGTGAAATTTCTTTGTGGCGGAGCTGAACTATTCCTACTGATTAAAATTCGATTATTCGGAAAATTGCGCATTAACTAAACAATGTTTAACTTTTTTTTTACAATTTAAAAGACCCTGTTTCACTCGGTTTAGAAAAGATATTACATTATCCTATTCCCATAAATATGACCTGAGTTTTCATATTCAAGTCAGACCGTTCAAGAATTCCTATTAAACACCCCACGCAATTCTATTAGACTGCCCATGTTTGTAAGGCCGTGTTTATAGATTACTTATTTGACAACGCAGAAGACACTTCGTTATCGAACTTTGTTACCGTCCTTCGCAAACGCCGTGTTTATACGAGGTAACGTCGTAGAGAGGAGAGCCAACACGAGCCTTCCTCCAATACGATGAAAAATTTTTCGAGCCTCTGAGTTGTTTTAAGAACTTCTGAATAAGTTCTGGAAAGGAATTCTATACGTACTAATCATCCAGATTCCTATTGTGACGTTCCACAAAATGGATTACGCTTTATTGAATTTTTTTCTTCAAGTTAGTGAACAGTTTTACGTGTTTTAAACGCCAATTATAAAAAAATATTCTTCTAGTATGTGTAGTTCTGTAAAATAAGAAATGACCCGAGACGGCGTACTGGACAACCTCTCCATCAAGACCGCTCGGTTTTGCGGGTTTTGCCTATTCAGATAGAACTTGGTATGAAAGCTAGGTAAATGGTTAGTCATTTTCCCCTAATATTTTTTCACTATGAATTCATTAGTGGCTATCCTGAACTATTCCTACTTATTGAAATTCAATTATTTAAATCAATGTTTAACTTTTTCTCACAATTTAAAAGGCCTTGTTTCATTCGGCTTAGAAAAGACATTACATTATCCTATTCCCATAAATATGATCTGAGTTTTCATTCACACATGCCCATACTTAGTTCCCAAACTGGATTCATATTGGTCAGACCGTTCTAAGAATTTCATGTAATTCTATTAGACAGCCCATGTGAGAAAGGCCTTCTTTATAGATTACTTATTTGACAACGCAGAAGACACTTCGTTATCGAACTTTGTTACCGTCGTTCGCAAACGCCGTGTTTATACGAGGTAACGTCGTAGGGAGGAGAGTCAACACGAGCCTTCCTACTATAGGACAGAACACGTGAGTGGTGGAGTCCCCTAGAGTTGAGTAAAACTCGAAGTAGAATCCGGTCAATCTGTTTTCCTGAAGGGAGCCAATCAGAATGTACGAGAAACATCTACATTGAATGCACGTCCCTGACGATTTTTATAGTTTAACTATTTCCTTGAGTAAACATTGTGAGGTTTATTAGTCTATTACGTGCCAACTTGAGATTAGTTTGTACTCACTGAAATGGTTTGTTGGAGTTGCCCTCCGATCGTAATCCTTCTTCAGCAAAGAGTCGAGAGTTTGTAAGTGATCCAATTTAGCTCCAAGCCTGTAATAAATAAAGATTTGTTACAAGATTTGTTACAATTTCATTCGTGTTACAACATGTTGAAGATGCATTCAAATAATTACGGTATTTTTATCAACGGCCCTCTCTTTTAGGGGAGTGCTCACTCCCCCTACTCACCAAACAATAAATTTGATATTTCAATTTGAATACTGATACTTAATCATACATGAGATGATTAAGAACAAGTCGAGCTGGGACGCAATGGCAGTATTTGTCACTGCAGCCCTCAAAGCAAAAAAGCTGGATGGAAGATGGGAGGAAGAAGATGAGGAATAGAATTGAAGGGGAGACCAGAAGTATGAGCAGCCATTTGGCACAAAAAAAAAGGGCTCACCCTGAACTAATACTGAACAAGTGGTTCCGGGGTGAGTCCTAAGCAGAGGGAGTGGGGTTTTAGTTGGTGGGCCCAATGCATGGGGAGTCCAACACTGTTGGGGTGAACTTCCCCTTCGCTCTTAAAGAGTTTCCCAACTTCCGTAAAAAAAAAAAAAAAAACTGATACTGATATTTCAAGGTAGTTTAGGGCTCAGTGGGATCCACCGTTCCTTCCCTAGAGAAACGAAAAATAATTTCCATCAATAGAAAAACTAAATGTTACCAAAAAAAAAAGTATTGAAATTTCAAGAAATTTCAATCTTCCAGGACCTACAATTTTTTGACTTGTTGAACGAATACAAATCTTTTCTTTTTATAGTGCAACCAAATCAACCCAAATCAAATAGAAATTGACCCATACACATTGATTCGTGCGACCTCCTCTTTAATTGGGCACTCTTGTTGAAGGAGGATGATTATGTTGTAAGTACTGCAGGTGAAGGTTAATAGCTCTACCTCTTAAGTATTTATCTACCTTGACGACACCCCTACAACAGACACGCACAAGCAACCAAATAGAAACATTGTTACTGCAAGTAGAATCTCCACTTCTGCACACACTTCATATAGAAGTATTTTGATTTGTTATTCGAACTCAGAACCAACATGAAATTCGGACTGATATTTCAAATTTCGAAGATCGTTGGTATCTTTCCATTCACTAAAAACGGATTGTCGAGAACGTGGGTGGGGATTTCTAGCATGTATTATTTTGTGGATTTCTTATTGTTCGTTCAAAATGCGCACTTGGGTGATAGTATCTCTTCTGCACACGGAGTTTACTCAGTTTTATTCATAGACCCTTGTCTTACATGTTTCATACACTTCCTCCGAGGGATTTTTGATCAAAGTTTTTTCGACGAGTTTAAAGACATTTTCATGCTCCGAGCTCCTATGTTCCTCAAATTGTTCTTAATAATGGAGTGTTCTTCCTTAATATTCTTGATAGTTCGCTATTGGGGTAGCAGCCCGTTGGTGGCAATCGTTCAATTCAATCTCAAATTAATTTTGATCCAATACATGTTTATTATCGACGCTCTATCAAAGAAATTGGCCAAATGGAGGATGAAGGTCAGGGAGTACCCGGAAGCCTCTAGCGCCAATGTACATCTTTTGGTACGTTTAGCTGAAAAATGTCAAACATATTTTGAGATCCAACTCCTTCTTTCTGTTTGCACATTCATTGCGGCCCTTGTGTGGTACTTTTATCTCTTACTAGTGGCCTTGAAGGATACAACTGAATTAGTGATTCACGCAGTATTCGTGGTGAGGTTAATTGTGTGGCTTCTGACGACGTTGAAGATTCCGACCGATTTCAATAACCAGGTAAATAATTCCAACTTACTTATTCATTCGCAGCACCAAGTTACAAAATCCAGCTAGTCAAAGTTATAAAGTGTGAAAAAATTCGAAAATTGTCTGCTTGAATAACGACTTTCTAGAAATATTTTGAAATTTACCATTCGTATAAATGTATGTACCCATTATTATGATGTCGTAATGTTATTATATTATAATATACTATTTTATTATAACATGCTATCCTAAAATAAGGTAAACGCACTAGTAGTCGTCACCTCAACCCTTTACCGGTTTTTCTTCCTTCGGAGGAACACCTACTTTAAAGGTACCTGGATACTTCCCATATTTTTTATTCTATGGAGTTTAGGTTTTCGTCATCAATTGATAGGTTTCTAGACAATAACCCACCCACCCATCTGAAATGTGTGGGAGAAGCAGAAAACCTTTCTGAAGTGTGGTGCCTCCTCCAGTCTGCTCGGTCCATGTTAAGTGAATTTTTCAAGATATTGCTATTGCCTAAAACCAAGCCTATTCGCCTCAAAAAAGGAATATCTTCGCAAAAGGTGAGTTATGCATAATTTTGACGATGTTATAAAAGTAAAGCGCACTTTTATGAATGTGAAAACTATGTTCCTTTGAAGGAACAGATTCCTGTAAGTTGAAATACGGGTGTCCCTTCAAAGAAACAAAGTCTCGTTTGGGAAAACTTTGACTGAGAAAAATTTAGCTGATATTGTGTTTTCCTGTATTTTTTAGGCAAATAATGGACCATTTGCGAAAGAGATATATCTCATGGGGCTCAAAATGTATGGATCTCGCTCCCGCAGTGATTCCCATCGATTATTCAGGTTCGGAAGACGATGCACTTCGAAGCCTTCGAATCACTTCAAAATTGAAATCGCATAAAGCCTAGTAAAGTACTGCAACGCTTAGTAAAATTAATAAATTCAGAATTAATTTAGAATCTTTATTATTTATCTGTAAATTAGTACGAGTCAAAAAGAAAGCTACAAAACTTTAGTGTCACCCTGTTGATATGGTAACATGCCTACCATTGAAAATGTGATACTGTGTCTTAGTAAGGCTGATTAAATAGTTTATCCATTCAGATAATAAAACTAGAAAATACTGAAACTATAGTGCCTCATTTCATAACCATTTCTTCCATCAAAGCAAGAGAATAGTACCTACCACTACCAAAGAAAATGAAAAAACAGGGAATTTCATTAACATTTGAGCTTAGTAGGGTTGAAAAAAGATTTTTTCCATAGTCTAATTTTGCACAGTAGAAAAATATGATTTCTACAGAAGTTGACAGTAGGGATGGGTATCGATACTTTTGGATATCGATACTTTTGATCCGATATTTCTAAATATCGAAAATCGTACAGTTCTCGAAAATGAAGAAGGTAGAAGGGCTTTTGGGTCATTACACTTTTATTTTTTATTTTCATATTTTCGACCTTACGACATTATAACAGCCATAACTCTCTTGTTTTTCAGTTAAAATTCAAATATAATAATACCATTGGAAAGAACGTTAAATTATATATCTCTCTAGTGCTAAATAAAACTTCTAAAAGAAAATTCGGATGTTGAAAAATGAGCTCGAATAGTGAAATCTTGGGGAACAAAAACCCTGGCCGGTGGTTCGACCTTAACCGTAACACTCTGTACAGGCATAGATGGCAGAAACTCGAGACAAGAAACATTAGAATATAATTGGTTAGAAAAAGGTGAAAAACGCATATTTACTTCCACTTTTCGATCTTTTCCCACACGTATCCATGGTAATGATCTGGTACTAGAAAACGTGTCCTGTATCCTTACCTCTTCTCATTCTTTTTTTGAGGAGGTGTCGACTACTGACGCAGTGAAGACTACTAGTGCGTTTACCTTACCTCCGTCTTGATTCTATTTCAGATCGACAAATTTTATGAGGAGTTATTCAATGTAGTTTGGAATGACCATAACATCCTTTCAAACGTAAGAAGGACTGCATAACTAATTATATTGAATATTGTCTTGTTGATGATACTCATACTTTGAAATCATTCTTCGTACATCAAAAAAGAAGATCATCATTGTTTGGAGATCTCAAAACAACTTTTTAATCTTTACAAAAATTCTTTCAACTTGAAATCCTTAATCTACTTCTAATCTAGATGTAATATTTCAGAAAAAGATGATTATGTACCTCACGGTTCAAAGTAAAATTAAATTTTCTGTTTGTGGGCTCTTCAACCTCGGCTACCCACTTTTCACGAAGGTGAGTACGAGATACATGACACTGATCGTAATCTTTGGTTGATAAACAGGTTCTTGTAGGAAAGATGACTAGGTTCCTACTGCAGGTTGTTGAGTTCTTCGTGAGTAAGCTGCCAATTATTGTAATTTTTCAAATTTTAAAATAATATTTTAAAAATTACAATTACATATTATTAAAATTACAAGTACATATTATGTACTTGCTCGATATTGGTTGTACAGTCCCTGATTCCAATGAATTTTTGATGTTGGGCGGTGTTAGAGAACACACATCGTCAATGTTTATTCAAAGTTAGACTAGGACTAAACTATAGAGACTAAACTATACATCAACATACAGAGGAATAGTTCAGAAGGCTGAGAGTAAATCCTCTGAATTAGCCGACTGAATTATCTAATCAACACTTTTCATCAATATTATCCAAATAAACCTTTAATTAGGTACTTTTATCAACATTTGGCTTTTTTGAGCTCACATTTATATTTTAATATTAGAATTGGACACACTGTAAATTATTACACAAACGTTTATTATTTCTGTATGCGTAAATCGCCTGCAAAGAACACAGCTTTGCCATTGTCACTACCTACAAAACGTATTGGTTTATTATTTTCAATAATAATTAATTTAGGTTTAATTTTTTTGAGGTTATTTATTTTTTTATTTGAATATTTTATGTGAGTTTGAGTACAAATTTACAGATTTGACAAATTTTCATAACATATTTATACCTACTGTACCTATTCATGCCTACGACTCATTCTTACTTTGTGAAAAAAAATTGAATAAAAACTGTGCCAATTACATTATTATTAATTAAATGAATTATTTTCAGGTGATAGCTGCAGCAGTGACGTATATGATGATCCTTGTTGATGTGAACAATTCAAGATATGAATACCAACCCCATACAGTGTCAGCCCCGTAGAATGTTTGTTCTAGTCAAGATTCCGCGAAGCTTACACTTACTGCAAAACCAGAATATTGTAGTTTCGAACGTTTCCTAGAAGTTGATGTAATTGCAACGTTGTCAATTGCATAATTCGTGTTCAAACTTCAAAAAATAATCATTAAAAGTTGGGTGCGAAGTTTGTTTTCATTATTGAGTCAGTTCCTTGTACTTACTGTGAATGGCTGCGTTAACCGACTTAAATGAACAATGTTGGTTCCGTGTCTACCTATCGAATATCTTCCTTCGATACCAAGTACAGTTGGTAGGTACCGAATATTTTGATTCGATACTAATATAGGTATCGAGCATTATCTCCAGAATCAGAAAAAATACTCAAATGATTACCTATTAGGGAACCAGTTCTGGTTCAGGGGCTTGATTGACTGAATGACTCCGTCGATGTCAAGTTTTCCTCCCCATCTCCATCACCACTTCTTGGCCATTCGTTTTATCTTATAAATAACTTTTACTTGTAGAAAATACCTAATAATTAATTTTAATTTTTTAAAAATTAAAAAAATTAAAAATTAAAAAATTAAAATTAAATTTTTTTATTTTTTAATTTTAATTTAATTTTACATTATGTCACAATAACATATTATGTTATTTCCATTTTATTACAATTTAATTTGGTGTGTGTAAAAGTACTCATGTGATTCGATACTCTTCAGTATCGAATATTTTCTTTTGATATCGAATATTCGAATATTTGTTTTGATACTAGTACCTACCAAATATTTGTTTCGGTACTGGTATCGAATAATTTTTGGTATCACCCATCACTATCTGTGTCTGTCTGTCTATCATGAAATCCTTGTAAGTGACAAAACTATACAAAGTAATCCTCCAATTTCGATGAAATTTTCAGAAATTGTGGGGGTTGGCGTGTAGATGGCCCTTTATGAAAATGGTAAGGTGGTAAGGTCGAGAAAACGAAAAAAAAATTGAAAATATACTCACTGTTATGTTCGCGTGTTGTTGAGTGAGGACGATGGTTCTCTCAATGGGATCAATTGAACTTAACCTGGTTCCTACTCAACGCAGAGATATTTTCCTAAGCGAACAGCTTTGCACTAGTACCTCGGCGCTGTGAAGCTGATTAGCTGGTGTAGAGCAGGAGATGAGCTATCCGAGGACCTCGGCGCCTGGGCTCAGGGCGACCGTTGAAAGGCGGAACATTTACCACCTATAAGCCTTGAATTCCTAATCATCTCTTTGAAAGAGAAGTGAGAAGGTAGAGGTTGGCGCATTGTGGGGTAGACCATTACCACTGCGGAACTTAGGCTTGTTAGGACGAGAAGGTAAGTAGAAATGACAAGTTCAATTGACTGTTAAGACTGCATGAAGGGAAACTCCTGAGTGTTCCTTTTGTACTCTAGGTACTTGGAAGAGAGGAGAGTGGAGGAAAGATGACGTCAGTCTGACATGTTCTCCTCTCGTACGTCACTCCGTCTGTGCCATGCTGACTCACTCCGGGGCTTCCCTTCACCTTGCTTTATTGGACAACTAAATACTTATTTTACATGAGATATTACACTCACGAAAACAAGGGGTCATAAAAAAAACTTCAAGAGGAACTTTTTGTTGGAAAGCAGTTGTAAAATCGACCCCTAGAATGCTAGTAACTTCAAGAGTAGACACACTGTATATGAAGGTACGTGAATAACATTCAAATCGTGAAGGGTTGAAGTAGACCGAGTATTTACCTAGTATGTGTAATTGTGCTCTTGATTTTGGGTTTAGTAGGTGATGAAAGCAACCTCGACTAATTTCCGGAGCTGAGTGCAGTGTCGCTGACAGATGCCGCTAATTGTTTCAACGTAGTACCGTTCCTTGTAACGAAGTTGGCGGTGCCGGGATCCAATGTAACGAACAAATTAACAAGTTGTCGGGACCTGTTTAAACTCGGCTATTATCAGAGGTGATTGATAGCCGCAGGCGCCCCTTCGTAGACTATCTCGTTAAGGGTTCAGGAAGGTGAACAGGTGGGAATCCTCCTTTGTTTCCCACCTAACAGCTCATCTGTAGTTTTGTCGTCGGAAATGTTAGCATGCATGAATAAGAGGAAGGAACGATGAATATGCAAGGGTTGAAGCGGGGCATTGAAAATACACCCAACGTTGAACAGGAAAAGCGGAGTAGAAAGTCGTGGAGATAGCTTATGCAAGATGACTTAGGAAATTATTCAATTATTATTATTCAACATTAAATTCTGTGATGAAGACGCTAGAGAAACTCGAATCGTTAGCAACTACGAATGCATGCCAAATTACAACAAAACACCAGCTGACCATTTCCGGAGTGCTTACGAGAGAACAGCAATCATCATTTTTCTCCTCTGCTCTCTATCCTTTGATAAATGAAATGCTTTTATCTTGTACCTCACATCTACCATAGAAGAGTAGAAAATCCAAAAGTCCAAGCAGCACATTTTCGTTTTTCTTTAGCTTCAAAACAAGTAAGGCGAAGTGCAACGGACCACCCTGAATTGACTATTGATAACCAGCTTGGTTCTAATAGTTCTAATTGTGCATTCGAATTCATCTATGAATTCACATTCTTCGTCAATTTTCAGCGAATTTCAAATAGAGTTGGTGTAGAACGCTAAGCGCGAATGAAAATTCCGAAGATGAAGAGTGAAGAGCCCAAAGTTTTTTTTTCCCCCAAGTAAGTAGCGTAAAAGCACCAATTGTTGACACTTCAATTTTGGAATGTAAAAATAAGCTATTTGACCACTGTAGGCACTCGGAATTGGTGAAATTCTGTTAATGAGAGTATAGTTATTGAGGTTGGCCGCCTCCACTAATTATAATACACGATACAACTCGGCTGGCTGAAATTGAAGCTGATGACAGCTGTATCAGTTACTCCTAGGGTTGGCATATCGAATGAAATATATTGATATACTGATCAAATGATATATCGTGAATGAGATATCATTTCCTTCGATATATTGGAGAAAATGTATCGATAGTTCGATATATCGGAAGATATACTTGGAAACACTTGTCAAAGCTACCTACTTACGTGAATTGAAACGTTTTTAACATCACTTTGGAAGAAAGATATCGATACACTCGACATATTGGAAAATCTTTTTGGAAAACCCACTTGAAGTTAATATTTAAATTACTTGAAAAACTTTATTGGGTATGAATGATCGAAATTCATAGTTTGAAAACAGAAAAAAGTGAAAAAATGTCATGGTTTCAGAGAACAAGGATTACAAATTTGGGGATAAAACTACCCTCAGGGGTTCTAACAACATAATATGTTTTAGTGTTTATTTTATATTATAAAATATCGTAGATAACCTCGCCATTGCGATGTTAGATTTACGAATAGACAGGGTCCTTCAAAATTGAAAATAATTATTGTGAAAACCTGCCCCACTTGACTTAGTTGGTAGTTTTAATCTAGAAGCGGCTCCATTATTTTTGGCTCAAGTCAAACCTGAGCGCCACTGTAGAGATAAACCATTCATGTAAGTACACATGTTTGAGCTAAGTCAACAGTCTGAAATCAAGCCATCACTTGGTACCTACAAAATTGCGAATAACATTTTTTGATGTTTTACACAGATACTTGCGTCCCTCCTCATTCATTCATTTCAATATTAATTTTTACTTGTTGAAGACAAGTCGCGATATTTTCGGTAAATATATCGATATTGACCGATAATATCGGTTCTCTATATCGATATCTCAACCGTAATCTATCTATATATTTCATATATCGATATAATATATCGATATATGAAATATATAGATAGATTACGATATTATCGTTGCCATCCCTAGTTACTCCAGCGACGCGACCCTTGTGTCGCAGGTTATTGAAGTAAGTCAACCAATTAGGACTTTTGAAGTCAAATTTTGGGAGTAAAATTATCATTTCACATCGTCTGTTTTATGAATAACATAAGGGAGAATGTGCAAGCATTAAAACCTCTAATTTCAATAGGAAAACATGGTTAAATTAGGTGTCATCATCAGGATCTCATGTAATAGTTGTGTGTCCTAATGTTGACACCGGTGTCAACATTACGGGAACTGTGGATTTAGTTGCTAAGGTGATATTTGGATTTAAATAATTTTGTAGAATATCACGACTTTCGATTTTTTTTAAACTTAAAGTATTGGAACCTTAAGTTGAAACCGTCTGATTTCAATGTTGACACTCGGTTCCTAATGTTGACATCACCTTTTTCAATATTTAAATGGGTGTCAACATTAGGAACTGCAAATGTCAACATATGGAATTCTTGAGGACAAATGTAACAACATCGGGGGCAAAAAACCTTTTTAAAAAAATTAGTTCGTGATAATATAAAAAAACGTCTGCCAAGTGGGTGTGGCACATAGCTTCCTCGTACCCATAACCCGATTATATACATGATCAGATGCCTAGTAGTTAATCTCAAAACACCAATCTCTAAGTACCTTTCACTACCCTCATAGGGGACCATCTACACGCTAATCTGGACAATCCTAGAAAATTTCATCAAATTCGGATGAAAAAATAAGTGAGTAGATGTATGTGATTGGATCAAAAAAATATTTAGCCTCGGCTGGGATTCGAACCCACGATCCCTGGAGCACAAATCAAGACTCTGTCCTCTGAGCTATTGAAGCCTTGACATGTATAAGATTTGAGATTCTCACAGGAGACCATCCCACTATGAATGAATCCCTCTATGAAAAACAATTCTCTATGATTTTCATCGGATACCATCTAAACACTACTCTGTAACATCCCTGAAAATTTCATTGAAATCGGATGGAAAATGTAGAAGTCATGGACGTTATTAGGAAATTCACGTTTGCGCATGCGCAGTGGCTACTATCAGTCCGAAGGTGGTGATTTACATAGGGGACCATCTACTACCTAATCCACATAATCCCTGAAAATTTCATAGAAATCGAGTGGAAAATGTGGAAGTTATGGCCGTTAGAAGGAAATTCACGTTTGCGCATGCGCAGTAGCTACTATCAATCCGAAGGAGGTGATTTTCATAGGGAATCATCTAGATACTAATCTGTAACATCCCTGAAACTTTCATCGAAATCGAGTGGAAAATGTGGAAGTTATGGCCGTTACAAGGAATTCACGTTTGCGCATGCGCAGTCGCTTGTATCAGTCCGAGGATGATGATTTTCATAGGGGACCGTCTACACACCAACCCGCACAATCCCTGAAAATTTCATCGAAATCGGACAATAAATTCGTATAGTTATGCGCGTTACAAGGAATTGATGACAGACGGACAGACACACAGACACACAGACACACGGACACACAGACACACAGACACACAGACAGACAGACACGGAACCAAAATTGTTCAAAAAGGTCTAAAACGCAAAACGCGAGTGAAAATTTTGATTTTGGAGAACTTTTTTTTTTCGTCCTTGAAAAGTGAAAACAAAGCTTCCGCTACCTTGGTAGACTCGGAAGCAAAATATTTTGGTAAGTCCAATAGCAAGCTGTTCACAAGGAATTCACAATTCACAATAACTACTTATAAGTTCCATTTACTTGAAAATTTTTGTAGAACGCAGAATTGAATGATTTTTCTATCAAATAGTGTCAACAGTTGCTGCTTTTACTCTACATACAGAATCTTGGGAAACTTTGAACTCGTGGAGCGAGTCAATAAAAATGTGGGTCCTCAAAATTGCAAATTTTCACTCTCATTCTTCGTCTCGGTGCATTCTGGACAGTTTTGGTTCATTGTTTGAATTTTGGTTCGATCTGGAGGTGTGAAAGTCCGTCTGTCCAGGGCGAACTCACTCGAAAATATTGTATGATTTTGATCAAATTTACAATAAATATGCAGATTAGTCGTTTGACAAACTTATACGAGTTTCATTGTAGTTGAAGTACTAGTAGCTTGTGAGCATACAAATTCCCGATTGAGAAGAAGACTACGATTTTTCAGTAAATAATATTCCAAAATATGAAGGGTATCACAGAGCAGGCTCTCGCCTATAATTTTTACGGCATTTAGATCAGTAGAAGCTATGGGTATTTGGATAAAATAAAAAATAGTGTAATTCCTTGTCCCAGGCAAAGTCACTCGAAGAAATCGCCCGATTTTGAAGACATTTTTGGCATTATGGATCGTGTTCCAAGTCATCCCCCATGAATTTATTCGCAAAAGCACAATCGCATTTGCACAGTCGCAAATTATTTCAAATTTGGAGGGTTCACAAAATATTGTAATTCATGGCGATACAATCTGCCAGGGTACAAACTTTGAAAAATCGACATGATTGGGAAACAATTTTCTATCGATTTATTATTTATAATTCAGGAAAATATTAATTAAATATATTAGTGTTTTGATCAATTCAATCATTCAGACAATATATGATTCTGAGTGTGACGGCTATAATAATGTTGTTTATAATATTTTTAAAATCTCGTTTTTTGAACACTAAATTCGATTTTTCCCACAAGCAAATATCAAAGTAATATTTAATTCATAATAATATTGATATGGAGTGTGAGTCTGACCCAGTTAGATAAAATTGAAGTGCTCAAAAGTGTACTGTTTACTACCAAGTTTGGCAGTAAAAAATCTCTATTATTCCACTTAATTTCCCTGCAACGTTGTATTTTAGTTTCCTGTCTCTTGCAATATAACCTATTTCAATTACCTAGTCGGAAACAACAAAAGTCAACATCCTCTCTGAACTTTGGAATGGGTTAGTCCAGATTATTTTCCCCTCTAGAGTCTCATTTTCCGTTTATTAGACTATAGTTTATATCTTCGGTACCCACCGTACATAAACCCTTGAAATTGAGAGCTTTTGAACGGTTTGTTGGCTTTCCATCGAGGCACCAATCCTAAAATCCGCTTGAAACGAGAACTCTGTATACAAATTAATACGTGCCGTGCGCGGCTCTAGTAACATAGTAAACAAATGGATTACAGCCCTTGACTCACTGCTGAGATACCGGGGAAAATTCAAAACCTGCTAAAACGCTGCAAATCATTGCCCGAAGGTTTATTATTTTCTATGTAGATCAACCTTCTGTATAGATCCCCCCTACCAACCGTAGGTACCTACTACCTACTAGGGCATTTTTGAAAATTTCAACCCCAACCACCAACCAAATGGAAATGAAGGGTTGACATGGATGACTCCTCGTCTTCCAGCCTCTTCCGGGTCCTTGCAGAAAAGGTTATAAAAAAAATATGGTTACACTGGTATTACAATGTTAATTTATGTGAACATCCTACTGTAGAAATAACCAACATCTATTTGTATCTAGATCCACATGTCTTTCCTGGATATGAAACTGAGGTCGTGGCAGTTGTCCTCGTCAGCTAGAATTTAAGACTAGTAAAAAAAAAGTCGACGCTCAATATCAGAAAAAGTCATAAAAATCATTTTTTATTGTTCACCCTCGCTTGTGGAGGGCAATAAACTTGGTGATAGCTCCGGTATTGTAAATGTATCGGCATCGTATCGCAAGCCATCGATCTCCCAGACTGTCTTTTTGCCGAAGCAGCCTCACAACCCTCTTACGATAATATTTACGTGTTTACCGGATTATCTAGTGAATTTTGGAGAGCTACACGTCTCAGAGATGCGATCGAATTTATTGGCCACACTTGTGCGATATTGGATTACATCATTCACATCAGGATGGAGGTTTCAAATAGCTCCATGGCGTATTTCCACATTGAGTTCTTGCTATTGCCATCGAGGACTTTTTTATACAAAACATTGCTCCGAGCGAATTGCGAGGGAACATCTGAAAGCTACAGTTTTCTGGGGAGGCAGTGAAACTTGCTGCTTTCCTTCAATAATCTGTAGGACGCCAGAAGTTAATGTTTCTCACTTTTTGAATTGAAACGCCTACGAGCCCCTTTCCTGAATTTTTCTGAATTCCAAAACATCGAAAAACTTCAATTTTTCCCAACATTTTTCTTCATTCCTTTATGTTAGGTAGGAAAACTACCTACCTGGACCGGTGCAGCAAGTCCAAAAAACGGGGTGTTGAGGATTCTATTTCTGATTGTGTTGAAAAGTTAATTTAGTGATATTACAAAATTTAAATTTGAGATTGGAATTTACACTGATAATGGAAAAAACGTCTGCCAAGTGGGTGTGGCACATAGCTTCCTCGTATCCATAAACCGATTGTATAAATGATCCGATAGTAGTTAATCTCAAAATACCAATCTCTAAGTACCTTCCACTACCCTTATAGGGGACCATCTACAGACCAATCTGAACATTCGTCGAACACACCATTGTATTTCGTCGAAATCGAATGGAAAATGTGGAAGTTATGGATGTTACAAGGAATTGACGTTTGCGCATACGCAGTGGCTACCATCAGTCCGGGGAAAATGATTTTCATAGGGGACCGTCTACACGCCAACCCGCACAATCCCTGAAAATTTCAACGAAATCGGACTATAACTTCGTACGTATAGTTATGCCGGTTACAAGGATTTTATGACAGACACACAGACAGACAGACACGGAAACAAAATCGTTCAGGCAGGTCTAAAACGTAAAACGCGAGTAGAAATTTCGATTTTGGAGAACTTGTTTTTTTCAACGTTGAAAAGTGAAAACAAAGCTTCCGCTCCCGTGGTAATAACCTGTAATGACATTCTTATTGATCGTGTAGGGGCCACTTATGAATTTCATAGCGCTAATAAAAATTTTCTGAAAAAAAGTTGTCTTCGTCCCTTATTTAACATTGACCGAATTTGGAGAATATTTGGTTGTAGGCTCCAAGAGGAGTCAATCGGACAAGTTGGGACCTATATTACGGTTTTGATCTCACATAATATTGATATATTTTCCAGCCGGTTTCTTGTGCTTTGAAGGTGAGTACTCAAATAAATGCGATTGTAAAAGGATTCTTCAGCCTATGTGGTATTTTTAAGATGCGAATTCGAGATTCTGTTTGATGTGAAAAGACTCTTCTTTGAGGGTTCCTCAGACAATTTTTTTCTCCGCCGAAACCACTTTGTGTGATGAAAATTCTCTTTTCTGCATTTCCGTGTAAAACTGGAAACAACCGTGAAAGTGTCTCAACTATTCAGTACAACTTCTTTCATTCCATCTGTCAAACAAGGACAGCCGGTAAGCGTCGACGATCAATAATGCCGCTTAGTTGCCTCTCCACTCAATTCACAAACCACCTCCTTCAACTTTACTTCTCGTCCTTAAGAAGTTCAGATGCAGCCGTCTTTCTCAGCTTGAAATGTAAATTCCGACCACAACTATCTATCTCTCTTTAGAACGAGGCTAAAGAACTGGTTGGCGATTATGCTAATATATTCGGGGAACGTGATAAATTCATCGCGAGTCCTTACAATTGTGTAATATTCCTCCTTCTAGCCGTACTTGTTGCGCGGCTTTAGAAGCCGCTATCCATCATTTCTTGAGGCATCGTCTGTTTCAATCGATCATTTTTACTTTATTCTCCGAGATCCACCATTTCTCAAAATATTCAGAAGGATTTACTCAAGAACCACAACAGAACGTCAGGCTTGGCTCGTAAGCTTATTCAATATGAAAACATACAATTTTTACAAGTACATAACTGATTAGCTGACAAAAGTCACACATCCTCAACTAGACGCATGAAGTATGAAATATTTACGACGAATGATCAGTTTTATTATTTGGCTATTCTTGGCTTTAGCTTTCATTCCAGGTGTAGGTATAGCTGACGGCAACAGATCACGTTCTCTCAACATCATCACAAGTCACAAGTGGAAGCAGACGCCATGAACAAAGTGCTGACTGCAAGGTGTCCCTAATTGCACGTGAGAAACCCGAAAAAAACTTCTTCCTCTTCTTTTTTGATCTACTATGGAAGCACAAAAATATTTTGAGATTAGAAAATTCTACCTACGTCACCAAGAACTCTAATCATTCGGATTTGAAGATGAACGTGTATGATACTGGGTAGATGTATGCGACTGGTGCTACCACCCTATGTACCCTTTTGTTCAGGTCGATCTGGGCCCATCACATCACATTTCACAACTTAATTTTCCCTTCTTTCATTCGGTGTTGTGTGAAACCCTTACCTATAATCACAATACTCGCAGTTTAGCCCAAATAACTATATAAACAGCACCTAATGCTAAATTTCGATATCTCGGCCATTACAGATAAATGTATGATTAGAGTGAATTTGAAGATAAGATACAACAAAGGGAATTCGAAGCAACGTTTTGAACATCGAAAAGGTATGGGTAGCATCAGTATTGGGAGACTGATTAATCATCGAAGAAAAGTGAGGCTTGGTAGAAACAGAAGAATTACGTACCTACTCCTGTCAGATTCCCTGGTAGGTGAAAGAGTTTCCTAGCCAGGTTATCTCCCATGTCACGATCCCATAAGACCATCAATATTGAAGCGGTGGAGACAACCGTAGGTCGAAAGGCCCATTCTATTTCTTCTCATCCATCTTTCAAACAGCGTGGGTGCCACTCGCTCAATCGCCTCTGTAATTGAATCATCCCGTCTGGTGGCTAAGCGCTAGATGGCGCGCGAAATTATTGTTTCCCAGTTCCTCCGCTATTTCCCAGGTTTTTCACAGAACGTGACAAAAACGAAAACAACCTTCTCACATAAAATAACGTCGGTTCATAGAATTAGTTGGTGTACAATTCTTACCATAGATCAGCGCCATAATAAATTCCTATAGGACGGAACAAGGGATCAGCGATCCAGGAACAAAGAGGAATGGATATCCATGAATGCAGACAAAAGTTGGTAGAAGCACAGAGATCAGCCCGAGCCCACATAGTTTGCTGCCAGCACATCGTAGACGGGCAGTAAAGCTTTCTGTGTTCCAGGTATCTGGGTTTAATTCTTCAGGCTGGGTGACTGGTGCCTCTTCCAAAACATAACTTTGACTTAACCCCCACCGAGTTTCAAGATGCAATGTCAGTTCGATACAAGAGTGACTTGTCTCCAGCATACGATGGTTTGGTGCGTCCTCCACGATTGAACATCCTCTAAGTTGAAAGATGAGACGATTGGTGACGAGGTTGAAAAACTTGAAATTTTTGCGAAACAATAACTCAAATGTTATTATCCTAAGTAACAGATAATAGGTTTGTTCCAACAGAGGAATGCATTTGGAAGGCAATTGAACCGCAGTTCACTGCCTTCTTAAACGCATTCCAAAACTGTCGAACTGTTCAACTTCGCTGTAGGAACGCTTTTTGCCGTCCCCTTATTTAACGTTACACAAAATGGAGCTCACGTTACTTCCAGTTTCACGTGTCATTTCACCTCTTGCTAAAATTACTAGCCACGTTTTGTTTACCTAAATGAAATTATGTGGTAAATTTGTAAAACGTTTTTACATTTGGTACAACTCTTACTAAATTTGCTTTCCTAAATTCAAATCAATGTTACCATTCGTTTACCTATGCAATTTTTGTTGATTCCTTCCAACATTTACAATCCATTATTATTTGTTCACATCTATGTATTCTGTTGTAAAATGCTTTTTTCATCTCCATTAAAGTTGTTTACTCAAACGCTCTTTTAATTTTTATACAATACCTCTCCTGCGTTTGAAAACAAAAAAAAAAAAAAAAAAAAAAAATACTGGAAATTTATACAACTAAGTATGGGCTATTACAGTTTGTAAGAAAACGTTTTCCCCAAAACGTGAAAAATTAAAGTTAATTGTTTTTCGAAATAATAAAAACTTTTGGCATACCAATTTGAACTTTTGGTAAATCCCCTACGTTTCGGCAACTGCTGGAGTCTTTGTCCACCTGCTTAACTTCGACAATGTTCAATAGTGTTTTTTTTCTATCAGGATTAAATTCAATTAATAAATAGACCCGGATGATTTGAAATAACCAATGCTGTGTATGGACGACCATTGGCTGGAGGGTGGGGTAAACTCTCAAAAAATACACCAATAACTGCATAACTCACTAATAAAAATGAATTTAAGCAGTGGAGTAATAATTGATTTTTGGGGTAGTTGTAATTGAGGAGTCCGTGTTGCATTAACACATTTATTAAACCAAGAAAAAAAATGGAATATTTTTCCTACTTTATCCATACTTTCCAAGTCACAGTAACAGTATTACTTTAAATTCATTAATGTATAGCTTACAAGTAACACAGCACATTAAAGAAAAACCAGGTGGACCGATATCCAAAAAATGAAACTAAACTTATAAGGAGAAGAGGGCCGAAGAACAACTAAATACGAACACAAAAACAACACTAAACCCGATTTGTTTGGAGGAGATGCGAAGTGAACTCCACGAATTCAATTTTAGAATGAGCAGGTTATGAAAAAGGTTTCAAATGGGAAAGGTTTCCTTTTCGACGGGACCCCTTCGAGCCGTCCACTTCCTTCGGAATGCACTCCAGCTGCAGTTGAACGGATTATTCTGTTGGAACAGCGGTTGGTTTGATCCGTTGGACGGTTCGTCCTGTAGGAACAGCAGTTAGGCTACTGCGCATGCGCCAGTCGGTTTCCTTCCAACTGCCGTCGCTGTAGGAACAAACCTAACATCGTTAAAATTTGTTTAAAATACCTTGAAAATTCGCTAAAATGGAACGACTTGGCAGCACGCGAAGCCCGACGTGAAACATTCACCCCCCTCATCTGCTGAGTCGATGCTTGTCGAATCATCAAATTTCCTCGACTAAATATAGAGTGACAAACAAAGTAGACCTCGGGGGATTGCTTTCCAGAGTGAGCAGGAAATCACTGCTCAGGAATAGCTGCTCTCCTGTGAGTGAGGAAGAAATGGAACTGGCTGCGAGGAACTGGTGGGTTTTCAGGATGGAGCAGTGGTGAGGAAACTTGAAATTATGCGAGACAAAATCTTAGAAATGACCCAACATATTTTATTGTTTTTCGAACCCTGAAGACCCGAATATGCCGTCAGGCTTTGCGTCCTTGACCCAGGACTGAATACTATTATTAAATGTCTGCTAAGTGGGTTTGGCAAAGTGGATAAATGGGGGGTGCGCCTTGATTTTTTTTAGATTTTTGATCAAAAGTAGACTACATCCTGAGAATTTTGGCACCATCCGCGACCTTCTAGCATGAGTAGATCTGCTTCTATGATTTTTCAAAGTTTCGACCGTTTATGGCGTCACGCGCCCCTCTCGCCTGGGTGGGACCCCCAGCCCACTGTGACGTCATAAACGGTCGAAACTTTGAAAAATCATAGGAAAAGATTTACACACGCTAGAAGGTTGCGGTTTGTACCAAAATTCTCAGAATGAGGTCTACCTTAGATTAAAAATAACAATAAACAGTTTTTTCTACCCAGGCGCACACCCTATTATCCGATGCATAGTAGCTAGTCTTGCAACATCAAACGTACGTTGCACTACCCTCTTGAGGGACCATCTACAAGCCAATTCCATCAAATTTGGGAAAAATGTAGAAGTTGTGGCTGTTTTTGCGGGCGCAAAAACTTCATCGAATTCGGGTAACATGTAGAAGTTATGGCTGTTTTTATGGGTTTTTGCAGGCGCAGAATCGTCTAAACGCTAACTCGCACAATCTCTGAAAATTTTATCTAAACTTTAACTACATATATTTTTGCAAGTTACAAGGATTTCATGACAAACACACTGGCAGACAGAGAAACAAGAAACCAAAATTGTTCATGGAGGTTCAAAACGTAAAACGCGAGTGGAAATTTTGATTTTGGAAATTTTTTTTAAACTTAGCTATAGCAATAGCAATGAAAAATCTCTGTCTTAGTTGAACAACAGCAAACAGTCGTTTGCAATTATGTTGATGATTTTTCACTTTTTAGTTTTAGACTTCTGCTGATTGAATAACACAAAATCAACGTTTAAGGGAACATCTCCCAAATTTCCTTAAAATTAGAGCAAAATTAGAAAACTATTCAAAATTAGAGCAAATAAATATAACATATAGACTTAGACCAAATCAAAATTCATCAAAATTAGAGCAAACCCTGCTGCTTGAATAATACAAAATCAACGTTTAAGGGAACATCTCCCAACTTTCCTCAAAATGAGAGCAAACCCGTTCTTTCTGATCATGACAAATTGGCGTTCAAGTAAAATCACGTGTGTGCGGATTCACTATGATTCCGCGGCATAATGAAAACTTAGCCGCAAGATCTCAACAATCGCTCCTCTCCCTAACCGACAGCTGTTCCATCAAACTTGTCCCTAAGCAAATAAGCAGAGAGTATTGTTACAGATCCATCACCGATGAAATTCGTCGCGAACGACCCATTGTTTACCAGCACAATCCCAGAGAGTTCAATCGGAATTGAGTGAATTTTGTTTGAGGGGGAAAGGATTAATTTTTTAGGAATCTACAGGATCACTGCTGAAGGACAAACACGCGTACCAAACAGAATCCATTTGATCGACAAAGTCCTCTCGAGGCTCCCAATTTCAAAAGTAATTCATTTTGATTTTTGAAGCGCGTCGATTCCACGGGATTGCTATTTGGGTCCAGCGATCACGCATTCTTGAAAAAACAGCGCATCTCGATCAAAATGAAATGAATACTTATGTAAATCTTCACCGACACGTGGGAACCGATATTGTACGTTACATACGAACTATGCAAACTTGGATCATCTCCTAGTTCGCCAAGATAAAACGTCAATATGATTCAACAAAGGACCCTAATGCACCAAGTGAATAGGCAGGAAATACCTACTCATCGGTTCTCTCAAGGAGTTATGAAAACATTATAAAAATTCCCATTTTAGACTGAAACTCACAATTTTGATATTCACATTTTTTTCCATAGATTATTGTTTAAATCAATCATAGATACATGAAAACACGAATGCAACATTTTAATGTATGAAGGGTGGAGATATATGTTACGCCAGGCGAATGCATGTGCAAAATCAGTTTGTTATCTAAACTATTATTTTCTTGAAACTTGGCGGATTTATTTTCGGGTATTGAGTAATAAATATTCAAATAGTCGAAACAAACGAGGAACAACTTACTATTAAATAGTATAAATACTATTTACTAGTAATAATACTATTTTTAATACTAAGTAAAATACTATTTACTAGTAAAAATAGTATTTTTAAAATACTATAATAGTATTTTATAGTATAGTTATTAAATAACTATACTATAAAATTCGGCAAATTGACAAAGGGACGTATCTGCAAATTTGTAGTTCCGAGATATTATCGATCAAAGGTTCTCACCTGTCCTAAAAGAGTTCATTGAAAGGACGCAATTGGCAGGCGCCCATCACAGGAACATGACAGAGGGGCTTATCTGCCGCTAACGCCTTTTTGTCAGATCGGGGATTCAGATACGCCCCTTTGTCATTGCGGAAATTGCGACTGTGTCAGATACGTCCCTTGGTTAAGGCTTTTTTCTTGGGTTTCGAAGGGGTTGAACGCCTGGAGGTTATCATAACTTGATAGAGACGAGTGTTCTGGTATCTGAAATGAAGTTATCTCAAAATGTCAAAATTTGCAGATACGTACTTTGTCAATTTGCCGACGGACTAATACTAATTTTAAATAGTAAAAATACTATTTTTATTTGCCGTTATAAAATTTTTATAAATACCTACTTTTATTATTATGTATTGAAAAAGTCCGTAGATATATACTCATTTTTAGGACTGATAATGATAAGTTGCAAGATTGGATGATTGCATAGGTAACGGACAAGAATGGAAAGAAAATCAGATGGAAAATCCCCTTGGGAAACTACAAGGGAATTCACGTATGCGCATGCGCAGTGGCTACTAGTAGTCCGGGGATGGTTAGTATCATTGGGGACCATCTATACAATCATCTATACAAGCATGATCCCTGAAAATTTCCCCAAAAATGAACGAAAAAAGTAGAAGGTAAGTATGGCTGTTAAAAGGGAATCCACGTTTTCGCATCCACTTTGGATACTATTTATCCGGGGATGATGACTATGCTTCCAGGGCAATGATATGAGTGAGTGGTGGAAGTGAACTCTGAATCTGCTATCAATATATCTACAACCCATATACTCTTCCTCTGTCCATTCGAATGTTTCAAGCTAAGAAATTCGAATCCTGGAGCTGGACTGCTGTGGCAGAGTACACAGAAAGCATCCTGACAAGGAAGGTACTCTTAGAACGAGAAAGAGTGAGGAGGGAGCATTTGGTCCGCCCCCTCACCCAGAACCGATTAAACGCCCCAGCACTTAGCAGTTAAACGGTTCTGGGCTGAGTTCCAAAGTGGGAGAAAAGGAGGTGTTTTTTAGTGGGTTTGAATCCCTCATAACCGGAAGACGTAGAACCTTCCAGGTATCTTACGAGATCCAACTCCATCTATGGATCTTAAAGATTTTCTCACCTGCCTGCCGAAAAAAGACTATCTCTTGAATTTTTCCAGGCAATCAACAGAGAGAAAAAGTCCAGAGGGCGATTGAAAAGTGATGTGTAAATACGGCTTAAGCAATTCATGGGACCTCGGATAGAACCGATCTGCTGGTGCAAAAATCATTAAATTGAGGACTGTAAGAAGGTGGCAAGTTGAAAATATGTTTATGTAAATATTTATATAGAAATTGGATTAATTATATTTTATAATAAACTTTAACTTAGTTACAAAGGATATTTACTCTAGTTGACTCCACTCCATCAGCAATCCTCTTCTTTGGTGATCAGAACGCATTCTCATCTCCTGTCCATCTGAGTATACCACACTTCACTGAGAGGACCTATCTTCTGTGTCGTGCTCTCTGAAATTCTTGGTCCTCTTTTTGTCGTTTAACCCACGTGTTCAACCTCCCTGCTTTAGTGTTTAATGTCGAGGAAATAGTCGTCCTCAACCAACTGGCTCGCATTTGTCCGCTCTTAGCTCTTCTCACGTCGTTTTATTTTACTCATTCTATGCCGCTTTCTCTGTCTCTTTTGTCATTGTATGATGCTCTCATGCCCTTTTCTGTGCTCTGTTTCCGGTCTTTTCTGTCGTCTGCCCTCTATTTCCTTGTCATTCCCCTTTCTTCCTGTAACGTATTAGTGCCATTCCTGGCGTCGGGGACGTCATCAACTGTCTTCCAAAGGGAAGATCAAAATTTGTTCTGATGATTTCGCTCATGGCTTCCCATTGCCTCACCGCCCTGGGTTGGGACGAGGGGGGCGATTATCCTTGAATCCACGACCCCCGCAGAAGTCGGTCCAAAGTCCACCGCCAAACAATGACGCCCCAACGACCGTAGCCACACCGGACACCCGGTTTTGGCAGTATATCATTTATGCACAAATTAAGGGCTTTAAGCAACGACCTGTTTGTAAGTGAAAATCATTTGTAACAATTTGGGACACCGAAATGGAACAAATTTCACTAAGGGATCCGGGCTAAGAATGACGTTAACGATTAATAATGTATTAATAATTACGAAATAATAGGAGGTATGGAAATAGAGAACTGAACATTAATGTAGACTCACAATTGAAACGAGAATATTTCTCCTACGGCGTCATCAACTCGAATCTAATAATAATACATAATCATAAATTATTACCATTTATATTTTAGGGAAATCTTTACGTAGGTAAGTAGGTCAGAAATCAGTAATAGATTTTAATGTAATTAATGTAGATTAATTGATACAGAAATAGATATTAACATGATTACGTTTCATGGGTGCCAACGTACTTCTAAAGGTGATGGATATACTGTTTGTGTTAATCATAAAAGCCCACGCTGCTATGCTGGATCGATCGGTTGGTAGGAGAGGAGTTCAAAGCGAGATAATGTAGATGCAAGATATTATGCAAAACGTATTCCATCCGGGTAATCGATGGAGACGTATCGCGGGTTTGCTTTTAAGCCCTGCTGCGATGCTGCCAAACATGTTCGCTATCAGCTTCCGGTTCCGAGCCGCAAATAGTTCCTATCGTGCGGAGGAGAGACGGAAAGCCCTTCATCTTTGTCCACGCACCGCATCCGTCGGTCTCGCTCCAGGAACTGAATCCGTTCCGTTTGAAGATAACAGCTGGTTCGACACAAAAACGATGCAGAGCTGAATTCACAGACGAACCCAGGACATGCTCGTACCCCTCCCCCCCTGTCAGTAAGCACAAAATTTCATGATAAACAGGACCGTTTTCATGAATGTCACACCTAAAAGAGGTAAGTAAGTGTAACAGCTATCACCACCCTAGTGCAGCTTTCAACGCTTTTGAAAATATCTAGCTTATTATCCGATTGATCTACGATTACCACAAACAACTAATAGGTAATAATCCGGCATTATTATTGAAAATAATATGAACTAACTAAAACACCTGCATTACATTTAGGGAACCTATTCGTAGCACGCGGACGGTGAGAGGACATCTGGTACTAACAGGTATGTAGGCACCATTGAGCATCACCACCACAAAAAACCCCAGTTTTTTTACATACAATTTGTGCAATCCTGAAATTTGGGTTACCAAAATCAATTTTCCACTCAGTTTCGAGCTTTCTGGACAATTTTGGTTCCGTGTCTGTGGACAACTCCTTGGTCCAAATTTGATGACATTTTCCATCCGAGTCTACCAAGGTAGCGGAAGCTTTATTTTCACTTTTCAAGGACGAAAAAAAAAAGTTCTCCAAAATCAAAATTTTTACTCGCGTTTTGCGCTTTAGACCTTTCTGAACAATTTTGGTTCCGTGTCTGTCCGTCTGTCATGAAATCCTTGTAACGCACATAACTATACGAAGTTACTGTCCGATTTCTATGAAATTTTCAGGGATTGTGCGGGTTAGTGTGTAGACGGTCCCCCATGAAAATCACCACCTTCGGACTGATAGTAGCCACTGCGCATGCGCAAACGTGAATTTCCTTGTAACGGCCATAACTCCCACATTTTCCATCCCATTTCAATGAAATTTTCAGGGATGTTACTGAGTAGTGTTTAGATGGTCCCCTATGAAAATCATAGAGAATGGTTTTTCATAGAGGGATTCAATCATAGAGAGATGGTTACCTGTGAGAATCTCAAATCCAATTCACATTAGTAGGCCTCGATAGCTCGTTTAACATGGAACGAGCATGTTAAACGCACTAATCAAACAGCACGTAGAAAGTTCGGCCGCTATTTCCACCTATTTAAATCAAATGCCCTCCCAACCGAAATTAAACTCCTCCTCTACAAAACACTAATCCGATCCACAATGACATATGCATCCCCAATTTGGCACACAACATCAACAACTTCCCTATCTAAACTACAAATCACCCAAAATAAATGCATCCGACTAGCAACCCATACCTCCCGCCGTACAAACATAGATTCATTCCACTCAACGTACCAGACAAAATCAAAACATTCATAGATAAACTCACAAACAAATTTTCCGACTAATTAAAAAACCACTACAACCCACTACTAACCAACATAGACATAAGCCCCAAACCGCGCTGGGGTCCTGGGACCTCCTCCCCCCCCGAACTAATGACAGATCTGAGCTCACTCCCATACAAATACAAATTATTATTTAAAAAACAGTATTAATTTTAAAAAAATGTAAATAGTTGTAAATATTGTACATTAGCATAGGTATTGTACATAACTTTAGCTCTAAGTCACTACTTCATGCAAAGAGTTTTTCAATAATCTAATTTTCTCTTATACATATACTACAAATAAGGCCGTTAGGCCGGCATTGTAATTTCAAACCTTCCTGACGTATATTTTTTGTACAAATAATTCTGTTAATAAAATTATTCTTGATTCTTGATTCTCGATAGCTCAGAGGGTAAAGCATAAAACTGACCCCCAGGGGTCGCGGGTTCGAATCCCAGCCGAGGCTAAGAATTTTTTTGATCCAATCACATAAATCTACTCACTTAATTTTTCATCCGAATTTGATGACATTTTCTAGGATTGTCCAGATTGGCGTGTAGATGGTCCCCTAGGAGGGTAGTGGAAGGTACTTAGAGATTGGTGTCTTGAGATTAACTACTATGCATCGGATCATCTATATAATCGGGTTATGGATACGAGGAAGCTATGTGCCACACCCACTTGTCAGACGTTTCAGGGTTTGTGTAGATCAGCTCTGTGTCGGTCCCCGATGAATTTCTTCACCGTGTGAGCGTCTCAATAAGCTCAAACGTAATTTTCCATCACGTTCCATTATTTCCCATCAAATCAATTCCCACGATCTAATTGCCGATTGCTCAAATCAAAAGAGTAATTTGAGGCAGGGTCCAAGATATAGAATAAAAACTCACTTTTTGATTTCATTTTAGTCGAATCAGTGTTGCTACCGCTCCACAAGCCATTGTTAGTTTACTTTTCTGAACCCCTTAACGATCCCTGATCCCAACTCTTCTCTATTGTGTTCACCTGTACCTACTCCCCTCCATGTCGTTCAATCCTTCAGTCTTCATCAAGCTCTCGTTGTGTTCTGCGACTATTCAGGCCTCCGATATTCAGCTATTTGCTATCAGCCCTACGTTTCTCTATCAACTACTACATCCGGCTGTTTTCTTCGACGAAGAATTGGATCTACACTCGCAACCCATATCCCGTGGATGAAGTAAGTTTCAAGCGACTCCTTCAGGCATCTTTGTTCTTCTCCATCCGGAGGATACAATTTTAATAATTTTCTCCATTTGCTTGCAGCTGCTGATTCGCAGGCATTGGTTGCCCCTCTACGATTCTCTCGTCTACTCTCCTCCATGTCGTTCAATCCTTCAGTCTTCATCAAGCTCTCGTTGTGTTCTGCGACTATTCAGACCTCCGATATTCAGCTATTTGCTATCAGCCCTACGTTTCTCTATCAACTACTACATCCGGCTTTTCTCTTCGACGAAGAATCGGATCTACACTCGCAACCCATATCCCGAGGATGAAGTAAGTTTCAAGCGACTCCTTCAGGCATCTTTGTTCTTCTCCATCCGGAGAATACAATTTTAATAATTTTCTCCATTTGCTTGCAGCTGCTGATTCGCAGGCATTGGTTGCCCCTCTACGATACTCTCGTCTACTCTCCTCTACTGTCATCGTCTCGTCAATTTTCCATTCTTCTCTTCGATCTCTCCCTGAACTTCCCATCCCGATCGGGTCAGATCTTTTTTAATAAACCAATAATCTAATCTCTAATGGCAGAATTTAGTTAAAAAAAGGCACATCAGGGATTTTACTGACATGTGCAGGAGCTCCTTAGGTATTATAATTATTAATTTTATTCTTTTGGTAATTTATACTGTCCGCTTTATTCAAATACAAAATTCAAACTAAATCTTTACGATTAAAATCGGTTTTTTCAATTATGAATACCCTTTCTACAATGTAGAAAGGGTATTTTTTGTATTATGGGTATTAATTTGTTATGTCATAACAAATGTTTTCCTCGGTACATGGGAAAAACAAAATTTAATCGACATTATCGCAAAAAAAATTGTAATAGTGATTTTTTTCGTCGATTTTGTAAATCGTGAATCTCATTATTCATATGGAACACAACTTCATTTTCTCATTTTGACACCGAGGAAATCTATGAGCCCTGCTATTATATTGCCCACCCAACTTGGCATACCTTTCTAAATTAAAATGGAGAGTGGCGATAACTAGTTCTACACTGGTAATCACTGGCACCTTAAGCGAATTTTCGAATACTCGTACTTGAACGCCAAGGCGGTCCAATCTCCCACTACTTCTATCAAAACGTGGAAATGTCCGAATATTGTTTTTCAAAAGGAATAAAAGAAAATCGTATTCTCAGAATGAAATTTTACTGGGAAACCAAGCACGTCCTCCTCCGATAAAGTTGCCATATTTATTTCTCCGGGATTCCACCGCTTTTCCACGGGATTTCCCTTCGTGATAAAACGTTCCCGAGATTTCATGAGTATCAAGTAACGGGAAATAAAACTAATCCAGCCTTCATTTGCCGAGAGCGACCGGATTCTTCGAGGAGAGCGAAACCTTTTTTTTACCGACGGGCCTCGTTCAGCTATGCAGGAAGCCGTTCTGGAGCCTGTTGGGGGAGGAAATGCGAAGGAAGATTTTCTTGCCAACAACCGCAAAATCCACTCCTTTTCTTTTATGAAATGAACATCTGAAAACCTTCGAACAACAGGGTTTTTCCACGGGCTGTACTTTCATTCAGTACTGAGTGGCCAGAACGCAGTGCTGAGAACTGAGGAAATCGGTAAACAAGGGAACAAAAGAACAAGAAAAATTCAAGGATGAAGATTTTTCGGGATTACCCAGAGCTATTTTTGTTGTATTATTATCAATTATGAAACTTTGAAGTGGGTAGGTTGAGGGAGGATATATTGCGGCGATATCCTTATAAGTTTTTATTAGTCGAGTGCGCTTTCACTAAATAAATAGTGTAGGTAGGTCCTACCTTACAGCTACTCCCCCTCCAGTGATGAGGAGAAATCCGCTTCAATCCTGGCGAATCCGGTAACGATCAGGGAATCTTACGGTTCTTCCAGATTTTGTCTTGTCTTTCTTCTGTATGCATGTCTTCCGTGTGTCTGTCTCCTGTCCTTCAGTCATCAAATAGGCTGGCTTCAAACGGTCGATTGAGATGTTCAAATTTGCTCCTTCGATTTCTAATATGAAAAATGTGTCTGTTCTTTGTACAATTTTGAATGGTCCTTCGTAAGGGTGAGCTAAAGATGGTTTCAATTTATCAACCATTACGAAAACATGAGTGGCATCTCCAAAATCTTTGAAGTTGAAAGGAGTGAATTTGCTCTTGTTGTCAACGTTCAATAGCTTCAACTCCTTCATCTTCTACCGCAACTTGGTTACAAAATTTTCTTGATTTGGTTCAGCTTCCGATTCCGTGGAAAAGTCGGCGGGTAAGGCATCCCGTAGACCATCTGCGATTAATGTATTGGCTTCTAGTATGATAGAGCTTCGAATACCCAGTAAAATTGTTGGAAGAACTTCCGTCCACTTCCTCTTTTCATGTGCTCCGACGGCTGTTTTCATGGTTCGATGAAATCTCTCGATTTTTCCTTGAGACCGAGGATAGTATAGCGTGGTTCACTGGAGAGTGATTCCACATAGTTTTGCTAATGAGTGAAATAGTTCAGACTGGAATTGACGGCCGTGATCGGTATATACACGTTTTGGTGTACCAAATCTAACTAGGTATCCACTCTAAGTACCCCCTATAAATAGCATCTTCAGAACTTTGGAATAGCATTAAGTGGCAGGTAAGTCCTTGTTTTAGCGCATTTCTTACATCCAGTGTATATTGGCCTCAGCTGGCACGGCGGGGAGTTAGTATTATTATGCATTTGGTCTTTTGTATACCATGGTGTCATCAAATTTAGTGGTATTTCCAGTGGGAAAATAGTTCTGATGTAAGGTCTTCATCTACCCTGGTTTTATACTTAGCAATAGTTCCACTGGGGTACACTTAGTTTTTTTACTAAGAAAAGAGGCATTCAAGGGCTTGTTCATCAGGATATCAGACTTGTCATTCAATTTCACTACTGTGTGCCTATGAATTTTAAATGTTTCGAACTGTGATAATATCTATCACAGTTAACCTATTCCTTTTTATCAAAGACACAATCATGTGCTCAAGAGAATCTAGTAAATCCAAATAATTTAAAATTCATAGGCACACAGTAGTTAAATTGAATGCCAAGTCGGATATCCTGATGAACAAGCCCTTGAATGCCTCTGTTCTCTGCAAAAAACTAAGAGTCACCCTACTGGAGGAATTGCTAAGCATGAGACCAGAGTATATGATACCTTTCATCAGAACTATTTATTTACCCACTGGAAATACCACTAAATTTGATGACACCAGGGTATACAAAAGACCAGATGCATAATAATACTAACTCCCCACCGTACCTGCTGAGGCCAATATACACTGAATGCAAGAAATGCGCTAAAACAAGGACTTACCTACCAGTTCTGAAGATGCTATTCATTTAGCGAAACTGGACTCGACTAATAAAAACTTATAAGGATATCGCCGCAATATATCCTCCCTCAACCTACCCACTTCAATTGAAGTGGCCTTACACACATAATAAAACTTTGGAATCTGGAAAAGAAATTTTTTTTCAACCTTCTCCTCACAATTTGATGGTTTACGTTTCAAGGTACGTATAACTCAAAAATCGAAAACACGTTTTACCGATTTTGATAAAATTTGGTATACTATGGTGTCCATTTGGGATCTAGTAGTGCCACAAAGCTTTTGGTTATTTTCATTAATTCCTAAGGAATCAAAAATAGGGGTGAAATTTTCAAGGTACGGTTTCTTATCAATTTAAAGTAGTATTGAATTTTTGGACTACCCTCCTAACATGGTCTTATGGGGAGTAGTCCGCTTTTAGCGCCCCGCGGGTGCCTTCCTTTAGTTTTTTTTTCACAATTCCCACAATTATTTACCAAATTATTTGAAATTTTAAGGCTATGTTTTTAACACTTGTATGCATGTCTACTGTAAATTTTGTCCAAGCTTGTTGAATAGAAAAAAAATATATATAGGCAAAGAGTATTTTTTAATGTAGAAAAATGGGTCATTTTCATGTTAACACTTTCATGGTTATTTTCTCACTAACCATTAAACCGATCTAATCCAAATTTTCACACATTCCTCTTCCATACATGAACTAACATTTGAGCTAAGGGGTTTGAGTAAAAACAGTTTGTTGTTTTTGTAATCCAAGTAAACGAAACTAAAAAAGTGGCCTTCCAAAGCATGTTTTTTGGGACACAACAATCTGTATCCACGAGATGAGAGTTACAAACGAAATTCCATTGGCTCTATCTTTAGAATACATCTTTGTGAGTATCTTGTAAAAATTAGAACGAAATTGGTCGAGTAGTTATCGAGAAAAAGGAACGTTTGTCCGCCGAAAAGTGACTTTTCAGGGCAGCTGGTTCTCTGACTGCAGGTTGCGCTCCCGCATACTTGTTCTGATCTTGATTTGTGTGTCTGGCTGACAAAACCACATGTGGAACTTTCAGTATTTCTTTTAGTGTCTATACTTTTTAGTAGTCAGTGCCTATACTTTTCAGTATCCTTTAGTATTATAAGAAGGTTATCAATAACCAATAACCAGGTTTTGTTAACAACTATTCAATTTTTTCCAGTTCCGCTACTCAAAATTTTCAAAAAATCGTAACTCATATACCAGTCATCCGATTTTCATTTTATTTTTTCAAAACTGTTCAGAATTTTTTGATTACTATATTTTATTATCAGTTTTATTAAAAAATAAGAATGGAAAAATCGATTTTTTAATCTTTTTTTGGAGTACTCCCCTTAGAGTTGGTACGACTGATAAATGAGAAACTTGAATGTGAATCGCAAATTAATCATCTTCTCAACAAAAGTAGGCCGAATCTCTGTCAAAATTTAAATGGGTGTCCAATTAGGCCGAATCTCTGTCAAAATTTAAGTGGGTGTCAAAGTTTTGCCCCAAGAAAGAAGGTTTTTCCTCGAACAGCTGAAAGTTAGACTAACTTGGAGGACAATCAAGGAACTGAAAAAGCTCTGAAACGTAAAATTCGAGTGAAAATATTGATTTTGGAAGACCTAAATGTTTACTTACCTACGGTTGTGTGAACCAAATTAACCTTTCTTCTCCAACCCTGCGAGGTCAAGAGGTTGAACGATCTATCTCAGTGAACCTTCACGGCCTTAGTGGAGTTTCTTGTTTTTCCGCTTCTTTTCCCTTCGTTCGTGAACTCTCCGTGGGAGGCGCTAGAGTCTTTATTTTTCTTCAGCCGGGAGAAGTGACAGTGAGCGAAAACCCCAGAGCGGTAACCGTCGTCTGTTATCTCTGAATACATTCGAATAAACTCGCATCCATCATCCACCTTTCTGGTGAGTTTCCCTCTCATCTCGCGCTCCCACATCAATCTAAAAAGCAGTTTTACATTCACTTTCACTTCAACCTAATTCGTCAAATTCGTAACTTTAAAACGCTGCAAATTTTACGCAACGCTTCATTATTTTTCTGTATAGATTACTACCCTACAAAAACTGCTTTTCCACTATCAGTAATTGCCAAACTTTTTTTGCGGTTCCCTGTTCAATTTCATATTCATATCGAAATTTGGTGTTGGTTGCTAAGGAAGCACAACAACTGAGTGCTAAATATTATGATAGACTACACCAAGATGGAAACATGATTGCAACTGATCAGCTGCATTTTGTACGGAGATTTGGCCTACTTCCGTTGAGAGAAAGATTCATTTGTGATTCACACTCTATAATTCTCTGTGGTGGCTCCATAACATCTCATGGAGTAGGATGTGCTGTATATGCAAGCTCAAAAGTATACAAATTCACCTTACCACCATACAATTCAATTTTTACGGCTGAACTTTTTGCTATCCTCAAATCTCTCACTGTCACTGCAGCAGAGAAAAAATTAGTGGTGTGCTCAGCTTTCCTCAGCGCTCTTCAAGCAATCAAGAAAAGTGTTGATTCTCACCCACTTGTGAGGAACATGCTCGTAAGACTAAAGATTCTTGTGGCTGAAGTGATAGTATTCTGGGAGCCTGGACAGTGGACACACAGAGATCGATGGCAATGAAGGTGCGGACAAAAGCGCAAGATCTGCGTCCAATGAACGCATCAACTCACTCGTCACTATCCGAGCCGACTACCAGTCTATGAGGCAACAGGCAATACAAGCAACTCACAAAGCTAAGAGAAGTCATGAGGAATGTAACTGCGTGGTCTTCGTTAAGTCGAACAAAAATCAAACCTGATGGTACTACCCTCAACCGACGGGAAGAAGAATTCATTCTCACTAGACTGCGTATAGGCGATTCACGACGCATGGCCACCTCATGGAAAGACCATCTCCACCAGATGGCACGACAAGCAAATGCCAATGAGGAATTTCACCGAATTCTGTTTGCATTTTTCCTGAATAGTTAATGGTGTGAGATAGATGAAAATCGGGTTGATTTCTGAAAATAAATCTCCTGTTATTTTTGGGAGACAATGAAAAAAAGTCTGCCAAGTGAGTCTGGCACATAGCTTCCTCGTATCCATAACCCGATTGTATAGATGATCCGATGCATAGTAGTTAATCTCAAAACATCAGAACATCAAAACAAGATAATCTGTAACACCTTGAAAATTTCATTGAAATCGGATGGAAAATGTAGAAGTTATGGCCGTTACAAGGAATTCACGTTTGCGCATGCGCAGTCGCTTCTATTAGTTCGGGGATGATGATTTTCATAGGGGACCGTCTACACACCAACCCGCACAATCCCTGAAAATTTCATTGAAATCGGACAATAACTTCGTATAGTTATGCGCGTTACAAGGAATTCATGACAGACACACAGACAGACAGACAGACACACAGACACGGAACCAAAATTTTTCAGAAAGGTCTAAAACGCAAAACGCGAGTGAAAATATTGATTTTGGAGAACTTTTTTTTTTCGTCCTTGAAAAGTGAAAACAAAGCTTCCGCTACCTTGGTAGACTCGGAAGCAATTATGATTTCAAAAAATAACCGGGAAAACGGACCTTTTCAACGAGAAGCGGGAACGCTCGCTGATTGGCTGTTCGGATCGCCGTCTCCTCCCAGTGTTGCCTGATGGTACAACGAAATCGTGTTATCTAAGAAGAAAGTTATCGAACAAAAACAGGGGAAACCTAATTTTTCCCCATCTTGCTGTTTTTATTTTTTTCTTCAGTTCTTCGATTTCGATCTTTACTAGTTTTGTGAAATGTTGCCTCTGAGGGCTATAGATTTCACGATCTCAGCGCTTCAAGTGGCCGTAAATGAACTATTCCAGGTTGACGTCGTCCTCCCGGTTTTTTTAAACGTTCACATTTTCTACACTGTTTTGTTTATTCGTATATTAGGGAGTGCGGGCTGAAAGTTTGCTGTAGGTGGTTTTTCGAAGTGCTGAATCCGATATTGGGGTAAAATAGGAAATTCTGACATGGTGAAATTCCTCATTGACGGTTCAGATTACTGCTCCAGGAATGCCCAAGTCTTGCTGATTTACCTCATGCGACTCCTACAAGAAATCTACTCGGAAATTACTCTACTCGCTTAACAAACATATTTGGCAAAATGGAATCTTTATCGCTGTTTCACAAGTTATAGTTTTTTTAAATTTATTATGTATATGGCACCCAAGGTTCCATGCACCTAAATAAAGAAAGCGATTCACTCTCGTGTTTCTGATTTATTATTCGTCCCAACTGTAAGACAGAGCTATGGATCGTTCGATTCTAAAATTTCAATACTATTTTTTAATTTATGAAAAAACAATACCCAAAACATTTTGAGTTGAGGCGTTTTGAAATGTTCAACTCCTATTTTTCATCCCTTAGAAGTGACTGACAATGACAAAATGGAGCCCATAGGTATATCAAACTTCATTAAAATCGGTCCATGGTAACAAAGGAAAGTGAAGCTCACGGCGGATGGACGGAAATATTTATATTCGATATTCGGACTCTACGTACCTCCCCCCTCCCTCACCGCCACAAACATAAAACTTTTTTTATTTCAAAGATTCATTATTAACCCATTCAACCCCGATGACATCATATGATGTCAGGGCGGAATTTCGGTCGGCCCGGTGACAGCATATGATGCCATGGCTCACAGGTTACCTCTATCTTTTCAAAAATGTTGGCTGAGGCCTGGGAGGGTTGTATAACCTTGGCCTGGCAGTTTTCCCGTTAGCACCCTTTGCTCGACCTAGATAACACGATGGATTGTGGAAATCAGCTGTTTTGCGCCTTTACCAGCCTCCAGTTGCATGGCCCCTCCAGTTCTCCCATTCCTCGCATTCCGCAGCATGGGCCGTGGGGTGGGAGAGCGTATCAGGCTCGGGGTTGAATGGGTTAAAAAAAATTAGCCAACAAGTTGTAAACAGGGTAAACCAAAGAAAAGAAAGTATAATAGGCAGGAGTACAAAAGAAAGCAATTTGATACCGAAAATTATTAGTTTGTTTTCTCCGTAAAAATCTCATTTTTTGATCGAAGTTTTTTCGTCGTATTTTGTACAGCTGTTTGGGGAAGTTTGTATTTCCACTCAGCTCAAAAAAGTTGGGATCTTTCAAATTCAATTTTTTTCTCACATTTTGCGTTCCCGAGAAGTCGACGGTTTGACGGAAGAACTCCTCCAAAGCACAGTCTCCCCGTCAAACCGTCGATTTCGTTTAAAAAAATGCACGTTTTTCCGCGTTCAAGCAGAAATGTCTCCCTTAAATTCGATTGTAAAATATTTTTTGATTACACCATTGGAAAGCTGACATCCTGGCGCAGTTTTTAGACTTACCGGCTATAGTTCATTATCTGAATCATTTGGAAATTATGGGCGTTGAAAAACGAAAAGTTTTCCAGTCACTCGGTTCACTTTTCAAGTTGCTTTATTCCCCGTAAAATTCAATTAAAAAAATTTTATTTGGTATTAAAGAGATAGGAAATTTGATGCTCTTTCCAACGGTATCCTCAAATTGTAATTATCACAGCAAATTAAAGAAGTTAGGTATTATCAATTTAATGACATAAGACCAAAATCATTGAAGTTAAAAGTGAAATAACTGGGAAAAGAAGTTATAATTAATAAGGAGTTTTGTATCTATCTAACTGGAAAAAGAAGCCTCTAAAAAATTGAATGTCCTCATAGGAAGTGAACGGTTGGTCCCCCAGAGCTGGTTGATGTCCAAATTTGTAGAAATCAAAAAATTGTTTGTTGTCTTTTGTCTAGAAAAAGTTGTTTTTCGTATTTAGAACTATTAGAAACTTCTTAACAAGAACTAACCAGATGGAAGTAGAATCTACTTGCGTATGTTTGTGTCTACAGATAGGCACGGCGGCGACTTCAATCCGTACCCACCTACCCATCTCCCCATCTGAATTCCCTAAGATTATTATTTTTCCCTTTCTGGTGTTTACTTAATGGTGTAATTTTTGAAGTAGGTCCATTTTGGTTTATTATTTTCAATAATAAGCCTTTGGAATCGAGCAAGAAAAAAAAAATTTTAACCCCCCCTCAAAATTTGATGTTTTACGTTTCAAGGTACGTAGAATCCGAAAATCGAATAAAAAAATTTCCGTCCGTCCGCCGTACGCCGTACGCCGTACGCCGTACGCCGTACGCGGCACTTTTCTTAGTTACCATGGACCGATTTCGATGAAATTTGGTATATGGGCTCCATTTGGGGTCTAGTTGTGCGCCGAAGCTTTTGGTTGATGTAGGTCACTTCTAAGGGGTGAAAATTAAGGGTTGAAATTTTCAAGAGTGCCCTAGCTCGAAAACTCTCGAAATAAAGGTATCGTTTTTTCACTAATTTTAAATAGTACTGAATTTTTAAAAATTTTTGAGACCACCCGGAGCTCTGTAGGGCAAACCGTTCGGTCCCTACGAGTACTTGAAGCTTTTCCTTCGATAAAACAGAATCATGAGTGTGAATCGCAAAAGAGGTCTAATCTCCGTTGAAATTTTTTCTGACTAAAATGCGATCGCTGTTCATTTCTTCGATTTGTATACAGTTTTGCCTTCTGCGTAACCAACCAGTAATCAAATTTCCATAATCAAAAGTCAATGGAGAATACTGAAGGCGCCTGAGTGGTCACTGATCAGCTGAGTGAGCTCCAAGGCCATTTCCTCTCCTGTTGAACGCAGGAACCTGAAATTTGAGAGGGCGGGTCAATTGAGAATGCTGAAGGCGCCTGAGTTGTCACTGATCAGCTGAGTGAGCTCCAAGGCCATTTCCTCTCCTGTTGAACGCAGGAAGCTGAAATTTTAGAGGGCGGGTCAATGGAGATTGCTGAAGGTGCCTGAGTGGTCACTGATCAGCTGAGTGAGCTCCAAGGCCATTTTCTCTCCTGTTGAACGCAGGAACCTGAAATTTGAGAGGCAGGGTCAATGGAGATTGCCGAAGGCGCCTGAGTGGTAAATGATCAGCTGAGTGAGCTCCAAGGCCATTTCCTCTCCTGTTGGACGCAGGAACCTGAAATTTGAGAGGGCGGGTCAATGGAGAATGCTGAAGGCGCCTGAGTGGTCACTGATCAGTTGAGTGAGCTCCAAGGCCATTTCCTCTCCTGTTGAACGCAGGAAGCTGAAATTTTAGAGGCAGGGTCAAAGGAGAATGCTGAAGGCGCCTGAGTGGTCACTGATCAGCTGAGTGAGCTCCAAGGCCATTTCCTCTCCTGTTGAACGCAGGAACCTGAAATTTGAGAGGGCGGGTCAAAGGAGAATGCTGAAGGCACCTGAGTGGTCACTGATCAGCTGAGTGAGCTCCAAGGCCATTTCCTCTCCTGTTGAACGCAGGAAGCTGAAATTTTAGAGGGCGGGTCAATGGAGATTGCTGAAGGTGCCTGAGTGGTCACTGATCAGCTGAGTGAGCTCCAAGGCCATTTCCTCTCCTGTTGAACGCAGGAAGCTGAAATTTTAGAGGCAGGGTCAAAGGAGAATGCTGAAGGCGCCTGAGTGGTCACTGATCAGCTGAGTGAGCTCCAAGGCCATTTCCTCTCCTGTTGAACGCAGGAACCTGAAATTCGAGAGGGCGGGTCAATGGAGAATGCTGAAGGCGCATGAGTGGTCACTGATCAGCTGAGTGAGCTCCAAGGCCATTTTCTCTTCTGTTGAACGCAGGAAGCTGAAATTTGAGAGGGCGGGTCAATGGAGAATACAGATGGTGGTAGGTGCTATTGATGGAGAACCAGTGATCTATACAGAAGGGTGATCTATACAGAAAATAATAAACCTTTGAGCAATGATTTGCAGCGTTTTTTGTTAAAGTGGCAGTAATTCGCGGTAAATTTCTCCGCTTCACGGAAAAAATATACCTATAGATATGTTTACTGTAAACGTATCCATGTATTTAGGTATTTATAGTACCTACCTAACTATTTATAGAACCTAATGTAAGCCGCAAATTCGTAAAGACGCGGCAGATCCGCCGCCCACGGCCTTCGAGGAGGTAGGAGTGGTGATGGGGAGGGCGGACGAGGAGGAGGATGGGTGAGGAGGGGAGCATCAACCCTCCCCGCGCGGGATGCGACAGTTTCGATTCGCCGTAACTCATGAACGCCTCATTTTGTTGGCCGGTTGTAAGTTTTTGAAGCCATTTGTGCTGGTTGAGAGACTTGATTGTTGGGATATCTCCCTGTGTAGTGAAGGACTTGTTATTGAACTTTAACGACAGCGGTTGGATTTTGCACGATTTCGCGAATCTACCCGCAATATTTCTCATCCTAAAGACGCCCGCGGGACCGTCTTCCACCTACCACGTTTCTGCTTTCGGACGCATTTCCAGTGAAGATACGGTAAAGTACCTAGCCAAATCGTTGGAAAAGCGCTGTATGACATCTTTTGCCACATTTAATTGATTGTATCTGGTCAAATTTGCTGTTAAATCCCTTAAATTCATTCAGCTACCGCCCGTACCGATGCGTATCTGCGACAGCGTGTACGTACCTTAATTTGGCATCAAGTGCATTGTAGGACCTCGTGGTGGCTTCACCACCCCGAATTATTTAATTCTCTTGTAACTCTTAAAGCTAAAGACAACTTAAATTAATATACTTACCATTTCTTAAATACTAAAACTTACCTGGTCGATTTGCCCTCCTCTAGGACGTCTAGGTCATTGTTTGTACTCTCACTTACCTTGATGATTGCTGATATTTCCATCGGATAACTCTATGTCGTATATCGAGAGTAACTAGGTTAATACTCACCTGTTGCTTATTAACTATTTTTCTTATAATTAACTTACCTGAAGTTGCATAATACTTACCTACCTCGGAGTAGAGGCGATTGTTCCGTACCTTGTTCTTCTGTTTTTCTTTGGGATACTTACCTGAAGTTATCGTTGAATTCTGGAGCACAGTGTTCTTGATTCCTAATTTTGTCGAATTTAGTTTATGTTTCTGTGGCCCGTTTGGTCACCAAAATACGTACCCTTTTCTTTTTTTTTGTGTGCCGGTAGGGCACCGATACCCGTGCCTTACAAATACGTACCTAAGATCCTTGTTTTGGTCACGAAGTGACAATTTGCATTTGTTTAACGTTATCTTTGCTAAAAACTCTATTGATTTACCTTGTGGAACGGTATAATTCTTGTTTTCTTTCAATTATATATGTTTATGGTTTCCAAACTTGTCGTTGTTGAATTGCACCCTGAGTACCTCCCAGTGTAGGTTGATTCAGACGAAGTATTTTGTGGTCGTAGGTTGGAAGGGATACGCCCATCAGACAAACACGCTACCCTACATAGTTTTCAAATTTCTTTATTTCAAAAACTTAAATAATTGAAATTTAAACAATTTCCTTTTCAATTTGCGGCTTACAGATTTGGTGGCAGCTTAGGGGATTTAATGAAGAGTACGCTTTTCACGAACTCAGAAAAATTGTAATAAATCCGTCTGAATAAGCTTGCAGGGATACTCAGGTGATTAGTATTTGTGTGAACCGTTACAATGAACGAACCGGGCCAGCACTCGAGTGGAGCGGGAGAGGCGGAGATGAGTGGAGTTCTCAGTCAACTTGAGAGGTTGATGAGGGCGTACAATGACCTGGCGGGGAAGGGACGAAATAACACGTCACAGGTAGTACCCGACACGGATGTACCTCGCTCGATGTTTTTGGAAATAGAGAACTGGGACCCGGATGAAGTTGGGGCGTTGCCGGTGACCGCATTCTTCCAAGTATTTGACGATGTGGCAGGAACCCTAACGCAAAACAAGAAAATGCGATTGTTGCGCGCCAAAGCCAAGGGTACAGCCAAGCAATTTTTAATTGACAATGCCCAGGCGCATGCGGGGCTCAACCCATATGATGAGGCGCGAGAGGCGATGCTAGCGTGGTTCGAAACGGAGAACCCGGAACGGGCGGCTGCGTCCTTGTGTGCGGCAAAATTGGCCCAAGGCGAGGGGCTGCGTCAGTTCGCGGAGCGAGTGCACCGACTGGCGAGATCGGCAGTTAAGGAGGAGGGGCCGGATTTAACAGACCCACAGAGACAAAATTGGATAAGGCGAAAAACCCTGAAGGCTTTCATAAAGGGACTACCTAAAGAACTTGGTTCTCTGTTAATCAACAATCCCCCTGAAACCTTGGAGGCTGCATTGAAGAGAGCAGAAGGACTGAGAGAGACACTCAAATTGGACTCGGATGAAGACACAATGTGGGGAATCTCAGCAGTCACGGTACGCGAAGAAAGGAAATGTTACGAATGCGGGATGCCGGGACACTTCGCGGCAAGGTGCCCGCGTAATAACGGAAGGGTACCTACGGCGGGGGCACGAGCTCCCTCTAAACCAATGCCAAGGTACCCTTGCATGTTTTGTGCAAGTATGGAACATTTTCCGGTAGACTGTGTGAGTAATCCCCAGAAAACCATTTATTGCGACTACTGTGGAGTAAGGGAGCATCTTGAGACTGACTGCCACAAGAAAAAGTTGTTGACCCCAGTCTCTCATCCCCGAGGTACGAAGGTACCGGCCATTGAGGATGCGACCCAGGTGGGACAAAGGGAGCCACGTACGTACCCTATGGGGCATGTTCCCATTGTACGCTGCCAAATGGAGCAGCCGATACGTCTGGAGGTCACCCTGGAGGGGGAACCTAGGGAGCTGATTGTGGATACAGGTGCGGCAATCTCCGTGCTGGCGACGCCGGTCAAGGGTGCCCCCTTGAAACCCACTAAGGCCATGGCGTGGGGTGCGGATGGGAGTCAACTGGGCTTCTGTGGGGAGCAGGAACTGACAGTGGAGGTGTGCGGGACTGTGACCAGGCATACCTTTCTAGTGTTTTCTCAGGAGGGGACCGGGTTCGACCTGTTCGGTCTGGATCTTATGAAGAAGGTCCCATTACTAATCTGCCCAGATAAGCGAGAAGCGATGGTGGCACCGCATCGGGAGACTGGAAATCGCCGGGAGGTGTCGAGAGTGGCTCATATGGAGGTACCCGTGGTCGAACCGGGTATGGATGTGCCTACCATCAGGCCGGCTGCTGAAGTGCCCAGACTCGTACCACACATGGAGGTACCCGTGGTCGAACAAGGTATGGATGTACCTATCATTGGACCGGGTACTGAGGCGTCAAAACTCGTACCACACATGGAGGTACCCGTGGTTGAACCGGGTATGGATGTGCCTACCATCGGGCCGGGTACTGAAGTGCCCAGACTCGTACCACACATGGAGGTACCCATGGTCGAACAGGGTATGGATGTACCTATCATCGGACCGGGTACTGAGGTGTCAAAACTCGTACCACACATGGAGGTACCCGTGGTTGAACCAAGTATGGATGTGCCTATTGACGGACTAGGCGGGAAGACTCCCGACCTTGCACCGCGCCCGGAAGTGCCTGCGGTTGATTCGCGTGCAGACACGAAGGCGACTGACGAAATCCCCGAAGATGACATCAATTCAGAAATTGAAGGGATGGTCGACAGTGTGGGCTACCCGGTGGCACGACTCCCACTGGGGGACATTGAGTTTTGGAGAATTGGGGCAGTGCTCAGTGACGATCCAATGGACGCCGGCGAGGGTGCAGAGGAGCTACCAATAAAACAATGGGATCATGAGCGGTCAGACACCCGGACGGAGCTGGGGGTTAGGCTGCAACACCTGGACGAGGAACAGTGGGGTCGAGTGGAAGAAATTCTCCATGAGTTCAGGGAAGTTTTCAGTAAACCTGATCCGGAGGGATGTCACCTGGATGCTGAGCATGTCATTGACACGAAACAGGCGGATCGCATAAATCGACGACGAAATACGAGACAGTACCGGGAAGGGGACCGGGTGTATTTAAAGCAAATGCAGTTACCCCCCGGAGAATGCCAGAAATTCTGTAGCCCGTGGTCGGGGCCCTGGAGGGTGAAGAGGGTAATCACGGCAGTGAATTATGAGATTCATGACTTATTGGGAACCAGGCAGCAGGTCGTGCATATAAATAGACTGAAGCCTGCCATGATAAATGACGTACCGGATGATGCCGTGCTGGAGGAGCCGGAAATGGGGAACATGCCGGAGGTACGGGTATCCGAGGTACCTCTAGAACGTGAACGAGATTGGGAGCTGAACGACGCCTGGAACGAGGAGGCTGTTCCCCAAATCAAGATGGAGCCGGACGAGTCGGACGAAGGTATGGCAGATGCAATCGCCGGGAACCCAGCGTATACCCCGGATACAACGGAAATGGAGGGGAGAGCGAGGCAAGCATGGGCGGAGGGGCGTATTTCCTGCGACCTCGTCTGCCTTGTGAATACAAAAATTTGCATGAAAAAGGGGTGCTGGCTGGGGTTCGTGCAGGGTACGGGGTGATGTAGGGCGGGTACGGTGGCTAAAGAATACCTGTAAAAAAAAAAAAAAAAAAAAAAAAAAAAAAAAAAATCTGTCATTGTATATGAACGTAGAATAACTTACCTTTAAGTGGAGACCCGTAGATGGTGACAGTAGGAATAGACCTGAAAGAAAGCATAATAGGAAAATTAGTGGCAGTCATACAGTGAATAGGTAGGAAACGATGAGGTACAAGAAGGATGGATCTAAACATCGCCAAACAATACTAACTTGGAAATGTGTTTGTAAACCAAAGCAGGAGATGGAGAGTCGGAGGAACTCCAAACCGCAGTCAATAGAGGAGGAAGAAATGGATACCTTTGGAGAGGATACCGACAACGACAGTGATGAACACGACCCGGAGTACTCCGTACCCACTTCGGCCTCTTCATCTGTCCGCAAGACTCTCCATAACCTGGGTTTTCACCAGCGTACCAGCATCGGCTGTGAAACGATCCAACAGTGCCGCGAATACCAAAAAGGGGTCCGGGAGGCGAGCCCTCTGTCCGATTTGCCTGAGACAGTCCACTGTAATGAGAGGCTTTCAATGTGCCTCCTGTAAGGCCTTTTGTGAGAGGCTTCTGAAGAGGTACAGGCGGGGGCGGTTGACAGATCACTGCAGTCCGCCGCACGCAGGGGTGGCCCCCACTTGCAGTCACTGTTGGCGTACCCGGTACGAGTTGGAGTTCACTCGGTGGTACCCCGGACGACGCCTACCCATACCCGGCGTGGCTGCTAAAGATGTTACCGTCGAGGACGACGGCTCCCGGAGAAAGGAGGGGTTCTGTAAGCGGCAAATTCGTAAAGACGCGGCAGATCCGCCGCCCACGGCCTTCGAGGAGGTAGGAGTGGTGATGGGGAGGGCGGACGAGGAGGAGGATGGGTGAGGAGGGGAGCATCAACCCTCCCCGCGCGGGATGCGACAGTTTCGATTCGCCGTAACTCATGAACGCCTCATTTTGTTGGCCGGTTGTAAGTTTTTGAAGCCATTTGTGCTGGTTGAGAGACTTGATTGTTGGGATATCTCCCTGTGTAGTGAAGGACTTGTTATTGAACTTTAACGACAGCGGTTGGATTTTGCACGATTTCGCGAATCTACCCGCAATATTTCTCATCCTAAAGACGCCCGCGGGACCGTCTTCCACCTACCACGTTTCTGCTTTCGGACGCATTTCCAGTGAAGATACGGTAAAGTACCTAGCCAAATCGTTGGAAAAGCGCTGTATGACATCTTTTGCCACATTTAATTGATTGTATCTGGTCAAATTTGCTGTTAAATCCCTTAAATTCATTCAGCTACCGCCCGTACCGATGCGTATCTGCGACAGCGTGTACGTACCTTAATTTGGCATCAAGTGCATTGTAGGACCTCGTGGTGGCTTCACCACCCCGAATTATTTAATTCTCTTGTAACTCTTAAAGCTAAAGACAACTTAAATTAATATACTTACCATTTCTTAAATACTAAAACTTACCTGGTCGATTTGCCTTCCTCTAGGACGTCTAGGTCATTGTTTGTACTCTCACTTACCTTGATGATTGCTGATATTTCCATCGGATAACTCTATGTCGTATATCGAGAGTAACTAGGTTAATACTCACCTGTTGCTTATTAACTATTTTTCTTATAATTAACTTACCTGAAGTTGCATAATACTTACCTACCTCGGAGTAGAGGCGATTGTTCCGTACCTTGTTCTTCTGTTTTTCTTTGGGATACTTACCTGAAGTTATCGTTGAATTCTGGAGCACAGTGTTCTTGATTCCTAATTTTGTCGAATTTAGTTTATGTTTCTGTGGCCCGTTTGGTCACCAAAATACGTACCCTTTTCTTTTTTTTGTGTGCCGGTAGGGCACCGATACCCGTGCCTTACAAATACGTACCTAAGATCCTTGTTTTGGTCACGAAGTGACAATTTGCATTTGTTTAACGTTATCTTTGCTAAAAACTCTATTGATTTACCTTGTGGAACGGTATAATTCTTGTTTTCTTTCAATTATATATGTTTATGGTTTCCAAACTTGTCGTTGTTGAATTGCACCCTGAGTACCTCCCAGTGTAGGTTGATTCAGACGAAGTATTTTGTGGTCGTAGGTTGGAAGGGATACGCCCATCAGACAAACACGCTACCCTACATAGTTTTCAAATTTCTTTATTTCAAAAACTTAAATAATTGAAATTTAAACAATTTCCTTTTCAATTTGCGGCTTACACTAACGTACCTACTTATACCTAATAATGATCGCCTTCACTTTAATAACCCGGCACTTAATAATCTAAAGTGCCGGGTCGTCACAAATTTTGGTGTCGTTACGCAAATTTTAGAATGACCCCCAGCCTAAAAACGTATCTACGTTAAAAATTCCTTATGAGACATTTATAATTGCAAATTAGTTGTTGAATCGACCCTTTGAAAGAATGAGACCTGTTTCGTAGAGCCCAATTCAAGGGGCTTCACATTTCTTTACTTTCTGGGATGAATGAGGCCAACGTATTGAAAGCAATTGTGTATGAAACAAGTCGATCTGTTATTCCTTGAGGTCCTCTACGTTAGTTAAGTTTACTCTTCCGGTTAGGTTGCTTTCCCCGAGTCAAAATTAAATTAAACCTTCAGCTCGGCATTTTCCCTCGGGAGGAAGGGAAGGACTACGAGTTTTTACACTGGTTGTGTTCGTTTTATTCTGTCAGTAATTGGATCGAGAGTGATTTAGTTTCAAGGAGATCAAGTGGATCCTGAGAGAACGGGGTTGGTCCGAGTAAATAAGAGAATTTCGTGAGTAAATACACGAGCGAAAAAAGTACCTAGCCAATCAAATCAGTTCTGTTTCCATATTTACCAAACCTGAACAAGAGTATTGAGAAAAACTATTACACAAAGGTTTATTATGCCTCTGTATGGATCACTCGTCTGCAAAGAACACAGCTTTGCCATTGCCACCACCTACCAACCATAGCTACTAGCTACTTCACAATCAAGTTCATTTGGAAGAAATATACGCTTCACATTCAGTTCGAAGAAACAGGGAGTTGAGGTTGGCCTAATTATTAGGAATCACATTTAATGTGATCGCCGGTTGCTAAGGACGCGAAACTGAGTACAACTCGAAGAAACGAACAGCGATCGCATTTCGGTCGGCTAAAATTTGAACGGAGATTAGGCCTCTTTTGCGTTTCACACTCGTGTTTCTGATTTATCGTAAGTTCGACCCTTAAGTACTCGTAGGGAGCGAACGGTTTGTCCTACAGAGCTCCGGGTGATCTCAAAAAATTCTACAAATTCAATACTATTTCAAAATTGGTGAAAAAAAATAGGTACCTTTATTTCGAGACTTTTTGAGCTAGGATACTATTGAAAATTTTGACCCATAATTTTCACCCCTTCTAAGTGACTGACATCAACCAAAAGCTTTGCGGCACAACTAGACCCCAAATGAAGCCTATTTACCAAATTTCATCAAAATCGGTCCCTGGTAACTCAGGAAAGTGCCGCGTACGGCGATCGGACGGAAAATTTTTAATTCGATTTTTGGGTTCTAAGTACCTTGAAACGTAAACCAAGAAATTTTGAGAGAGAAGGGGGGCTAAACAATTTGTTCTTGGTCGATTCCAAAGGTTCGTTGTTGAAAATAATAAACCAAAAATACGTAATTAAAAGATATTTTGGTATAGTAGCCAAAATAGAACAAATTTCACGATCATGATGAAAGTTTTCTGACTTGAACGCGATTGAGAAGTTGTTTTTGATCTTTTCATGGCATATCAACACTATAGTTTTCTGAACATCGGAGTATAATTGTGAATGATCTAGCTGAAAAAAAAAGCCAAGAGGGCGGCTGAAGAACCTGTAACATAATATGGATGGATACAAATTCATTTTTTCATATCTGGTTTCTTTTTTGAAAATATCATTTTCTTTCAAATTCAAAATTTCGTTACAGGCAAAACAAGTCTGCCAAGTGGGTGTGGCACATAGCTTTCTCGTATTCATAACCTGATATTTCATTACTGAATATTTCATTAAAATCGGATGAGAATTGTAAAAGTTATGGCTGTGGTAAGGATTTCACGTTTGCGCATGCGCAGCGGCTACAATCGGTTCGGGAGTAATTATTTTCTTAGAGGACCATCAACACGCCAACCCGCACAATCCTTGAAAATTTCATCGAAATCAGATGAGAATTTATGAAGTTATGGCTGTGGCAAGGATTTCATGACAGACACACAGACAGACAGACACTGTACCTTCTGGAAGGTATAAACCGCAAAACACGAGTGGAAATTTCGATTTGGAGGACTTTTTTCTTCAACCTTGAAAAAAGAAAACAAAGCTTCCGCTACCTTGATAGACTCGGAAGCAATATGAGTCGCATGGAAAAATGTATTTCAACCATATGGCAACATAGAGGGGCATTCTGTTGTGTAGAGGCTGCTGGGCACCTTTCTGAGTCATAGAGAAGACCTGGATCCTGGGGATTCTTTTCTCCAGATCTGTCTGATTATAGTGATGATTAATTTTTCATCTCCATGAGGGTGACGCACATAGCATGAAGCTTCACCTAAAACTTCAGTGGGTAAACGAGAACCACCTATTATCCTACCAAATACGCGGTAAATCGAAGTAGTCTGCCAAGTGGGTGTAGCACATAGCTCATAGGATGCTCACAAAGCACGATGCGTTATTTTCAAATTGATTGGATACTTGACCTGCCTAGAGGTTTTAAGAACCAACAAGTTCCCAACCAAAAACCCATATTGTCATCATCTGGGCAACGATACTTTATCTAATGCCCCCTTTTGTGGTCTGTTTTGACTAATTATGAATGTGACTATGAGTTGATAAATTACTCACTTAATATTGGTCGTATTCTGCATCCAATATTCCTCGAAAATTCCTAGTCGATCCAGTGAGATCACAATACGATCAACCAAATCTCAGTTTTGAAAAGAAAAAATCAGTTCTTGTGGCGCGCAGCGATGCAATATGGCAACGTAAACCCATGAAATTCGACCAGGAGATTTAAAAAAATTATTTTTCCCGTGTTCTAAAGACTAATTTGGGGACGGAATATCAGATCTATTTTCAAAATATGTAGAGAAAAAAAGTTTAGGGCTTTAATGGGTTAAACCCTTCCTCACTCTCTGTCTGTCCATAGTTCTCCTTTGAAAAGGCTTGTTACGTTATCTGTAATTTTGAAAAGCATAAAAAATTGTCGGTATAGGAGGAAAAACTTGTGAAGGGAATATACAAGAACATGATGTAATTAGAATGAATCGCTGTGTAGCAGTTAACTGCGTTTTTTCTACTAAAAGCCAATATTTCACACTTTGTTCGGTATGAATTCCTCGTGAAACGTGCTCCATCATAACTCGAACACGGTCGTAACGGATTGCGGTCAGCAATCTCTCCGTTCTCGTACGTGGAAATTCCACGTATGAGACTTCATGAACTTTACACCATTGCGGTAGGGATCGCTTTCCAAGCGAACTGGGCAGGAGGCAGCTCGTGCGGGAGTTGATTGAGTTGATATGCTCGTGGAATATGAGTAATATTGCGGACCGCAACTCGAGCATCCAACCGAATGGGGTGTGCGCCTTCAAACAAAAATCCGGGAAAGAACACATGGATCATGTTCTTAGGAACCCTCTGATTCAGAAAAGCCAGAGAAAACAACCTACAATGTTTTCTAGAATTAGGGATTGCATTCAGAAAATTCGGCAGTTAAACCTTCCCGCCCAACCGATAATCTCGTCATCAAGAAAGAGTCGGGGAGTTGGAGATGGTCAAACGACCGCTAGGAGCGGTAAAAGCACGCACCAGCCAGTGTGGGATTTTGGTGTTACGAAGTTGGTCCAATTGTCACACCAACGATGATTCAAGATTCCCGTTACCAGTGTTTACATTTTGTGTTCATTCATTCTTGACTTTTCTGTGTGGTCTTCTCCTTCAATCTACATTATATTGGACAGTCGAAAGAAAGTGGAAGATGGTTTTTCACAAGGAACTAGTGAGAACATACCGTTTATCGATGTAGAGATGTTACCCGAGTTCTACATGGACAACCCGGATTTTAGAACGAGTGAATCGAGTGGAGAAAAAAACAGAAGGTAAGTTTTGAATTTAAACCACCATCAAGTTTGCTTGCTATTATATTGACGAACAATTATTGTTCGTATTAACTAAATTTCGATGACACGATGGTCAGTAACACCATCATAATGGTAGTTTTTGACATTTTATGTCTTTACTATGGCACATAAATGAAAAATCGTCACATTACGCGTTACGCGGAAATTTCGGATGATTTTCACGTACAACCAATCGTTCTTAGGGAAAACTAACTTCCTCATTTTCCAACCCACAAAAATCGTTCACCACTCATTGGAAAGCTCATAATTTATTAAACATGGTTCATGGTCCCTAATATGAATGTAGGAACGGAAATGTACTGTATGCATGTACGGAATGTACGGAAATGTACTGAATGTACCTGTACGGAAAGCTGAATTATGCAAAGACATAAAATGTCTCTCGTGGTTGCGTACTTGTACGAAAGCTGTATCCACCGTTTGTTTATACAGGGTGTAAACGTTAAGGGAGCACCATCGGCTAGGGATCGATTTTACAACTTATCTCCAATAAAAAATGTCTCGTTGCAATTTTTGTTTGAGGCTTTTTTCGTGTTTTCTACCTTGTTCACTATAACGGTCATAGCTCCGTTAATTGATTAAATAAATTCAAATTTCATTATACCTTTAGAAAGAACATTAAATTTCCTGTCACAATAGTACAAGTCAATTTGGTAAAGAGATTTAAATGTAAAAAAATAAGCCCAAAGGCAAAAATTAGTAAGTTATTGAAAATGTTTAGTTTTTTCAATCGTTTGCTAGCCCAACTTTTAGGACTGCTGCAGGCAAAAAAACGTGCATTCAGCTGGGCTAGCAAACGATAGAAAAAACTGAAAATTTTCAATAATTTACAAATTTTTGTCTTTGGTTTAATTTTTTTACATGTCAATTTATACCTCTTTACAGAAAATTGAACTTGTACTATTATGGCAGGAAATTTAATGCTCTTTCCAATGGTATAATCAAATTTGAATTTACTTAATCAATGGGGGTGCGCCTTGATTTTTTTTTAGATTTTTAATCGAAAGTAGACTACATCCTGAGAATTTTGGCACCAACCGCGACCTTCAAGCATGTGTAAATCTTTTCCTATGATTTTTAAAGTTTCGACCGTTTATGACGTCACGCGCCCCTCTCGCCTGGGCGGGACCCCCAGCCCACTGTGACGTCATAAACGGTCGAAACTTTAAAAATCATAGGAAAAGATTTACACATGCTTGAAGGTCGCGGTTGGTGCCAAAATTCTCAGAATGAGGTCTACCTTAGATTAAAAATAACAATAAACAGCTTTTCCGACCCAGGCGCACACCCTATTAACGGAACTATGACAGTTTTAGTGAACAAGGCGAACACGAAAAAAATCTGAAAAGTGAAATAACTCAAAAGCGAAGCCTCTAGGAAAAAAAACCTAAGAGACAATTTTAGTTAGAAATTAGTTGTAAAATCGATCCTTAGTCGATGGTGCGCTCTTAACGTTTACACCCTGTATATGATGAAACTGTCAAATTAAAAATAAATCTTCCTGAAATAAATAGAAACACTGAGCCGTGGTTATCTTTTGGATCTATTTGGCCAAGTAAGCTGATAAAAATATCTGTGTAGAGGACCACACCACTCCAACATTCCCATGTTGCATGTTGGGATTGGAGCTAAAAGTAATGTGAAACTTTGTTATTAAACTATTCATAGCACAAGGCACGCCTTTTCTTTAACCTACATCAGTGTACTTGAAGTGAATCTATTTGATCTATTGCAGAGCGATGAGACTATGCAGGCGAAGCTGTAGGCTATGTCATGCTTCGCTGTGAGGGTGCAAGATGCATTGTAAAGGCGAAAGTGACCCCTGAACACCGTGTTCTATCTGAAGCGTATGATGTAGAAGTGATCGTCAATGAAACTTCCTGTGCAATAATCAGTTGCAAGTGTTTTGATTGAGCCGCCTCTGAGGGTAAGTAATATTACTTAGTTTTATCTGACAAAATGCCTTGACTTTTTTTAGATGTTTAATCGAAAGTAGACTATAGCCTGAGAATTTTGGCACCCACCGCGACCTTCTAGCGTGAGTAGATCTGTTTCTATGATTTTTCAATGTTTCGACCGTTTATGACGTCACGCGCCCCACTCGCTTGGGCGGGACCCCCCAGCCAACTGTGACGTCATAAACGGTCGAAACTTTAAAAATTCATAGGAAAAGATTTACACACGCTAGAAGGTCGCGGTTGGTCCCAAAATCCTCAGAATGAGATCTTCCTTAGATTAAAAATAACAATAAACCGTTTTTCCTACCCAGGTGCACACCCTATTTGTAAGGAAAATGGCGTTGTCGATATTCGTTGGTCTCAAACGCGTATCCCCCCCTTTTAAACCCTTTTAAACCTTTTAAATGAGAGGAGAAAGAAAACTGTTGTTCACGACCGTTGTGATGTCCTAAGTTCTGTAAGCGTTCAAATCATAGAACAACAGCGTCCTTCCTTGTGACAGTAGATTCTGTACCAGTTTGGCTCAAACTCATATTATAATACCATCACTAATTGCTTTTTACTTTCAAACTGCTGCAATAAATTAGTACACAACTTTCGATTGAGCATCCATTTGCAAAGACTACAACGACCTTCGTTTGAAGTCATAATCGCTTTCAGAATAAATCAGCAGGCACCATTGGATGAAATCCAACCATTAATTTATTAATATCGAAATGACTGGGTGGTTTATAAAAACTAAACGATAGGCCATGGTGATGATAAATAATACATTTTTATTCTTTATCTATGGAAAGTCAAATAGGTACCTAATTCCAAAACTCTTAATAGTAGGTATCAAAAATGTCGAGGAAAAAAAATCTAGGTGATGTTTTATAATTTTTAGGGAATTGAGGACATTTTGAAAAATTCCCTAGTTTTCCGTTCTCTCGAATCTGAAATTTTTTAGATCATTACAAAATTACAAAAATAAACAATGCTGTAAACCTCATCAAAATCTTCTGGTTAGGTATATTGTGAAAACTGTTGAGGCTGTTTTGTTTTGTAACCTGTTGGCTAGATAGGGTGGGATAGACAATAATGGAGGTCGGTTTTTTTTTTCTTCAACTTATTGGTCTTCAATAGTACCTCATCGTATCCTTGACAAAAAATAGTGAATTTTGGGGCTCCTAACTCATGAACGCAGTAGGTATTTACAAATTTATCAGCTCTTGACGTTCATCAACTGATAAACAGAGTAAACAATTTTAATGGGATTTGTTTTTTACTATTTTGTTTTAGTATTTTTCTAGTACTATGATCACTAACGTATTTATTACATAGATTTTTATTTTGAATTTTCCAGGTGGATGTAAACACACTCTAGCACTGTTGTCGTTCCTCCTGCAGAAAAGCTGTGCTCCTTCAGTGACTCAGACAGAATTTGTATATATATATTGTTGTGTATATATATATTTGTAATATATGATTGTAAAATGTATTGACTTTATTTCTAATTAAAAGTTTTTATAAGTAGCAAATACTAACTTTTGATCACATGATTTACTACCTTGGATTCTTTTTCTACGAACTTTTTCTTAATTGTAGCATGTGAATGGCCTCTTGTAGATATCTACCTACAGATGTCATGTACGCTAGGAAGAGTTAAGTTTAGTTGTTGAAGAAGTTTTTCACTTAGGTCTGCTAATGCATTGGGGTCTTTTGTATACTCCTTACTACCTGTGGTAGATATTAACGGTTTTCAGATACATACGTATGCATTGGGTCCTTTTGTGTAATCCTTACTATTTGAGGTAAAAATTAACGGTTTCGTTCCATCAATGGTCTTGTATGTGGGGACTGTTAGTTCAACACTCGGGTCAGTTTTATAGATAAGCTTTCCAAATGATCTACTAATGCCATACAGTTGAATGAAATAGGTAGTTGTTGGTCACACGATGAATAGGCGTGTTGTTATTCGTTTCTTCAAGTCTCCAGTATTGGGTATGTTGGCATTAGGTCAACAATCAGGTCAGTTTTTTAGATAAGCCTTCCAAATTATCCATTAATTGCACATCACAAAGTAATCTGAAGAATGTGGCTGTTAGTCACACAATGCAAGGTGTAGATATAGTATCTACCAAGTAGGTTTGTAGGTATGTAAGTAGTTGATTCTAAACTGTGACGCATATTGAGAAGTTCCTCCCCTACCTTTTCAGTTTAATTCTAGAAATCGCAATTGGGGAATCACTTGAGGAATAGAGTGGGAGTCACCATGAAGGATATGTGAGAGGGGTGCTTGTTCGTTGGAGTTGAGATGCCTACTAATTGATCCACAATAGTTCTATATTTCTCCTTATTGATTCCGATAATTATGTTGTTCAACTACCTACTTTTAATTATTAGTTCCCTAATGCACCTATTATCGTCTGGATTAACACGTACCTAAACAGGGTGTCTACAGTCAAGATGGGCATAACTTCGGGGTTCAATTTTACACAATATTTCCAACAAAAAATGTCTTTATTGAGTTTTTATTGAGTAGAAATGTGTTACTTTATGCTCACTACCATATCTACGAAATTGAATAAACGTTTACTTCAAATGTCAATATAATAAATTATGCAAAAGTCAGTACATGTGCCTGTAGCACTCACGATACAGAGATAACAGGTAACAAGAGACTGGTAACTCATGTTCATAGGCGATTACAAATTAGATTCGTTGTCACATTTCATTTCTATAGCTGCAGCCACGACAATGCAGTGGTCAACAAGCCGAACCCAAGAAATGTGAATTCGAGTAGCGGCTATGCGTCTTCGAAGTGATTCTGAAAAACCATAAAACTCGTGTTAATATAATAATTATTTTTAATTATTTTTTAAATCTTACAAAAAAAGGTTCCTAATGGTTTACTTTTGGCTGGATTCGATCAATTATTTGCTCATTGGAATGAGTAGCCTACATTGCTTGGAATCTCAAATTATTGTACATCCACTTGTCATATTAGTTTCACACACTTAGAATTGAGAACACGAGAAAGAAACCACAATCTTCAATCCACTCATCTCATTTCAGTTCAGGCCGCTGTTGTATCGTTGCTATAGTTATGACATTATTATACCAATACCAGGTCTCCCCCCGAATCCTGTTTTCTCTTCAACATTTCTCTCAAACACCAGCTGCGGCAATGAGCTTTGTCTTGTCACCATGGAGTAGGTGATTAAGGTATGATTCAAAATATTGCTGTAGGGGACTAGTAATTTTAAGTTATGGGAATTAAAAAACCTTGGTGAGGGCTTCTCAAGAAGGTGCAACCCAACATATATCCCGCTGGTTAAACTAACCAAAAACGTAATGTTGAAATTGTTGCGAACAGCTCATTACTAAATGAACTTGGCCGAAACAACATAACCAAAAGACACATGAATGAATTAATTGCATACCATCAGTTGATTGGGAGACGTCTTTCATTTCGTCAGGATCAGTAGTACTAAAAAGAAGTTGTTTACGTCTCACATTGGAGGTTGAAGGCTGCTCTCTCTTACAACTTCTTCGGGTTTTTTGAAGTGATTCTGAAAAACCATAAAATCCGTGTTAATTGAATAATTATCTTCAATTATTTTTTGAATCTTAAGAAAAATGCAGCAAATTATTACACAATGGTTTATTATTTTTCTATACAGATCACTAGTCTGCAAAGAACATGGCTTTGCCACTGTTACAATCAACCAACATGAAGAAAAACATCGATCGCATTTTGGTCGACTAAAATTTGAAGGGAGATTAGGCCTCTTTTGCGATTCACACTCGTGTTTCTGATTTATCGTAAGTACAACCCTTAAGTTCTCGTAGGGAACGAACGGTTTGTCCTACAGGGCTCCGCGTGGTCTCTAAAAATTCAATAAAATCTTAAATTGATAGAAAACCAATACCTTTATATCAAATTTTTTTGAGTTAGGGCATTTTCAAAATTTCAACCCTTACAAGTGACCTACTTCAACCAAAAGCTTCGGGACACAACTAGACCCCAAATGGAGCCTACATACCAAATTTAATCAAAATCGGTCAATGCTAAGTGGGGAAAGTACGGCGGACGGACGGCCAAATTTTTATTCGATTTTTGGATTCTACGTACCTTGAAACGTAAACCAACAAATTTTGAGGGGGGGTTAAAATTTTTTCTCTTGGTCGACTCCAAAGGTTCACTATTGAAAATAATGAACCAAAAGGTTCTTAATGGTTTCCTATTGGCAGGCTTCAACCAATTATTGGCTCATTGGAATGAGTAGCCTACATTGCTTGGAATCTCAAATTATTGTACAGAATAATAGAATAATTCAATTATTGAGAACACGAGAATAAATGACAATCCACTCACTCATGACTTCGATTTTCCTCTTTTCGGCTGAGTCACTGAGTTGCCTGGGCACAGCTATTCTCTTCCTGGGTGAACAAATGGGTAACTTCTTCTGGCTTCAGCTGCACTTTACATCCTACCATCTCGTAAAACTGCCAATTGGTAGAATCATTCTCAAGCTAGAAACAAAAAAAATAATCATAATAATAATAAATAAATGATTGAATAAAACAAGGTTTTGAGACATACCTATCGTTACAGTAACTGATTTTTGACATATAGGAACATAACGATGAGTACTTAGTTACTGTCCAGGCTAAATGATTTGTATAAAACACATTAATAGTAGGTACTCATAAACATTATAATAATTATTGATGTTAGGTTTACTGGTCTAATGGTTCTGAGAATAAAGGAGCCCAGATAAAAGCTCAGTTAACACTGTAAATTTTGTCAGCATAAAAATGTACCTACTACCAACCAAATGAAATCTATATCGAAAATATTCTAAAGCACCACAAGGACGTCGATATACATGTACCTAAACAATATCATAAATATAACCGAACTGAACAAGAGTAATGAGGAAAGTGATAACCCCTTTTCCCTCAACACTAGCGGTCACACATGTACACACGTCATGATTAACTAGACGGTTCACCAGTTCATTTATTACTGTAACTGAATTTGGTTAAATTGAAGAAACAGTGCAGTCCTAGTAGGTTTAGGAACGTGAACAACGATTGAAAGGAAAAGATTTTTGACGAACAAAATGTGTAACGAAGTTTTGTTACAACTACCGTAGGCACTTACTTACCCACGTACTGCATTGAGACCTCGGGGGAATCAACACCAATCAATGCCACATTTTTTAGATAGAATACACTTCAATAAAGTAAATTGTAAATAACATTAGGTACTCACGTCAAAATGAAGTTCACAGCAGTATAAATGAGAAGATACCAATTTTGTGATCGATGCTGCATCGAACCAACTATGTCTTCGAACTTTTTGAAGGGGCACTGAAAGCATTACTAATTCCGCATCGGACGAACCACCACAACCCGGAATGAAACACTTCTTTACTTTATCACTTCCGCAAATTTTCTTTTCGCTGCTCATAGTAAAATATTTGAGAGAAGTGAAACAACAAACAACTTGTTTGAAACAAATACGAAAACGGAGCAATATGATCGGTTGAGGGGGGGGGGGGGGTGAAGGGAAGCCTTCCTCGCGGTTATGACGGGGGAGAAATGGGTGGGCGTACGGTAATTGACGGGAATTTTTGGTTGAGATGGATTTTCGCGATGTTGGCTATCGCGCGACAGCCAGCCAATCACATTCCCGACCGATTTTGTCGTGGCGTTTCCCGGGTTTTATGAACTGATAATTTTCATTACCATCTGTAATTTTTTGGGGGCTCTATTTTCGTGTAGGAACCAAATTTTGTTTCTTTTCAAGACATTTTCTTTGAGAAAAAAAAATAAAAAAAATAGGGGCGCACACCCCATTATTCCTAGCCCTCAACTCAATTCTTTTCACAACATCTATGGTGAGGTATTTTTTTTAGTTATATGCATGTATTTACAAATATATCAAGCAATACTTATTATATCGAACAGAGGATTATCAGTAGGTAATATTGAGCTGAGTTCCCTGTCACTCGGGTAAGTCGGGTAGTGAGGAAGTTGACAGGTATGCGAAAGTAGCTGCTAAACAGCCACCAAATTATGAACTACACATTCGCTTTGTCCATACACTTTAGTTTTGTCGTCGACAAAAATCTCTTTTTTTCTCTGTCTTTACCAACTTTCTTAATTAATGGGGCGTGAGCCTGATTTTTTTTTAAATTTTTAATCAAAAGTAGACCTCATCCTAAGAATTTTGACACCAGCCGTTCTCTTTTTGGATGAGTAGATCTTTTTCTATGAAGTTTCGAATGTTTATGTCGTCTCGGACCCTCCCGCCTGGGTGGGATCCCCCAGCCCACTGTGACGTCTTAAACTTTATGAAACTTTGAAAAATAATGGAAAAAGGTCTTCTCACGCTAGAAGGTCACGGTTGGTGTCAAAATTCTCAGAATGAGGTCTAGTTTAGATTAAAATTCCATTTCAGCTCATTCGTGTCATTCCAGTATTTCTCGTTAAATATTTTGTTAAATAAACTCATCTTTCTCGTTTGCTCAATCATCTCTGAATTTAATTAAAACCCAAAACGTTCGACATATTGAATTAAAACATTTGTTTTAAACTAATAATCTTGCGTAGTCCGAAAACCGTTCAACAAACCGTAGGAACAAACCATACGTAACACGATCGAAACAAGTCGAGTACTAGTGATTATGAAAAACGCAAGGTAGCGCTAGTGTGTGTGTGTTGGGGGGGGGGGGGGCGCCCTAGTTGATCTCCAGACTCCTGTATAACATCAACTCTAGAGGTGTGTAAGACAAGGTCATTTGGCGGATTCGAATCCCAAGCGGTCACTCATTACAGAGAGAGGTCTTTTGAACCCGTTCACTCACAAGACAGACAACCAACCGGTCAGAAGTCACAAAAACGAGCGAGTCTTAAACCGAACGAGTCGAAACGTTAGGATCCAGGTCGTGACTCAAAAAAACGCTGAGTCGGAAAACCGAACGAGTTGGAATAGGTTACTATGAGTAGGCGATTTGAATGAATCGAATGAGCTGAAAGACAAAAACAAATGAAATATCGATTCGAATCGTATGAATCAGTCTTTGAGTGTGTTTTGTTTTTTCAGTCCTCAGTTCATTCGAACGTAATTCTTCTCTTGGATGATGGAAGGTTTTTCATAGAAAACCACTTCCATTTACTTCTTTCTGTTGATACTTCCTTGTCATTTGCACACATTAATGATCCATGTACAAACATGCATGTATATGAATATAAATTATACATCCATATTGCGGGCAATTAATTTATTTTGTTGGCCTTCTGCCGTTGTTCTCGTAATTTAACCGGAAAACTCGATTGGTTGGTTGATGAACGAATGACCGTGTTCATTTTGATAACCCGTTCAGTTCTGACCAGGTCATCTTAAAGATAAGGTCTTTTCAATACGTTCACTCCTGACCGACACACCTCTAATCAACTCGTCGAATCTGACGACACTCGGGCCCCGAGTCTCGGGGCCTGGGAAGTGCCTGATCACGTGGATCTGTGTGTGACTGCCTCTCTTCCTCCTCTTCTGGAACGTCCAAACTTCTTCATTTCCTCAAATTTCTTGGTCTTCGTTTCTTCCAAATGTTGTTGGTTTCTTTTTCAACTGGTAATGGAGGCATGTCGGGTAACCGGTACGGCCCTCCACCTCATATCATATCAAAATTCATGGATTTGTAAACATATTTTCTTTTAGTAGCTAGATCAGCCGGATTCTCTTCTGTTGGTGAATATCGAAACTTAGTAATACATAGAAATCTAGTAACGTTTCCGTCGTGGTTGTGCAGAACGATTCGGAGAAAAGCTCTTCCAGTAACCGATCTAACCACGAATTTCATTCTTCTTCATACATGCAGTCACTCAAACTCTACCCGCCATTCTTTTCTTTCGCAAATCCATTAAATTCGATTCTTACTTTTGTACTTTTGTCTGGCGTTACTACTGCATGATGTGGTAAGTAATGGATTATAGAATTTTGATTGAATTGGAACGGGTTTTGGACTTTTTCAATTATAATCTTCTTCAATTTATCTTCCATAATTTTGTAAAATTGCACAGCTATCGTTTTCCTAATCCCGATTCTATCTGAGTACCATCTGTTTCGATTCTTGTTTAGGTCTTTCATATAAGACCCTGCTTTGATAATTATTTGATTTTTTGCCAACTCAATTCAACAAACATTACATGTACATCCTTCCTTTTCGAGCTACTTAACCTACTCCTCACTTCGTGGATACCTTCTATTTGCGCCTTCAGCATTCTTATTGTCACTCTTGCATTCCCCTCGTCCATCTTCTCATCTTCCACATCTCACCGTATTCGCTCTAACAATTCTCTAATCTCTTCTTTAATCAGTTCTATTTCTAGATTCATCTCTTTGGTTTCGGTCTTACTCTGCTACCAGTTTTGTCGTCGACAAAATTCTCTTTTCATCTCTGACTGTACCAACTTTCTTAATTCTTCAACCTACTCAACTTTCTTACAACTCTACTTCCTAATTCTCATTCAATTCCGGCTCATTCGTTTTCTAGTATTTCTCATATTTTGGTAAATAAACTAAAACTCGTCTTTCTCGTTTGCACAATAATTTCTGAATTTATTTCAAATCTGAAACGTTTAACATATTGAATTAAAACATTTGAAGGGTCCAGGGGAAGAACGCTCATAGTCACATAACCCAAAATTTTGGGAAAACGAAAGTTAAAGTTCAAGTTGGTGTGGGAAGGGAAATTTTCACTGAATGAATATTTTTAAAAATGTCTATCTGTTGAAAAACGTTTATTAAATCAATGTATCTGAAAAAATATTAAAAAATTAAATCAGAAATTATTTTAAAAAATTATTTTCTAAATCACATATGGACTCTGATCCTTATTCCCCGGAAGTGAAATAGTCGCATGGGGGTTCATCCATGAATTCGCCTTCGCTTTCTTCAGGATCTTCTGTTGATTCATTGGGACCGTTAGCTGATGCCAAATTTTCGTAGAACACCCTTGATTCAGGCTTTTCCAAAAATTTTGTCAAGTGTAGTATGTCTCGAAGCTTTGCAGGTTTTAGAGGAAGTCCACATTTGGAGGACGTTAATGGTGCAACTTGTGCTTGTGGGGGAGCCAAATTCTTCTTTTTCCTTTTTTTTTTGGACTGTCACTTTTACGCCATTGTACGCACCTGTATACACCAATTTGTAAAATATAAAGTCTGGTTGGTCTTGGGTTATTTTTAGCATTCTTATTGGTCGTGTTGGGAAGGGGCATTTTTGGTAGGATAAATTGACGAAAGATGGGCCAGTTCTGAAAACACACCTGTTCACCACAGTTTATAACCTCAAAAGGTGATGGTTTTACTCGGCTGCTCCTCAAAACATCGCGCCAGTCATCAGTAACTTCCATTACTCATGTTCATGTCACATTCGAGGTATGAATGCCCTCTTATAGGGAAAACAACCTTTACTTTTCAAATCATCGAGTTTTGGTGACCAAATAGTGCAGATACCTAAAAACTGTAAAATTTTTATTTTGGCCGGCACACGAATCGCAATATATTACCAACTCTTGCACATCTGCAGACAAAAAGGTATTGAAAAAGTGGTTGAGCATAGAGCAAACCTCGTTTGCTCCTTTTTTGGTGACAGACTCATCGTATGTATAAAAAAACGACCTTCCATCACTGAGAACGTGAATGTCAAAACTAATAAAACTTAATTGACGTCTATAATAGACGTCATTAGTGCTAATATTAGGTGTAGGTAGGTTTTTCTGGAAGGCCATGCATATGCATAGAGAAAGGGCAAAGAACACACGCGTGTATTCTCTGATAACAGGCCTTTAAAATGGACTCTGATCGTTCTTCCCCAGGCGCGCGTGGACTGTGATCTTTTTTCCCCGGCACCACCCTTCTTTGACCCGTTTGTTCCATGGACCATGAGCTTTCTTGCTTTTAACCGACATGCCATTCGATAGTACTCTTGAAATGCTACTAGATGGCATCATCACCTCCAAAAGTGGAAAAAATGGACTATGAGCGTTCTTCCCCTGGACCCTTCATTTGTTTTAAACTGATGATGTTGCGTAGTATAACATCAACTCGAGTCTGACGATATAGGTTCTTACTATTCAGATCGTGAAAAACAAGAACAATTTAATTCTCAAAGGCCCAAATTTGTTGGATCTGTTGCACAAATTAGAGCTTCCTCACACCTCTGGTCAAGGAAAAGCAAAAATAATCGTTGATGAGAACTTGTTCTCTAGCTGACCTCATCGATTCAATTATAACTTTTGGATTTAGTACTTCAAGAATTGAATGATAGTGGAGTTCACTGTTTTTCACCCTCAGTTAGATAAACTACGATGTCGAAACTCAATTAACAGTTCGACCCGTGAACTTTCAAAGAAAGTCTAAATAGATTCTCACTGCTCACTCTCTCGTATGTATCGAGTAACTCTTAGTTTTCCCAAAGTACAATTAAAAATTTACTGTCTGCACTTACTCTAGCTCTTATCGTCAATCAAATATGGAAAAAAGGGCGATGATGAACAAAGCGGTCCTCTGGTATGAGTTGTAATCACAAATGGATGCTTCAACGTCAGTAGTAAGTACGGTGAGTGGCGTCGAGTCGAAATAGGGCGAGGTATGAAGAATTTCTCATGTCTTGGGATATTTGAAAAAATGTTTCGCATTCAGTAAATTCACCACAGAACACAGGATATGATCACTAAAAAATCCTTAAAGACGATTACGATCCCTCCGAAGGTAGGGCTGGTGGAGGAAGTTTCCGCACCTTTCGTGATAAGACATAATAGAAAACGCTGCATATTATTACACAAAAGTTTATTTTTTTTTCTACATAGATCACTCGTCTGCAAAGATCACGGCTTTGCCTTTCTTCCAGCAACCAACTTGAAGAAAAACATCGATCGCATTTCGGTCAGCTAAAATTTGAACTGAGATTAGGCCTCTGTTGCGTTTCACACTCGTGTTTCTGATTTATCGTACGTCCAACCCTTAAATTCTCGTAGGGAGCGAACGGTTTGTCCTACAAAGATCCGCGTGGTCTCGAAAAATTCTAAAAATTCTATAGAATCTTAAATTGAAGGAAAAACAATACCTTTATATCAAAATTTTTTGAGTTAGGGCGTTTTCAAAATTTCAATCCTTATTTTTCAACCCTTAGAAGTGACCTACATCAATCAACATCTTCGGGGCACAACTAGATCCCAAAAGGAGCCCTTATACTAAATTTCATCAAAATCGGTCAAAATTATTATTCTATTTTTGGATTCTACGTACCTTGAAACGTAAACCAACAAATTTTGAGGGGGGTAAAAAATGTTTCTTGGTCGATTCGAAAGGTTTATGACTGAAAATAATAATCCAAAAATACCAAATACTTCAGTGGTACTTTCCCAGTAGTGGAGATTGTCAGAGATCGCAAATTATTACAAAATGGTTAATTATTTTTCTATATTGATCACTCGTCTGCAAAGCCACCAACCATCCAACATGAAGAAAAACATCGATCGCATTTCGGTCAGCTAAAATTTGAACTGAGATTAGGCCTCTGTTGCGATTCACACTCGTGTTTCTGATTTATCGTACGTCCAACCCTTAAATTTTCGTAGGGATCGAACGGTTTGTCCTACAGAGATCCGCGTGGTCTCAAAAAATACTAAATATTCTATAGAATCTTAAATTGAAGGAAAAACAATACCTTTATATCAAAATTTTTGAGTTAGGGCGTTTTCAAAATTTCAAAATTCATTTTTGAACCCTTAGAAGTGACCTACATCAACCAAAATCTTCGGGGCACAACTAGACCCCAAACGAAGCCTACATACCAAATTTCATCAAAATGGGTCAGTGGTAAGTGGCAAAAGTGCCGCGTACGGCGTACGGCGGACGGACGGCCAAATTTTTATTCGATTTTTGGATTCTGTATACCTTGAAACGTAAACCATCAAATTTTGAGGGGGTTAAAAAAAAAAAAAATTTCTTCGATTCCAAAGGTTCATTATTGAAAATAATGAACCAAAAAACAGGAAGGTCCTAACTATAAATGATGTCACACTGGCTTATCATTTCAAATGGAATGAATTTGAGTTTGCAGGAACTCGCCATTTGAACCTGTGGGATCTTCCTCTCACCTACCCTACCCACTCTGAGAAGATGGCATTGCGGCTAACGCCAAGTTCGACATCTTCTAGTTCTCACAAGATCCGCGAGATGTCGCTACTGTGTATGTTTTCTCCTGCCTAATAATGTATCCACCTCTGGACCATTCTTCCGTGTCAAGATGAGGTCTGATCTGACCGTGATCTAGTTGTCTGGTCAAGGACTCATATAGACCAGACAACCTAATCTCCTTACTACTCTTTCCGACCCTGACATCTTTTGGAAGCAGAAGGAACTTTAGAATTCCCTCTATCGGCTTCCCCTGTTGGGAGGCCTGATTAGGGAACTTTTACCTTTAAATATTTTTACCCCTACAGGGTGCCAAATCTTTGAAAAAGCCATCTTCGCCAGTGACAATAAGTCTTCAGAAATTACTCATTTTTATTCTGGAAGTAAACGAGATGATTTCTCCACACTTACTTTTGTTTCAACTACCCAATAAGGGGCTCCTTTAGAAAATTAGGCGTTGATTATTCTGGCCCTGACGCCCCTCTATCCCATAAAGTAGTCGGTGGTGTAGTCCTAGTAGTAAATCGGGGTTAAAGCATTTTTTTTTCATCCTTCAAGGAACACTGGTTGATTTTTATTGGAATTTTGTATAGTAATTGGAAAAGATTTCGATGATCAGTAGTTATGGTACCAGTAAGTCAATAAACCTCCTGCGTGATGGTAAATACTAGAGATGGGCATCGATTAATCGAAGTAATCAATTAGTTGGTCAAATAATCGATGTCTACTGGGTACGACAATTGGGTAATCGATTAATTTGTAACGATTATTATTTCTTCACGTTATCGATTATCATCGATTACTTAGGTTGTTTTTGTTAGTTCTTACTTCCCCTGTTACGTTATTTTTTACCTTTTTTACCTATCATCATACCTACTTTTATCTGCTTACGTTTGTGAAAATCCAACAAAACCTGGTATCTTATTGGAAACAGATGGTGGAGACTTTTCCTGAGGTTTCTAAAATTGCCTTGAAATACGTGTCTACTTCAGTTCTTTCAGAATGGTTTTTTCCTGAAGCTGGCCAAATTTTAAGGGAACAGAGGAATCAGCTGACCACCGACTTGGCTAACGATTTTTTCTGAAGGACATTGATGAAAAATATTGGCTCGTAAATCATTTGCTTTTCGTTTCACTCCTACTTTGGATGTAATTTTAAATTTTAATGATTTTCACGTTGTTTTTGACATTTTATGTCTTTACTATGGCACATAAATGAAAAATCGTCACGCGGGGATCGTTACGCGTTACGCGGGGAGCGTTATGAGGGAAGCGTTACGCGGAAATTTCTGATGGTTACCGTACTAAAGACATAAAATGTCCCAATGTGTTGCAGACTCGTATGCAAGCGTTTTTGTTTTGTTTAGTCTTCACATTAATCGCAAAATTCGCGAGAAAAAAAACCATAAGTGTATGTCTGTGTGTGATAAATCTGGAGTAGGTACTCTGCCCAGGCCTTAGTTTCCTAACAATTTACGTGGTTCTTTATATGCCCGACGCGGAAATCTATCGTCACACACGGAAATCTTTGTGCACTGTCGCCAGAATTTCGAAATTTGTGTTTAGAGGGGAGGAACGGGGTTTTTGTTTTAATTGTACCATCACAATTTTATCCCAATCTTTCTTATACATGCAATCGTTTAATCGGCGAATCGATTAATCCATATGAAATAATCATTGATTTCATTAATCGATTATTCGTTGGTCGATGCACATTTCTAGTAAATACGTTTCACCGGTTGTAGAACCCATTGAAATCCTGCCTGTCCTTGCACTCTTATGTCAGGTAAGTACTTGCTGGTAAGTATGTGACAGAACAAACATAGTGGACGCGAGAACGGGGTTAAATCTGTAATTCAAAACCATCCCTGTTGAGGCTCATGATTAAATCGCATCAGAATAATAACGGAGGACTCGATGCACAACAACGCGCCGGTTGCTAAGGGTTAATTGAGTGGAAATGAGCCGAGGCACAACCTCTGATACACCCTCGCACACAATGTACGAACGTCTGTTATGTATATCATCATGCTTCCTAGTGAGTCAGAGCTAGTGCGCATTCATGGTCTCTCAGCGCCAGGATATCCTTGATTGAAAATTATATGAACTGTTGAGACCATAACATCCCTCGAACTGAAGCCTTAATCCTCATTTGTGACTACTCAGCAAGATATGAGTGAAGACATAGGTGGCATAATGGGTGAAGACATATTACGCATAATAAATATTATTATCTTGGTCGATTCAACAAACATGAGGGAGTTTCACTACCCAGATAACATGGCAGACCTTTCAACCGACTAGATAAAGACAGTCATTTGTGTATTTCGAATCGTTTGTGCTATTTTCCCCGCTTGATAGGCTCGTGAATATCCCTTGTTTTCCCTCCGTAGCGGTAAACCACTGAAAACTACTTCGTAGTTCACTTCCAAAGATACATACCGGACTTTTGTTTGTTCTGGAAACTTGGATTCAACGGGGAAAACACCGACTACTTAACAAGACTTAAGAGCTGATAAACACAACTTTCAAGAATAAATTACAACTTGCGAGTGCTTACCTCAAGTAAGTGCTTGAGTTTCAAGTTCCGTGAAACCTGAACTATTTTGAAAAACTCTTATGAATCTCAAGAATCGTGGCCTTTGTGAAATCATTTTATTCAGTAGGTCAGCCGTTAATTTGAATAATTCAAGAGCAACAAGCTTTCCTTCAATCGTACCTTCTAACAAATTCCGGATCTTGAGCCTGACCTTGAAATTATTTTGTGTTTTCAGGCGCATAGAGACCTGATTCCATTGTGTCTTGTTAGACACCTCCGTTATTTCTAAGGGTTCAACACCACATTGCAGCTTCATAGACAGATGCAAGTTGGTTGATTTTGAGGGATGATGTTTCCTCAAACTCAATGATGGAGAAACCATATAAAGCATGTGCCTTTGGACTGATCTTGGAGGCTGATGTGCGGAACAAGACAAGGTTCAGTTCTGTTCCGTTGTATACAAACCTTATCTCGTTATCTAGCAGACGGTAGAGAAACTACAGTCTCGAACCGACACTTAGCACCTGCAGGGGAAGGTTCACTTTTACCTTCAACGTCGACACCGAGACCTGGAGAATCCCCAAGATATCCAGACCAGGATCCTGGTGAAACACCGCTTGCTCCCGCGTCGGATCTTGATCCAGAATCAGTATCTCCACTCGTCATACTTCCGCCACCATCTTTGGACCCAGATCAAGAAAACCCAGGATCTTTGGAACAGGATAAAATCGAAACTCCTGTTACCAGAGTCGACCTAGAGCTGCGGCGTTCCAAAAGACAGAAACAACCACCAAAATATCTGGAGGACTACGTTCAATAAAAAGAAGGGGAAAATGTTATAACTCGCCATATATCACATGTTGCATTTCCAACACTACGTTCCTAACGCTACTTTCCAAAAATTCCTAATTCATTATCTCGTGTTCTTTCGTTGAATAAAGCCTAATATTCCGAAGCAATTCTTACTATCATTACACCTTCTCTCAATGTCCTTGAGAGATCTTGAGTCAAATGAATCTGTGGTCAAAGAGAAGCTTTTCTGTTTGAGGTTGATACTTTTTACTACCTGTTGGTAAAGTAAGAAAGTAAAGTAAAGTAAACAACCATTTCAGGTTGGATTTTCGTCCGACTGCCATTCCTGGCGTCGCGGACGTCATCAGCTGTCTTCCTAAGGAAATATCAGAATTTGTTCTGAAGATTTCGCTCATGGCTTCTCATTGGCCTCACCGCCCTGGGTTGGGACGAGGGGGAACTGCGACCGACTTGCCCGAAAATAATATTTTCATATTTATTAGCATATTATGCTCCCGAGGCGAGCTCCGAACTCACGGCCCCTGCAACCAGTCCGAGTCTCGTCTCTAGAGACACATGCCGCAGCTCGCTCAGCCATAGAACTCCCAACACAATCTGGTGGTAGTGGAAGCCTGGCATCGCCCTCCAATTTCAGTTGAGTTCCTCTCGAGTGAAGTGAACAATGGAAGTGATCATCCAAGTAGTGATTGTACTATTTTTGGAAGCGCAAGAAAGGATTGGAGAAATAGAAGACACAATGAGAAGACAGCCTTGCATGTCTCCTCTCAATTTCGTGTTGGAGGGGGCGGTGAGATCATCTGCCATACAAGTTGGTGGGAATATTTTTAATAATACAGCACAGCTACTAGAATATGCTGATGATATGGATATTGTAGGAAGAAGCCTAAGTTCCATGCGAGAATCTTTCGTGAGACTGAGACATGCAGCAAGGTGGGGACTCGAGGTTAACCAGTCCAAAACCATGGTGACGAACTGCCCAGAAAATTCTCCTCGCCATATAGAAGTAGATGGATGTGAATTTGAGCGGGTCGACGAATTTGAACATAAGTACTTACTACCTACTAGGGCATTTTTGAACATTTCAACCCCAACCACCAACCAAATGGAAATTTTCAAAAATGCCCTAGTAGGTAGTAGGTACCTATGGTTAATAGGTAGGGTTCTATACAGAAGGGGGTGATGTATAAGAAAAATTTTCTTCTTAAATATTAAATTGTTATTGAATAATAAACCTTTTGGTAATGATTTGCAGCGTTTTTCTATCTAGATCACTCGTCTGCAAAGAACTCGGCCTTGCCGTTATCACCACCTACCAACCATAAATACTACCTACCTACCACGTACCTACAGCGATCACATTTTGGTCAGATAAAATTTGAACGGGGATTAGGCCCCTTTCGCGATTAACACTTGTGTTTCAAATTTATCGTACGTCCAACCCTAAAGTTCTCGTAGGGAGCGAATGGTTTGTCCTACAGAGCTCCACGTGGTCTCTAAAAGTTCTAAAATTTCAATACTGTCTTAAATTGATGGAAAACCAATACCTTTTTATCAAAATTCGTTGATTTCGGGCGTTTTAAAAATTGTAACCCTTAGAAGTGACCGATGTCAACCAAAAGCTTCGGGGCACTACAAGACCCCAATTGGAGCCCATATTCCAAAAGTCACCAAAATCGGTCCTTGGGAACTAAGAAAAGTGCCGCGGACGGCGGACGGACGGCCAAATTTGTATTCGATTTATGGATCCTACGTACTTTGAAACGTAAAATAAAAAATTCTGAGAGGGGTTAATTTTTTTTTTTTTTTGGTCGATTCGAAAGGTTTATTGTTGAAAACAATAAACCAAAATTTGAAATTTTCGAGGATTTTTGAAATGTATTAGTGCATCTACCTTGGGAGTTGAAAAACTAAAAGAGTGCCGGTGGAATCATCAAAATCGAACAACAATTGCCAGAGAATAAGGGGAAACCCCGTTTATTCACTGACAATATGAATAACAATATGAATATTTATTTTTATATGATTCATTTATATATTATTTATATATTCACGCACGCTCGCAAAAAAACCCTTTGGCATAAATCAATTTTTGGCAAACTTTTGGCATACCAATTTGAACTTTTGGCAACTCATTCTGAACTTTCGGCAAATCCATTACGTTTCGACAACTACTGGAGTCCTTGTCCACCTTCATTCCTTCTTCTTTATTTATATATTCCTTAATGTTATTATTGATACAAGTCAGAACACATCGCTGTACCAATCACTGTAATAAGAATCGTCATTTTGAGAAGACTGCGTAGTATGAAGCTTTTATGGGGCTGTGAACGTTTGCATTCAAAAGTCATCCTATCTAGGCACGTAGTTTTGTGTGTGTTTGAAGGTAACTACGACCTACGCGAAGCATTTGCGGTGATTTCCAGTGCACTTCCAAGGGTTGAGTGTCCCAGTTCCTTATCTAGAACGGTTTCGCAACTAGGTAGTCCCACTAAGAAACCCGAGAAGAGGCCAACAAAACAAGACGTCGCTCGGGAAAAAGAAAGAAATTTCCTCCGCCCGTCCGTTCAGAAGCGGTGTATTGCTGTTGAGACGATGCTTGAAGAAGCTTTTTGCTTCAAGACTGATAAGGATTCAGACCGACGGTGTAGTAATAGACGCTCATCCCGAAAAGGAAAGAAAAACGGAAAAACAACCAACGAGGCCCCTTGGGCTGTTGTTTGGGGCCGAGTGATCAACCCCCATAGGATATTCAGTATCAGCGGGAAGGATGAGAAGCCTGTATAAAAAAAGCGGATACTGAAGATGAGAAGTGCTGCGGTTCTTATGAGTAGGATATTTATCCGTCCGAGGGTAGGAGTTGGTGTTATTTTTTGTGGTCAGAGGCTGGGGCACCCGTGCGATGCTATTCTCTGTATCACACGAGCATTTCTTGAAGGAAGAGGATAAAACAGAGGCCATTCCACAAAAAGTAGACTCCAAGATTAGGGAAATACGGTAATTTCAAAGTTGTAACAAAGAGGACACGAAATTATTTCGAAACACTCCCAAAAATAAACCAAATGGGTGTAAACGGAGGTTGCATTACAAACTTTTAACCCTCCAGTACTGTGGTCGGGTCAAAGTGACCCAGGTAGCCCTCTGTTATTTTGTTATTTTTACCTGAAACGTTGGTTCCCCCTCTCCTCTCCCTTTGTCCTCAAGCTCATTCAGTTCCTCATTTCAGTTCATCTTTGGCCATTGTGGTATGTATTATTCCCAAGAAAATTCAAATGTGGCCCGACCACAGTACTTACATTCTGTACACAGCCACCGAATCAGACGCATTTCCACTTGTGCTTCGGGGTCTACCAAGGTAGCGGAAGCTTTGTTATCACTTTTCAATGATGAAAAAACAAAGTTCTCCAAAATCAAAATTTTCACTCGCGTTTTGCGTTTTAGACCTTTCTGAACAATTTTGGTTCCGTGTCTGTCTGTCTGTGTGTCTGTCATGAAATCCTTGTAACGGCCATAACCGTACGATTTCTATGAAATTTTCAGTGATTGTGCGGGTTGGTGTGCAGACGGTCCCCTATGAAAATCATTATCCCTGGACTCATAGAAACGACTGCGCATGCGCAAACGTGAAGTCCTCGTAACAGCCATAACTTCCACATTTTCTACTTGATTTCGATGATATTTTCATGGATTAGGCGGATTAGGTTGTAGATGGTCCCCAATGAAAATCAAAGCCTTAAAATTTGCAGTAGTGTGTGCGGATGCGCAAACGTAAAATCCTCGTAACAGCCATAACACTTACATTTTTCATCCGAATTTGATGAAATTGTCCAGATTGTCCAGATTAGCGTGTAGATGGTCCCCTATGAGGGTAGTGAGAGATTGGTGTTTTGAGATTGACTACTATGCATTGGATCATCTATGTAATCGGGTTATGGATACGAGGAAGCTATGTGCCAAACCCACTTGGCAGACTTTTTTTGTGTGCAACGGAATCATTTCTTTGCTGGTAAATAATAATAATAAGGATAATAAGAAGATCAATGAGGTGAGGAGTAAATTCAGATTTCAATAAACAGAATATTATGTACCCAAAGATATGGATGATGATGGGATTAGAGCACTGATTGGGCTGCTGATCATGTCTGGGGTGTACAAGACTGCTCACACAAAAGATTGATGGGGCATGGAAGGACCTCAAAATTGTATAACTACCATGAGGAAGGAGAGATTCCTCTCCTCCGATGCATCCATTTTGATGATTTGGGAACACGTGAAGAAAGGAGAAAAGTTGACAATTTGGCTCCCATAAGAGATTTGCTAACCATGTTGGGAGATACATTTGATAAGACGTGCACTACTCACGAGTTTCTTACAATAATTGTTACAACAATTATTGTTGTTATAAGGAGTTACCAAACCACAAAAAACATAATAATCATGTGTCACTTTATTTTTATTGAGATTTTACTTATAATGAATTCAGGTTTCTATTAGGTTCACCGAAATGACAGTTTTAAAATTTATTTTAACCAGGTTTGTGCATTTTTACTATAAAATATTTTGAATTTTTTGCGAATTATTTCGATTGACGCGAAACATAAAAGCCTTACATGATCATTAAGCCTTTATTTTAGTAAATTACAGAATACTGAAAATCTGGGTCACAGTGACCCGACCACAGTGTTCACGTGAAGAAATTCACCACAGTTCTGGAGGTTTAAAGGCAAATCGATCGTTTTGTGACTTAGGCATGAAAAATTGGGACATTATGTCTATGTCCTCAATATTTAGCGCCTTGTAGAAGATATTAGATTAAAACTCACGAGTCTACCAAGGTTACAGAAGCACTATTTTCACTTTTCCAGGTTTAAAATAATACAAAATCATTATTTTCACTCGCGTTTTACGTTTTATACTTTCCTGAACAATTTTAATTCGTTGTAGACAAAAAAATTTATAGAACAAGAATTGGTGCAAATTAGTACATAGTACAATAATTGAGGAGTTTGATTCCAAAAGGACTAAAGACCATTTTCTTTGAAATCGAGTTAACACTTTCCCAGGGATTTACGGGGGTAGTTCTCCACAAAAATGCGATCGTTTTGGAGCAAAAGATAATTCTATTTCCCTGAAAAACGAGGTGAATATTAATTTCAAAAGGTACCATATCCAGCACAATGCCAGACTCTTATCCGTTTTGTTTCAAGATATACTTTATCCACTTCCTCTGATTTCAAGAAGTATTTTATCCACTTCGTTTGATTCCAAAAAGTACTATATCCATACATCTGATTTTTCAAATCTCGTTCAAAATTATTTTAAACTTTGAAATAATTTACGTTTTTTTTCAAAAAATATTTATTATAATTTAGAAATATATCAAAAATAACATCATTGGTTTATAGCACGTCTTTCAGGTCGCTATGGTTTTTCGCGTTTTTCTCACGTTTGACCAAAATGGATAAAGTACCTTTTGGAATCAAGCTCCTCAATTGATCTCGTAAGTTACGCCGTTTTTATACCAGACACACTGTATTAGGTCTGTTGGGAGGATACTACACTGCCCACCCAACAAGGCTGACTTTTTAGTCCCACTTCTTTCTCTAAGCAAAAATATAACCAAAGTTAAACATTATCACGTCAAAGGGCTGTTTTAACAGGTCTGAAAATTGACTCTTTTTTTCTCTGTGGAAGCTTGGAAAATTTTTCCTCCAAAAATGTGTTGAACTTATCGTTTCTTCATGGCTTACCTAAAGCTGATTGAATCTCGTTAACTCCGAAGTAAACTAGTTAAGGAAGCCGGCATGAATAAACCATTTTCCTGACAACACCATCACTCAGAATTTCTTGTAACGAGTATAGAATGAACCGACGTGATGGAGTTGGGCCTTCCATTTCCTCCTGAGTCCCAGTATCCTTCCGGTGTCCTCTGTTCCCAGTGAACCTGAGGTAATTGAGTGGAGAGGTGACTTGAGTGGGGCGGAGTTGTGTTCGCCGACCTCCAGTACGCTGCCAATAGCTCGATAATCAGGTTGTTCAGATTCGAGTGCACTCGAAAATCTAATTGGAAAGTCCACCAGAATGCTAACTAAGAGTAAAGTGTGTTTTCGGAGCACTTATGACGGGAGTATGGTGTTTGCTAGTTACGGATAGCTTATTCATCTTCCAAAACAAACCTACCTTCAACTTCGATTTGGCTTTGTGGGTAGATTCTACAGTAGTTGTGTTAGATCGCCCCAGCTGTTCTTTTCAAGTGTTTTAAAACTTTAAAAAAAAGTCTCTTGTTCTTAGGGATGGTATATCGATATACTGGACAAACGATATATCGTCAATAAAATATGTATTCGTTTTATCCTCGAGACTCAATAATCGATTATTTTCGATATCAAACATAAACTTCTCAACATAACCTTCTCTGACCCGATCAGCTGGTCATGAAGGGGCGCCATTTGCGCTAGGGATGTCCGATACTTCAAAAGTATCGATATAATATCGTATCGATACATCTAGAAAGTATCAAAAAGTATCGATACGATACTTTCAAAAAGTATCGATATTTTGAGGTATCGATACTTTTCGATACTTCTACAAAAATGTGTGAAAATGCCTTTTATGTTTCTCTCCATCAGTGTGACATCTCTCCATCACGAAGATAATAATTAATATAGAATGAACAAAACAATAAATCACTCATTTTTTTGTTTAGGCACTTGTTTTCGTATTGCACTTAGTTGGGTTAACATTTTGGTGGTCCTTCCTAGATGATGGAGGACAGCAGTTTATCATAATATGATTATGAGGACAGCAGGTTATCATACTATGATTATGGTCTGTTCGGAGAGGCAGTCCTGAACGGTTCGGAGGGGCTTGGAGGAGTCCGAAGGAGTTTGGAGGAGCCCATTCGCCTCTATCCCCTCCCCTTTTCAGTTCCGGTTTGGTTCCGAACTGTTCCGGACTGCCTCTCCGAACAGACCCATAGAGAGCTGGAGGTGGTGGTACATCATCTTTGTTTAGTTTGTTGAAGTGGTTGGTCTCCCAACAATCTACGTAGAGAAAGAGGTACCTACTAAAATTCGAGGCTTTCATCTAATGTGAGAGATAAAAAATAGATAGCATTTTGATCTAATGTGAGAGATAAAAAAGTATCGCCTCCGATACTGCAAAAAAAGTATCGATACTACGATATATATCAGGAAAAAAAAGTATCGATATGTATCGATACTTTTTCGAAAAGTATCGATACTTTTAAGTATCGATACTTTTGGGACATCCCTAATTTGCGCTCCTATCCAGCAAGATTATTCTGTTTACATACCAAGTTTTCTGTTCTGTAAACAGAACAATGGTGATAATATTATTTAAAAGCAATTATGTAATCGTTATTATTATGTCTCCCTTGTGGGTTAGATGTCTGACAAGAAATTCCATACTGAGTAGGTATGTGTGTTCACTCTCAGGTGACGACCTGAGAAGGTATGAATATAAGATACGTCTCTGCGGTGGTTTAGACCCCTTTGAATATACTGATGGTATTAACTTCCCTTTTACTCAAAAATACTTAATAATACGTGATTTTAGCCCAGTGCTTTGAATGGTGGAATCAGTATGTAGGTAGGTAGGTAAACAACTTCATTCAGCTGTAACTCCCAGCACCTCCTACCAACATCCTCCGCCAAAGTTAACTTTGGAATCATTCAGAAATTACTTAGTATCAACTAATTAGTATTAACTTCCTACTTAAATGCCCACTTAAGAAGGTAATCAACTAAACGAATAAACCAGTCAACAGAATTTGTTGAGGCAACGTAACTACACATCTTTCCGGAAACATCACGTTCCTCACTTTCCTACTTCCTCTCCCTGCACATGAATTTTGAGATTCAGGAGATGAAGTGCATATTTACATCGATCATTTACTAATTGAACTTCAAAATAATCACGCAAATTGGTTCGAAATTATCTTCCTGGGAACTTCATACAAATCAAAACACTTGGACACAAACAAAAACATTTCGTGAAGCTCGTCCAATGAGGGTAGGCATTCTATTATTACTACCTAACTACTGATGACTGAAGTAATGTAAAATGTCATGGTTGTCAGAGCACTACGTCAGTAGCAAAGGGTTTTTGAGGTTGCTAATTTGGGAATAAACTACCCTCAGGGGTCCTAAAACATAATATAAAAAAACATAAATACCCTCGCCATAGCAATGTTTCATTAATTTATGAATTGCTTCAACTCGTATAAGTATTAGGTAGTTTTAATCTGGACGCGCCTCTATTACTTTTGGATCAAGTCAAATATACAATAATTGATACTAGAACGCCACTGTAGGTGTAAACTATCATGTTTGAGATGAAGACAACAGTCTGAAATCAACCCATCACAAAGGTACCTACGAAATTTGGAATAAAATTACTTGATGTTGAGGTACTACTAGTACAGTACCAGTATTGTTGAAAACAAGTCGCGATTTATCGGTAAATATATCGATATTGACCAATAATATCGGATCTCTGTATCGATATAAATACATCGATATACCAAACGTAATATATCGATAATGAAATACATCGATATATCGTTGCCATCCCTACGTGTTCTCGAGTCCGTTTGCGTTCTAAAAAGTTAATTCTGTACTTTTTCTCGGAAAAATATAAATTCGTTACTTTTTCCTTTTGTACGCCGTTTTCTTTACCCTTTTTAGACCGGGAGCCGAGGCCAAAAACGGTGACTTACGAGTTGAAAGCTACAAACCAATTTTTATTAAAATGTCCTCCAAGGTGAGTAAAAAAATGGATTGCTGCCACTCCAAAGCCCCGTCTTTCAAAAATGGCGGCCGTTTGAAATTGTCAAATTTAGAGAAATGATGACTTACGTAGTTGATGGCTGGAAATCAATTTACTTGCAAGAACTAATTATCTAAAGGTGGAAAATACATCTCTGCCACCCTAGTTCCCCGCCCCTGTACAGGCAGAGTCGATCAAATTTTGTCAAAATTTTGACCATTTTTTGACTTTTTAGTTGACGGCTGAAATTTTTGTAGTAGGTTGGTATCCACGAGAAAGAAACAAAAAACTATCTCTGCCCTCCCCACCCCCCGTCTTCCGCTCAGCAGAATCGATTCAAAATTGTCAAATTTTGACACAAATTTTGACTTGTTAGTTGACGCGTGAATTTTTCTTTACTAGTTCTCTATGCATATCTGGTTAATAAAAACCATCTCTGCCGTTTTGATTCCGCGTCGTTCGTTCAGCAGAGATGGTCCAAAATTTGACAAAATTTGGTCCCAAAATTGAGTTATCGAGTTGATGGCTGAAATTTATTTTGCGAGTAGCTAATTATTAGTTCTTTCGAAATTCCTTACTCTGCCATTCTGATTCCGCGTCGTTTATTCAGCAGAGATGGTCCAAATTGGTCAAATTTTGGTCCAAAAAAGGACTTATTAGTTGATGGCTGGAAATTGCATAATTATCTCCTACATGCTACTGTAAGACAATAAAACACACTCTGCCATCTTGGAAACGCGTCGTTTGAGGAGCAGAAGCCAATATGTACAGGAATATGTGTGTAAAATCTGCAAGGTGAAATTCAGCACCGAAAAATTGACTTATGAGTTGATGGCTGGAATTCATTTTGCGAGTAGGTAATTATTAGTTCTTTCGAAATTCCTTACTCTGCCATTCTGATTCCGCGTCGTTCATTCAGCAGAGATAGTCCAAATTGGTCAAATTTTGGTCCAAAAATGGACTTATTAGTTGATGGCTGGAAGTTGCTAAATTGTCTCCTACATGTTGCTAGGAGACAATAAAATACAATCTGCGATCTTGGAAACGCGTCATTTGTAGAGCAGAACTCAATATGTACAGGAATTTGGGTGCAAATCTCCAAACTCAGCACCGGGAAATTGACTTATGAGTTGAGGGTTGGAATTTTACGGTAACATCTATCAAATCAACATATATGAGTCATTTTTAGATCATCAGTCTTTCTTATTTTGCGTCATTGCACAAGCAGAAGTCATATTCCATCAAATTTGCTCATTTCTGTTCCAAAAAGTATTTTTATCAGACCGTTGTCGATAGTGCGAAATTCTTCTCGAATGGCAACCGGAAGTCAATGAAATACCTCCTGTTATCTTGATAATAAAGCGTCCTTAGAACATGATACTAAAACATAAATGATAATTTGTTATAAAATTAACACGTAAGAATCGGCCGTAGTTCATAGGATGGACATTTCGGGAAACCTAGCCCCTTCAGTACCGATGAGTGAGCCCAGATCGGTTCAATACCTTATTACTATTACTATTATATTTTTTCTTTTGATTGTTCAAAAATATCTTGGTACAATAAATTATACCTTGGTTCCAGTTGTTTTGGTACAGTCAAGTACCTACGCAACTATTTCTTCAACTTATTCTTTAAAAACATTTGATAGCCTCGAATACCTATACTCAACTTTACTATCCATTATTTGATTGTACGCAAATATTTCGAGAGGTATCCTTTCTCTGTAGATGGTTGTGGCTCGTTATATAGAGAGAAAAACATTTTTAAAACATTTTACGAGTAAAATATTAATGACATAAATAATATTAAATGACTTGATACCGCGGACAGAATTTTTTTAACCTCTAAATGTAAACCAACAGATATTGAGGGGGGGGGGG